>CM069138.1:58398245-58683245 GCA_035221665.1 Okamejei kenojei
TATGTTTGATAACGGAATGCAATCAAATGTGTTTTAATTCCCAATGTTATTATTTGTTTTGACACCATTAAACATATTACCAAAAAAACATTTTTTTGTAAAATATTTTTATTAGAAATGCATATTAAGAAGGAATAACATAAAATTAAAAAAAAGAGATTATTCGTTACATACATTCTTAATATTTTTAAAGTTTACATTCATTCTTATTTATACTTCTATACTTTTTATTATTTTATAACAGAAAGAAGATAGTAAAGAGAAATAATAAAAATAAATAAAATAAAAGTAGAAAATCAATAATATGAGTGGAGTATTAAGCAGGCTATCCTTCATTGGAGATATATCAGTGGTCTGTTATATATAGTTCTTCATCTATTCCTTCATTCAGGTTTCAGTCAGGCCCTCGAACCGGACCACCTTGACCCTTTAAATATTCAATAATTGGAGACCATATTCCTCTGAACTGATCTAGCTTGTCCAAAAGGACAAGTCTTAATCTTTCCAGATGAAGTGTCTCCGACATTTCTGTAATCCATATTTTGATTGTGGGGGACGTAGGACCTTTCCAAAATCTTAATATTATTTTTTTACCAATTATTAAACTATAATTGATAAAAATTCTTTGCTGTGTTGTTAGTAGTTGATCCATTTCTAATATTCCTAATATGATTAATTTTGAGTCTGGAATCAGATTTGCATTAACTACATTCGAGATTATCTTAAAAATTTCTGTCTAAAAGTAAGTAATTTTTATACATTTTGTGAATGAGTGCATTAGATTAGCTTCTAAATGCTGACATTTATCACATATGGCAGAAACATTTGAAAAAATTCTGTTTAATTTGGATTTTGACATTTAATGGGCAGTGGTGTATATGTTGTAAACTGTCATTCCATACTTCCAGACTAATTGTTTGACCTAATTTGTTTTCCCATACTTGCCTAGATATTTCCGACATTGGTACATCATTTTTCCAATAAAATATTATAAATATATGATATTATTTTTTCTGTGTTCGGATATTTATTTAGACATTCATCTAAAATTTCTGTCTTTCTATTTCTAAAATCCTGTGTGTTTGATTTAACATAGTCTCTAATTTGTAAATATCTAAAATACTCTTTTGAATGTAATCCGTAATTTTGTTGTAATTCCTGAAATGAAAGAAATAGACTTTCCCTGTAGAGATCACCCATCTTATTAATTCCATAGTTATTCCATTGTAAAAAACCTTTGTCTATCATTGAGGGTTTAAAAGTAATGTTGTTTACAATGGGAAGAGCCAGTGGCATATTTCCAATTTTAATGTTTTCTTTAATTGTTTCCAAATTCGTATCCCACTTTCTATTATAGGATTTCCTCTATAAATTTTCTTATGTATTTTAGTATTGGCAAATAAAATCGAGCTAATTTCGAAAGGTGAACAATCTTCCTTTTCCATTTTTAACCAGTTTGGCTGTTTATCTAATTCTTCCAACCAAAAATTCATATTTTTAATATTAACTGCCCAGTAGTAAAACATAAAATTAGGCAGTGCAAAACCTCCATTTATTTTTGATTTACATAGATGTTTTTTATTTATGCTATGAGATATATCGGGATCAGTTGAAACAGGTATAATAATTGCGGAAGAAAAATCATTTTTATCGCATTAATTCTACGCGGCATTGAAATAGGTAATATTTTCCAATATAGGATATTCTTAAATAGTTTATTCAGTAGGGGTGGGAAATAAGATTTAAATAAAGAATCATATCTTTTTGTTACATAAATTCCAAGATATTTGATTTTTTCATTTGCTATCTTAAAAGGAAATTGTTGTGGTATATGTGGGTTATTTCCCATTATTGGCATAAGTTCACTTTTATTCCAATTAATTCTATATCCTGAAAACAAGCCAAATTGAGTTATTAAATCTAATAAGTTAGGGATACTAGTTTCAGGCTTTGTAATATAAAGTAATACATCATTTGTGTACAAAGAGATTTTATTTTCAGTTTCTTTGGTTTCATACCCATATATTTCAGGATGTAATTTCACGGATTGTGCTAATGGTTCAATTGCCAGTGCGAACAGTAGTGGGGATAGAGGACAACCTTGTCTACAGCCTCTGGATAAATTAAATTTAGTTGATAACATTTGATTTGTTAATATTCTAGCTGTTGGATTGGTATATAGTAGTTTAACCCATGTTATAAACTTCTCTCCCAACTGAAAATAAATAAGACCATTCAACCTGATCAAAAGCTTTCTCTGCGTCTAATGAGATAATTGCTAGATCTTTATTAATATTTCTTTTCGAGTATATAATATTGAATAATCGTCTCAGGTTATATGAGGAATATGATTTTGGTATAAATCCTGTTTAATCTGAATGAATTACTTTATTAATCACTGTATTTAGTCTTTGTGCTAGTATTTTGGTTAATATTTTTTGATCAGCATTTAAAAGAGCTATAGCTCTATACGACCCTGGATCATCCAGATCTTTATCTAATTTAGGTATAAGCGTTATAATAGATTCATTTAATGTTTCTGGTAATTTCTGTTGTGCATAAATATATTCATAAAGTGTCTTCAAACGTGGTGCTATCAGATCATAGAATGTTTTTATAAAATTCCAAACCAATACCATCCGGTCCTGGAGTTTTACCATTTTTTTAATGACCTAATAGATTCTTCGATTTCTTTAGTAGTTATTTCAGCGTTTAGTGATTCTCTATTTTCTAAATCCAGTCCTTTTAGATTACAATTTTTAAAAAATGTTTCTATTCCCGTCCGATTTTCTGTCGTTTTGGCTGAATATAAATTTTTATAATATTGCAAAAATCTCTCATTTATATCTTTAGTTTGTACTAGTAATTCACCTTTGTCTGATTTAATCCAATTTTCGTAATTGACGAGCCAATACTTTTTGAGGTTTATCTCCGAATTCAAATTGTATTTGTTTAGTATATTGGTAGAGTTTTACAACTTGGTCTGACTGTATTTTATTTAATTTATATTTCAATGCAGAGATGTTATTATGTTTTATCATGGTTGGGTTAGCAGCGTTTTCTGTGTCTAATTGCTTGATCTCCTTTTCCAATGCCTGTTGTTCCCTCCGATTCTCTTTATTATAAAATGCTTGAGAGGATATCATAATTCCTCGAACATACGCTTTAAAAGTTTCCCATAATAGGGATGAAGGTATTTCTGGCTTATCATTTATTTCAAAGAAAATCTTAATCTGTTTTGTGATGTATTCTTGAGTTATTTTATCTTTTAAAATTTGTGGGTTAAATCTCCATTGTCCCTGTTTTTCCATTGTACCAGTTATTTTAATCATAAAAGTTAAAGGTGCGTGGTCTGAGATTATAATATTATGATATTTTGAATTATAAGTGAATGGGATAAGTTTTAAATCTACCAAAAAATAATCTATTCTTGAATAGGTTTTATGCACAGGTGAGTAAAATGAATATTCTCGTCCAGCTGGGTTTTGCATTCTCCAAACATCTTTAATATTACTAGTATCTGTGTATGCATTTATTAGATCACTGGAATGCGATTTAATTTTCTGTTGTCTTGATGATCTGTCTAAATAAGGATCTAGTGTACAATTTAAATCTCCTCCAATTATTAGGTTGTGTTGTGGTAATTCTGGGATAGTATTAAATATTTTCTTAAAAAACAGTGGGCTGTCAAAATTTGGGCCATATACATTGACAAAAATCATTTTTTGTGTGTATAATTCTCCTATTACAATAATATATCTACCATCACTATCAGTTATAGATGAAGTGTGTTTAAATGAAATGCCTTTACGAATTAATATTGCTACACCTCTAGATTTCTGTGTAAAAGAAGAATGATACGCTTTATCAATACATTTAGCCTTTAATCTATGCTCTGCATCTTGTTTTAGATGTGTCTCTTGGATAAATGCCACGTCTGCTTTAAGTGCTTTTAAAAGTGCTAATACTTTACCTCTTAATTGATTTGTTAATACCTTTAACATTCCAGCTGCAAAACGTTATTCCTCCATTCCCCATATTCGTTTTTAAGTCTTGCATCTTTTATCTAAGGAGGTATGTAATAGAGCAAATGGTTCAGCTCAACATACCCGACTTTACACCTGAACTCCGAATAGATGAATTTCAAGACCCTTGGGTATCTCTCACGTATCTCCTTTGTATTAATTTATAACTCCATTCAAATATAAAATAATAATGACAAAGAATAATATTTAAAAAAGGATAGATTAAGAGATTAATAGGGTGCACAAAGAGAGAAAAAACTACATTTAATATTAGTGTAGTTAGTGTTAGCCATACTACCATGGCTAGCAATCTACCGACTTCCGTAGTCGATGTTACTAACTTATCCATCTCCATGGTTCCTTAAAATTGTTATTCCATAAAAATATTTAACCGGGAATATTAAACTCTGATGTGTACAGGATCCATCGGTCAAGTATATAATAATATCTATACTTAATACATATTAAAAGATATAATTTAAAAAAAAAAGAAAAAAAAGGGAGGAAAATAAAAAAAAAATAAAAAAAAAGTGCCAGGGGGGATAAATGAAGTCAAACTTTATATTCTGTGTGTTTATATTTACTGTTTACCTAATTCTAAGTAAATCAGCTATAATTAGTTGTTAATCATTAATTGGTAGTTATCAGCTTTAATTAATAATACTGATGTATAAATGTTAGTATTTGTTAGTTATTAATATTAGTAGTGTTATTATTCTAATTGTTAGTATCCATAGGAGAGTCTCCAATCCGTATCTCCAATCCAAGTCTCCAATCCGCATCCTTCTCCATCTTCTTTAGGTGCAACAAGTCCATAGTCCACTCCAATCTTGAAAATACAATTTATTTGTTGGTATAGTTCATCTATGAAGATTTCATTCAGTCTTCCTCTCGTTCCTTAATCCCCTGGGCAAAGTTCATTGCATCCGCTGGGTTTTTGAAATAATATTCTTCCTGGTAGTAGGTGACTCTCAGGGTGGCTGGGTACCTCAGACTGTACTTCAAATTCTTCACTTCCTTCAAAATTCTTTTGGTCTCCTTGAACGCATTTCGTTTCTTGGAGATCTCTGCTGGGCAGCCTCGATAAATGCTGATCGAATCTTCTTCGTATGTAAGATTTCTACTTTTTTCAATTTTGTTCATCATCTCCTCCAGGACATGATCATATTGGACTTTTACTATCATTTGTCTTGGAGGGGCTTCTTGCTTTGTATAACGTCTCATTACTCTGTGTGCTCGGGCTAGTAAAGGCTTTTGTTCCAGAGATAAAACCTTTTGCAATAAGTTTGCAGTAAACTCTCGGATATCTTGATTCTTTTCTCTCCCTTCTCGAATACCCACGATCCTTAGGTTCTGTCTTCTCTGGCGTCCTTCCAACTCAGTACATTTATCAGTTATTTTGCCCAGTAAATCAGATAGACGTTGATTTTCTTCGAGGAGTGTTTTCATAGTCTGAGCACTTGTTTCAGCTAAATCTTCAAGGTTCTTTATGGCTGTCGACTGCTCCTTGAGTTCTTCCTCCACAGGTTCCAGCTCTGTTTCCATCTTATTCTGGATTTTATCATTTATCTCTACTACTATATTTGCAGTTTGATCCGTTAATAATTCTGCAATTTCCTTTCGCAATGTGTCAGATAATTCCGTGGCCGAGATATTGATTTCAGACTTTAACTCTTTCATCTCCTCCTTGATTTTTTCTATTTCTTCCTTAAAATTCATTTTTGCCAGTTCAGTCTTTAATTCCAACTTTCTTTCTTTCTTTAACTCTGCCATTTCTTGTACAAAAAAAACTTTAAGTTCTTCAATTTCCGATTTTTTCTTCGATTTTTTCGACACATCTTCTTGGGATAGTGTCCTACCTGAGCCCGAGGCTTCAGTCGGGCCTTGTTCTTGTTCTGCCATTTTTTGTCTTGTATATCGAAATTTTGATTTATCCACGGCTGGGCTGCGCTGTATTGCCATTACGAGTCGCACGCCTGATGACGTCACTCACGGCAGCCAGTGCAGAAACAGCAGGCAGCAGATAGGCCTTTTCTCCCCATTTCTTTCCTCGTTTTTTTCACGGAGCTGGCTGGCGTTACTCTTTAGCCCTCCATGGCGCCAACGAAAGTCCCAATGTTATTATTTGTTTTGACACCATTAAACATATTACCAAAAGAACATTTGCTGCAGTTATGTCCTTTGGCCATCTCTTGTCAGTTACTGTAATGTTTAACCTGTCAGATGGGTTTAGTCGGTTTTAACAGCTATTATCATAAAATGCCTTTAGAAATTTCCTTGCAACCTGTATATTTTGTTATGGATAAATTATGTGGGAAGCCAGAGTGTTTCTGTGCCAATAGCAAAAACGACCCATGCTATGGCCATGTCATGATAATTTTCGGTCCTTCACAGAAAACATGCTTGCATCAATCTGTAGTGTGCATGGTCCAGGATTTATTGACACAGGTTGATAATTTGCTGAATAATCCAACCACATTTTTGTTTGGAAGTGGATAGAACTAATAGAAATTGCATTAATTGCAATATGTAAAAAGAGTTGAGATATTGTATTATAATTTTGCTGCATGTCATTGTATATATCATGTCTTGATTGGTGAATATGTTTAGTTTGTGAGTTATTTGAAGCAGAAATAATATGTGAATGTAGACAAAAGTGCTGGAGAAACTCAGCTGATGCGGCAACATCTATGGAGCGAAGGAAATAGGCAACGTTTCGGGCCAAAACCCTTCTTCAGACTGATGGGTTTCGGCCTGAAACGTTGCCCATTTTCTTCCTTCCATAGATGCTGCTGCACCCGCTGAGTTTCTCCAGCACTTTTGTCTACCTTCGATTTTCCAGCATCTGCAGTTCCTTCTTGAACATAATATGTGAATGCTTCATTGAGCATAATTCTGACTAGTAACTACGCACTTTGTCCGAACACATTATCGCATGCGTCATGCAAACCGTCTTAAATGACCACCTAAACTGCCATTTGGCAACCTAAAAAGCTGTCAAGGTTGCCCAGCTGGCAACAGGGAAAAAAATGGTGTGTGTGTGTGTGTGTATCTTTTTGTGTGTTTAGATTATTTAAATACTTTAAAAACAACCCTATGCTCAGCCTACAACCATAATGTTCCACTTTATTATTTCAGGAACTTGAACAATATAAAAGAAATGCATCCAAATCATGGAAAGGAATGGAATTTGACATGCATGGCAGATAATTGAACATTCAGTTTTCAATGGCGCAATTTTAATTTGAAAATAATTTTTGTAGTTCATAATTAACCTTTTGGCAATGATCTAGAGTGCCATTATATGTGAACTGTTTTAACATTATTCTTTTGTATATTAACTAGTATTGCACATTTCATTTCTGTTTCAGGAATTTAAATGTTCTATTCTCTTTCAAATTATTGAGCCTGATAAAAGTCGATGAAAAATTGAATCTGTATATTGTATATTTTTGTCATGATTTTTAACACACTCACTTAGAAAGGATATAAAATAAAATGTGGATTGGAACACAGTGTAACAAACCCGTCTATCTGTTTTAGATCTTAAGTTTTGAAAGTTCCTCCAGCAAGTAGCAAGTCAAGTAGCATTGGTGGAGGCAAAGGGATAATGAACCTTTCAGGTCGAGAGATTGGAGGGGAGATGTCACATCTATCTATCTGCACATAACTAAAACTCTGATCATGTGCTCTTCTGGTTTGAGGGGTTTTTCTATTTGCACAAAAATGGTACGCGATAGCTCAACGTTACTCACTGGTCTCCTGTGCTGCGAGTGCAACAAGTTTTGCTCCGATAGGTGGTATATTGTAAAAGTTATCGAGGTTTAAAAATCTTAAAAACCGCTTGTGCGCATATTCCTTCAGTCAGCGCCATGCAGATTGGTCTCTTCTGTCAGTCAATGCCACGGCCGGGATGGCGACGTCCCTTCCTGCTCCACCGTCGGCGGCCTCTCCGCCTCCTCTCTCCCCTCCCCACAGTAACTTGTCTATCGTCTCTCCCACCACCGGCGGCGGCCACGGGGGTGCCCAGTGGAGGCCCTGGTCCTGTCTCTTTCTTCCTCATCACTCGCCCCTTTACCCCACCTGCCCTCTGCAGCAATGATGGTCCCGTCTACACCCCCACCCCCCGTCCCCTCCGGGGCCGTCTCTTCCGCCGCCCTCACGGCCTTCTCGGAGATCTTCTCCACCAGCTCATCGAAACTCGTGGTGCCCACCGTGACGAACACCGACTCCATCCCCCAAACCCCCCCCCACCCCATGCGGCCCGGCAGCGAGCAGGCAGGTGGGCAGGGTGGGGACGGGCCAAGCGGCAGCAGCGGGCAGGTAGGGTGGGGAATGCCGAGTGACAGCAGCGGGCGGTCGGACTGAACAGGCCGAGCGGCGGCTGGGGCAGAGGGCGGGAGGGAGAGTCGGATTGCAGGGTGGACAAGCAGTTTGCGCGGAGTTTGAGACACACAAATACACACACACACAGACACAGGGGAGGGGAGGAGGAGAAGGGAAAGATCCTGCGGAGGTGAGATGGGAAAGTGGGATTGAGGGAGAGGAAGGGGTAGGGAGGAAGAGGGGGGAAGTGGAGGAGGTGAGGAGAGTGGGGGAAGAGTGCGAATAGAGGGAGAGGTGGGGAGAGTGTAGGAGGTAGGGAGTGGGGAATAGAGAGAGAGGAGGGCAGTGCGGGAGGTCAGGAGGGATAGTGGGGAGGATGGGGTGGTGAGGGGGATAGAGGTATAGGAGGGGGTAGGGAGTTATGGCGGGAGGGAGGGAAGGAGTGACTGAGGCTAGGGGAAAGGAGAGGGATGGTTAGGGGAGGGATTAGGGGAGGAGGAAGGAGAAAGAAGGAGGGGTGAGGGGAGGGAGTGCCGGGAGATGATGGAAAATGAGCCGCGCCTGCGCAGTTGGGGCTATGTGTGAGCGGTGCAATATTGCGTTGGAGGGATGGATTGCATTGGGGGAACGGGTGAGTAGTGAAATATTGCATTGGGGAACGGGTTGCGTTGAGGGACAGGGACTCAACAGGTCCCACTTAGTCTAGTTATTGATATTTATGTTACTTTCTGTTGTTTGGTCAGATTTTAATAAACATTTAATAATATTTTTAAGAGCTCTGAGTTGTGCAGCTATGTGAGCCTCAAATGCTGTTTTCCCAGGCGAGCAGGGTCAGGATGAATAGAGAGCAGCTGCAGAAGAAAGTACCTACATTCTCCTGTCCCAGCTGCAGGAGAAAGTACCTACATTCTCCTGTCCCAGCCTCTAAGGGATGCCCATTAACAGTGACTAATCGTTCTTCTTTTCACAAATGTATAGAAGCTCTTAGTCCGCATTACGGTTTCTCTGTCAACTACTCCCATATTCTAATTTCTAATTCCTTCTCATTGTCTTGGTCTCTCTGCTGAATTCTGAGATTTTCTCAAATGTTTTTTTTTAACACTGTAGCCTGTCTTTTCCTGTAATGTAGACTATAACTTGATAGCCAGTTAGACGCACCACTTCTCTTGTTCAGATTTATATCCATTAGAGGGACTTGTAATTCATTAAATGCAGTTATTTCCTGTCATAACTTAGTAAATTCCAATACCAGAGCTAATACACCCCTCTTGGCTTCTTACCAAGTTTCATATGGAATTGAGTCACTTAAGAGTTTTATGTAGTTTTGAATAAAAGTTATGTCGCAGTTCCTAAAGACCAAGATTAACCCAGAAAGGAAATGATCTGTCATTAAAACTAATCTATGTTCACCAATGGTGCTGACAGGCTCACATGTAGATACAGGCCAACAGAAAGGAGGATGACTTTTTAGTTTGTTGAGCTATTTCAGAAGGTAATAATCAAGGGATGTAATCATCTGTCCCCTATCAATATCCATGCATAGTTACATCACTATCTGTCACTTGTTAATTATTGTCCATCTCTAATAATATGTTTGTGTTGATCCAATATTAGCTCAAAATATCTCTGTCTATAATGGTGCTGGATCATTAACAAACATTGATATTGTAAACTGATACAAAAATTAACTATATCAACCATAGATACTGGATCACCATCATATTTTCTGCTTGTTATTGAAGTTGATTGATAAGATTAATTTTCTTGATTTGCCAATGTTCAATATCCCCATATACGCCATGTAATGTAGCATGGAAAGCAGGATTTTGAAAGCTTTATTGAGAATGTCCATTATATTTCACTGCAAATATCTGCTCTTAATTATCAAAACAAGTTACTGGAATATAACTATGACCAACAAAACAATTAACTAAACAACAGAATATGATTTTTTTTGATAATGGAGTTTTATTTTCAGTTGTATAAAATATATATATATAGAGTGACAATTTCATATGAAATACAAATTGAAATAAAATGAAAATTAGGTGTAGCTTTGCTTTGTTCAGAAACATATTTTTAAAATAATTTATTCAGTGAATGTAATTACCAGAATATCTCAATAGTTAAAAATCAGTGTAAAAATCAAACATTCTAAAATGAATCTCTGTTTAAAATGCTAGTAATTTAGTACTATGTCATTTTCTCCATAAGGAAATTATGGCAATTATTTTTTTTCAATCTATTAAAAATTGTTTTGCGATATCAATATACTTTCTGTTATCATGAGCCAGATAACATATAGAAATGGTGAAAATATTCAGCAGGTCAGGCAGCACCTATTTTTGATTTTCATTTTTGAAAATGGTTTCATTGAT
The DNA here is from genome assembly GCA_035221665.1 of Okamejei kenojei. Lineage (NCBI taxonomy): Eukaryota > Metazoa > Chordata > Chondrichthyes > Rajiformes > Rajidae > Okamejei > Okamejei kenojei. Next base: position 58,408,975 of record CM069138.1, read on the forward strand.
ACAAATTGTCTAAAATATTTTAATCAGCCAATAAATCAGGCACATGTTGAAATATATAGATGTGTAAAAATATTTACAACACTGTTCACTTTAACTTAATATATTATGATTCAAATGTCCCTTTGCTCAATCTATTTGTACTGTACAATTCCCTATAACCACTGCACCATCTTTGGCTGCCTGGTTAAGCATTCAATTTTTTAATGTATTCTGATTGCTTTTTATTTAAAACTAGATAACCATAGTTGGGTCTGCTCCCCCAACGCAAGATTCCCCCAATCCAAGCCGTTCCCCAACGCAATATTGCACCACTCACGCATAGACCCTAACTTGGCGAGCGTGGCTCATTTCTCCTCATCCCCCAGCACAGGGGGCAGAGGGAGAGGGGTAGAGTGGGGGGGGGGGAGGGAGGGTAGCGAGGTAGAGAGAGTGAGGGAGGTAGAGAGGCTGTCAGTGAGGGTAGATAGGGAGGGGCAGGGAGGATACTGAGGGAGAGGGAGTGTGGACATGGCAACTCCCCTCCCTATCCCCTCCTCTCCCTCAATCTCCCCACTCTCCACCCCATATCCCTCCTCCACCCCTCCCAATCACCCTCCTCCACACCCCCCACCTCCCTCTACCAACCACTCCCCACCCCATCTCCCTCCTCCTCATTTCCCTCATCCTCCTCCCCTCACTCCCATTCCCTGCGCCAGCACGTATCTAGGCAGTAGAGCAGCCCCAGGTTCTCGTAGTCGGCCCGGTCCGTAGACTCCAGGCGGCTCGGTCGCTGCCTGGGCTCTAGTCCAGGCCCCGACTTCACCTCCAGGGTCAGGGACGAGCTCGTTCTTGGTTCCAGCAGCGGCTTCTTGGTCGACCCTATCCCAAGCCCCGGGCTCGTCCCTCGCTCCAGCCCAGGCCCAGTCTCCGAGTTCGGCCCGCGGCAACACCCTCCCCACCAGGTACCAGGTAGCCATCGTGCGCCGGCAGCCGCCGCAATTCCTCGTTCACTGCGAGCACTGGAGTGCCCCTCCCTTTTGGACTGTCCAGGCCTGCCTTGCGAGTGCATTGTGACGTCACCTGATTTTTTTCTTTCTGAGAAGGGTGAGTTTTTGGGGCTGTTTTTAAAATTTAAAGGATTAAAAACTTTGGAAATATAGGTGGGCATGCGACGGGAAGATGTTTATCGCTACGACGGGAAAAATGTGAGTAAGATGTTTGAAAATGGGAAGCCTGTGGCCTAGCGTTTGGAAGAAGATAGAAAAACCAGATTGACACATCGTGGACACAAACAAAACAAAGACTTTTAGTTATATAATTACATATGTTCCCTCTTACGTGTCTGTGGATGAAGATCAAATTAATTGTTAAATCTATCTGCCCTTCATTCTCTTCATAGTTCAGTAAGTTTATCAGATAAACAGTTAATCAACAGAGAACAGGAATATCCTGTAGCTGAGTTACCAGATCATACCTGAAGTGGTAAAAGGATAATCAGTAATCAATAATAAAGGTATCAGTCAGGATTCGTCCTTTATATTTATCCTGCCATTCAATATACATGTCAGGATAAAGATATGTAGGAAAGAACTGCAGTTGCTGGTTGAAATTGAAAGCAAACACAAAATGCTGGAGTAACTCAGCGGGTCAGGCAGCATCTCTGGAGAGAAGGAATGGGTGACATTTCGGGTCGAGGCCCTTCTTCAGACTCAAAGATTCAGGATAAAGATAAGTGGATTGGACTTGTGTTAGATTGTGGTGCCAGCTGTGTTCAAATTCGCATTGGTAATATGGATAAAGTGAAGAGGGCAACAAGCTCATGGAAGCTCATCCAGCAGGGAGGGTGTAAAGCAAGAGTCATGGAAATGTTTAACATTTTTCCTCACAATCTTTGAGGAGTGTATGCAGTTCAAGTTCCTGCTCTTTCATCTCATTTTCACTGCATTGCTGAATCACGAATCTTAAAACTAATAATGCCGACAAGAACTAAAGCAGGCACAAATGCGTATAGCATCAGAAAGTCGAACACAAATCTGGATGATGCTCCAGGATATGTAGTATCAAGATACTGATCTCCTTGGGTAATCCAGCAAAGGGCATCTGTGGTGTTTGATGACTGTGCACCTGCAGAGTACAAATATCATACAATTAGTCACATTAATTGGAATCTTGCAAACAATGTTATACATTAGAATTGGAATTTGAATTAATAATTGCTCTGCATCTAATTTTACATTTTCAGCGATAAATGTCAATATTCTGAGGCTAATTTAACCCATACCTTTGTAAATTGCATAAAAATTAAAACATTTTGGGTGGATATTTTTAAAATTATTTCCATAGTGGTTAATAGTCAACTGGATCCCGATCCTAAATTAATAATATTGGGCATATCTGAACAATACCTAAAACTGACAATAAACCAAAGAAATTTCCTGGATTATAGTATAATAACTGGGAAAAAACTAATATTAAAATTTTGGAAAAACCCTGCATCCCCTACAATTAAAATGTGGATTATGGAGATGTCGGAGACCTTAAATCTGGAAACAAATAGATTTGTCTTAATCGACAAACCTGAATTATTTATTAGAATATGGTCCCCGTTCATAGATTATTTGAAGGGGTAGAATGGGCCAGCGCTGTGGCTCGACAGAAGCTTGAACCCAGGACTAGACGAATAGTTTTGTTTTTCTGTACCTAGGGACCTATCTCCTAAGTTGTATTATAAAATTTTAAAAATAAATATTAAAAAAAAAAAAAATACATTTTCTATATTTATTCTTGCAACAAGATGCCCCATCTAACTGGTTATAAAGGTAAGACCAGTTGGCTGTACTTTGGTGGATACAAAACCCAGGATGTAAGAGTGTTTCCTGGAAATGGCATTCCATTATTTCATTTATATGTAATCATGTTAGCAAAGGCAAGACCTCCAGTCTTACTGGGCAATAGAAATGTCACATATTTGTAATATTTAGATTTGAAACTTATTTCAACAGTATACTTTAGACCTATATTATATTTTATTTTGTATTACAACTAGGCTAAAAAAAAAGCAACAAAACTCTAAAAGGAAGACTAACCAGGTAACGGAAATGCAGATAGACAATAAACAAGCTAGGACAAACTGTTGATGCATGAATGATCAGCTGTACATGCAGAATATCTAATCTCTGACTTTGGAAGAACTCTGGGAGATTCACCCACAATCTCCAATACTTTAGAATTATATTTCTTGACTATTAAACCTTCAGTTTACGAATATTATGTACTTAAATGAAGGGCATATAGACTAGAAAGCTCACTAATGCGATCTTTTATATTCAAAACAACACAATGGACCATCAAATGCAAAACACTTCTGCAAAAAACATTACTTCTAAAGTTGCTAACATTTGAAAACTATAAATACTGAACTTGAAAGAACAATAAAATGCAAATCAGTTCTCCCAGCATCTTTGAAGAGCAGAGGTCAATTATTTTATTCAGAAATGAAGAAAAAGACAAAGTAACATGCCCAGCTATTAAATGGCAAAGAGGAAAGAACCATGTCACCACTAGTTTGTACCATGAAAGTGAACTGCAAATTGATAAGAAAGAATTGGTCGGTTGCTAGATGACTGTGAATCTTTACATTAGACAATGTAAACAGAATATTGGAAAAACAAATAATATTTAAATAGGTTTTAGGTTTATTATTTTCACATGTACCAAGGTGCATTGAAAAGGTTTGTTTTGCATGCTACCCAATCAGATCAGAAAATACTATACAATCAAGTCAAACTCAAGTACAATCGCTAGAGCAAAGAAGTAGACAAGGTTTAGAATATAGTATTCAGCATTGTAGTGCATCAATCCATCGACAAAATCCAATTGAGTAGAGGTGAATCGGACAGCACCCTAACTTATGGAAGCAATACTGCCCATCCTGGCTTTCTAGCCCTTTAAAATGTGCAAGCCTTGCCACTATCTGTTATTGTCTTAACACTCCAGCTAGGTCCGGAATACCCTCTTATTATCCTTAATGGCTCTGCGAAGGTCATAGGTAGATTTCTTGTACCGTTCAGGATCGTTTGACTTAAATAGTTAAGTAAACAGGACATGTACAGGGTTAACTTGGGAAGATGGGGTGGCGGTGGAGTTTGGATGTGAAAATACTGTTGCAGATTTGAATCAAATCTGTAAATAAAATATGTCGGGGTCAGGAGATGAAACTACAATAAACTCTTCCAGCAACACTACCTCAGATCAACAAAATGCCACAAATTTGTGGTATACTGACTCACCGAGCCCAGCAGATTCTGCTGCAAAGAACTAATGCACGGTTTGATGTTGATTACCGGTACTGTCTGTACAGAGTTTGTACGTTCTCCCTGTGACCGTGTGGGTTTTCCCCCACACTCCAAAAGATGTGCAGGTTTGTAGGTTAATTGGCTTCTGTAAATTGTAAATTGTCCCGAGTGTGCAGTGTAGTGTTAGTGTATGTGGTGATCGCTAGTCGGCGTGGACTCGGTGGGCCGAAGGGCCTGTTTCCATGCTACATCTGTAAAGTCTAAAGTCTAACGAAAAAGGAGAATTTCTTCGTTTTATCTACCGTAAAGTTATTTAAAGGTATTTTACTTGTAGTATTTGTAAGATTTGTTTAATTGAACTCTGCAATTAATTTTCAATTAATTAAAACTCATGAGATTTGTTTTTGATATGCAACATTTGTGAACATTCCTTTCTATAATATTGATCTTGAATCTTCAAGCAACAGTTACACTAATAATCAAGTGTAAAATTTAAATTATTTTATCTAATGGTAAACACTCACCATTCCCACAGGTAAAATTTAAACCATAAAATTCATTAACCATCAGGACTTCAACTCCATATTTCTGAAATGTGAGGTAACTCAGCCAGCGAAATAATTTGGGCATTTCTTCTGCACTCCTAAGATCACAGAATCAAAGCAAACCAGTATTAGATCATTTGTCTAACAACAACTCTGTGTGAGCAGATGTGTACTGAAATGCAGTGTTTACATTGAACTCTCCCCTTTCAATTTTCATCCATCATCTCCTGCAGCATGTTACAAAGATGTTTCTCAAAGTGCACACTATTATCAAGTGGCCATTGTTCCTATATGAATATAGATATGATTGCAAGTGAATTATTAGATTGTAGGGCCATATAGCCAAACCAGTATACATTTATATCCAAGACATTGTCTAGCAAGGATACAAGATGAGAAAGAATGAACATGTAATTAAAGAACACCATGCATTTCTTCATTTAAAACACGTCACAACAAAACAAGTACTTCTTACGAGTCACAGCCACGAAGAAACACAAAGGTTTTGTGTTGGACCATGTGATCAAGTTTTATTTTGTTTCCCCATCAGTGAATAACTTATTTAATTCATGTAGCTATACATCATATAGATTTGTGTTTATTTGGAACTAAATAAGACATCCCAAAGGATTTTACAGCCAATGAAGAATATTTGAGGTGCAATTTGAAGCAGAATCTTTGCTGCAATTTAGGGAATTTTTTATCACTTTGCTTAAAGGAAATAGTAGTGTGATAATCATCGGAGAACCTGTTTTTGGTAATGTAGACTAAAGTCATAGAACATGGAAACATGCCCTTTGGCCCAATGTGCCCACACTGACCAATATCCCCCAACTACACTAGCCCAACCTGCCCACGTTTGGCCCATATCCCTCTAAACCTTTCCTATCCATGTTTCCGTCCAAATGTCTTTTAAATGTTAAAGAAGGAACTGCAGACGCTGGAAAATCGAGGGGACACAAAATGCTGGCGAAACTCAGCGGGTGCAGCAGCATCTATGGAGCAAAGGAGATAGGCAACGTTTCGGGCCAAAACCCTTCTACAGACTGGTGGGGGGAGGCGGGGGGGAAGAAAGGATAAAGGAGTAGGAGGAGCCCGAGGGCTGAGGGAGAGGTAGGAAGGGGAAGAGAAAGCAAGGGTTAGCAGAATTGAGCGAATTCAATGTTCATGCCTAAATCCTAGTCTTTTAAATATTGTTAGGTGACTTGGTGATCAGAATCTCCCAATACCATTGGAAAATCCCCTTCTGTTCTTTACAATAGACCTATAGAATTCTTATACCTCATGGAGCAGATAGGCAGAGGCCCAACCAAAAGTCGGCACCTCCAACAGTCCTTGAATACTCACTGGACAGGAGTCTTTATCTAAATTTGTGTTCTCGTGTCTTGGATTGGGTCTTGAACCCTCAACCATAAAATATCAAATGAGTCAAAACTCCTAGGTGAGCTGATGAGAAACTTGAATAAAAACTAATTTTATCAAAATGTTAGGCTCTTCTTGATTGATCCATTCAATGCCCATCGTACCACAAAATGTGTGTTACAGCTGGTGTACTGCTGACAGGTGACCTCCACGCTATGACTGTTTGGGTAGTTTAGTTTAGTTTATTGTTACGTGTACCGAGGTACGGTGAAAAGCTTTCTGTCGCGTGCTATCCAGTCAGTGGAAGGAAAATACATGGTGGTAACAGAAATTTGCCTTTACATAATTCACAAATAACTACCCAAAAACCTGAGATAGGGAATCAAATTCAATCTTACTGAATCTAAGTGAAAATAAGTAAATAAATAAATACTATATTGTGTTTCTTGACACGTGTACAGATAAGGTGAGTACACAAATTGCTTGAGTAACTCAGTGGGTCAGGCAACATCTCTGGAGAACATGGATTGGTGATGTTTTGGGTCGGGACCCATCTTCAGACCATTCTTTGTGTCCTTATTTATAAGCAAGCATCTTCTTCTTGCGAATGAAACATAAACAAAAGGCATAGTTAGATCTCAAGCCGGGTGTTGAGCAGCCAGGTTATTGTCTCTGCGTCAATGTCTGCCGGGCACTGAGCTCCACTTGGTGGGTGGTAGATTGGGCACCCAGAGGTGACATGGTTGGCTGTCTGTTGTTCTGCTCCGCATTTACAGGCTGGGCTCTGGCGGAGTCCCCATCTCCATATGCTGGCATTGAAATGTCCAACTCCAGCACGAAGTCTGTTGAGCTTCACCCATGCTCCTCTAGAGAGGTCAGACCCTGGGCAGCTTTAATCTGGTGAAGAGATGTAGCTGTGTAATGGAGATGAGGTTGTGTTCCACTCCTGTGACCACTTGGTGGCTATCCAGTGTGCTTTTGTCTCAGTTGGCTGGATGGATGCTAGGAATTGTTTTCCATGTGGAGCAAAGGGTTGACGGGACTTCAGACGGCGTGGCCTCTGCTCTCTGCTGATAGCCTGATGGAGGAAGTGATCTGGGTCCATGGCACACGAGATAGTGCCAGAGTTGCTGCTTGCCTTCGGATCCCTGCAGGCGGAATGCCTGCAAGTATAGGGAGCTGCTCGACTGGATTAGGTTGAAGGCACCCAGTGATGGTTCGCAAGGTGCTGTTGAGGCTCGCGTCTACCAGGCTAGTATGTCTACTTCTACTCCATACGGGTACAAGAGCTAAGGCAGAGGTGCGAAGTGTTGATGGGCTGGCTCCATAACTTGTCCCTGTCAGGCGTCGGATGAGGCCTGACCAGCCAGGTGTTGACAAAGTGTAAGTGACCTGCCCAGCTTTACGCCGAGGTAAGTGGGTGTTTGTTGGAAGTCCAAGCTCTCGCTTAGCTTCCTTGTTATTTAGATGGAATGCTATTGACACTGTTTTGTCTTTGCTCAGATTTAGACACCACTGTCGTAGGTATACTGCAAAAGTCCCCATGTCAGAGAGCAAGCATCTACTGTTCCTTGTTTCTACAGATAAAGTGGCTTTGCATTATTGGAAATCACGATATGGAATGTTTTCCGGTAACACAAACGTCGTGGCAATCATACACCCCCCCCCCCACCTCCAAAATGTGGATGTCACCGGTATTAAAAACCTGAATCGGGCATATGCTTATGCTGCTCCATTGAATGTTCAGATACCATACCAAAGCCAGGTTGTAGTCTATATGATGCTGCTCCATCCCCACAGTGTGGATGCTATTAAATTATCCTTTAATATATTCTCAATGATAACAATTCAATTTATAATAATCAATGCAGATCACATATTATTGGGAACCAATATTTGGGTATTTTCTAGTATAAAATTCTAAATCCTAATGTAACAGCATAACTCTTTGGAAGCAAAGCTGCAGTAATCATAACACATTCCATAACATCTCACCTTAGGAAGCCTGATCCTAACAGAATTCCTGCTACATTAATTAAAGCAACCGCACTGTTAACTACATTTGGATTCTGCACAACACCAAGTAGGATCAGTGTCAGAAGTTCACCAACTAGATGTGGTACTATGAGTACAGCAAAGAAGCATCCAAATCGTTCCCATAATGGAAACATTCCAAGTGTCCTGAAAAATACAGTAAGACAACTATAATAAATTAAGAGCAACATTCCTCTCATACAGGGAACATTTACACAAATAAAATCACCAAAACGCTATCGTTTTGCTAAAATATTTGTAAAGAAAATTAAGCGATATAAAAAACATGGATGGGAATATTCAATTCTGCAAATCAATGTTCATTCATTTAGTACAATATGAATGAATGAATAAGTTTATTGGCCAAGTATTCACATACAAGGAATTTGCCTTGGTGCTCCGCCTGCAAGTGACATGACATACAGTGACAGTTAGGAATGACACATAAAACATTAAACATTAATAATAAATAATAAAATTAATAATAAAACATTATCGATGTTAAAAAATCGTGTTTTGAAAAAGGTAAATACTAATTTTTTTATGAACTTTGCAAAATTGAACTGTTATTATTGGGGTGGCATGATGCCGTAGCAGTAAAGCTACTGCCTTACAGTGCTAGAGACCTGGGTTCTATCCTGGCTATGGGTGATTGTCTGTATGGCGTTTGTATGTTCTCCCCGTGACCTGCGTGGTTTTTTTTCCAAGATCTTCAGTTTTGCTCCCACACTCTAAAAACGTAGTCTATAGGTTAATCAGCTTGGTGTAAATGTATAAACGTAAAATTGTCCCTAGTATGGATAGGGATTGCTAATATGTGGGGATCGCTGGTCTGTGTGGACTCAGTGGGCCAAAGGGCCCGTTTTCACGCTGTATCTTTAAACTAAACTAAATTATTCTCCATATAACATGGATAACATGAAATATTTGTAAAGCTATATATATTTTAAAAATGCAGTGGTTCATAGAAAATTTAGTTTTTTAGCCTAGTTGTAATATAAAATAATGTAGCTCAGATTATTCCAAGGCAGTTTTGTTTTCTGACCAATGTTCAACTGATTTCATCAGGCTGATTTGCAGCTTTGTTATAGATTACAAAGTTTCATCAAACTGCCTTGCCATCGTAAAAGCTAATCCACTGTTCATTGTCTTGTGTGTCAAGAAAGTAGATTGGTACAATAACACATTCAGAATCCTTTTATAAATCTAAGACTGTCCCATTAACAAAATCCCACTATGTTTGACTGCTCTATAGAGCTCTATAGTTTTAATAAATCTGTATTATTGGGACGTTCCCAGTGAATTGCGCAGTAGAATTTTGAAAGTTAAATGTATTAAAAAGAGACAAGCCAAAAACCATTCCTTTCGAAATTTAAATCAAATATTTACTTAGTCAATTTAAAAAACACATTTTTTGTTTCTGATAATTCTATAGATTGGCAGAGTACACATATTAGGTCATAGGGTCACGTGATAGGAGGAGAATTAGGCCATTCGGCCCATTGTCTACGCCATTCAATCATGGTTGATCTCTCTCCCTCCTAACCCCATTCTCCCGCCTTCACCCCAGAACCTTTGACAGCTGTACTAATCAAGAATCTATCTATCTCTGTCTTAAAAATATTCACTGATGGTCTCCACAGCCTTCTATGGCAAATAATTCCACAGATTCACCACCCTCATTAAAGAATGTCCTTTAATTCTCTAACCTCTAGTCCTAGACTCTCCCACTAATGGAAACATCCTCTCCAACATTCCTTCATTCTTCTAAACTCCAGCGGGTACCGGCCCAGTGCCGACAAACGTACATCATTGGTTAACCTATTCATTCCTGGGATCATTGTAAACCTCCTCTGGACCCTCTCCAGTACCAGCACATCCTTCTTCAGATATGATGCCCAAAATTGCTCACAATATTCCAAATGCGGCCTTACCAGCGCCTTAGAGCCTCAGCATTTCATCCCTATTGCTCACATGTTTCTCTGATAGGCGAAGGAATTCTTACCAATAAACAAAAAAGCTGTAAATAGCCACACTGAAGATGCTGAAAGGAAGTATATGAATGATATAGGCCAACAACATCAACCATTTCTGATAAATACCATCTGAACTTTCCTGGTCACCAACCGAGCGTAACGATGGGTCTGTGTTCAGAAAAATTATATATTATGAAAAGAAACAAAACAACTGAAAGTTATAAATGTCAAATTACAAGATTTTAACCAACATGCTGGAATATTTTTTTAAAGCAGCCTGAAAAAGGCTCTGGGTAAGAGGACTGGTCTAAAGACCACACATTGTGTTAAAAAAAAGTCACAAAGAGCAATTTTTAATTTAAAATGTTAGTACAAATTAATTTGGATGGAGGAGAGTTAACATTTTCAGGTTGGATTATTTGGTGAAAGGTAACTGAACATTTTTTTGCAATATTTCGTTTTTTTTTAATTGACTGGCTTTTTGTGCTGATTTGTTTCTTACGCACTGAAAATCTAGAGTTTCTTGTTGTCAATATTTTGGCAGCAAAGTTTATTTTCATCAAGGCGTATGTTAATTTAACCTAAACAGACTGCTTACAAATCTATGAACCAAAGCATGACCAATGACGTACACAAAGCAACTGCGTTCAGCATCCCAGTATATGGTGAGGCACCTATGCTTTGGTAGATGATTCCAATTCGGTCTTGCACTGCACCTTTTGATGGATCACTGTTCAGCTTCATCAAGAAGAACACAACAAATAAGCCATAAAGCAAATTCTGGGAGAGTCGCATTAATATCCCAGTCTTGTTCCTTGATAGATTTCTTACAATTCGCCTGCAATTGAAAGTGCAAAGCAAAAATAAATTATTTCTTCTCAAATTTAATAAAATACAGAAAATGCTAAAATATCGTTTGTTTTGCAAAGAGTAGATCAAACTGCTCGAAGAGGGAGAGAAGAATACTTTTCAAAGTCATCTGCAATAGCCCAGGAGATTCAGGAAAATACTCATGCCTAAATCATTAACAATGTCCAGAATGGCTGAAACTGAAATCAAACAAGTGATACATCCCTAATTCCAACCTCAGTGGAGGGCACAGATTGTGCTGAGAGAAGTTCTGAATGTGCCTGTGTTTAGTTCAGCGATGCAGAAATAAGTCCTTTAGCCCACCGAGACCATGCCGACCAGCAATCACCCCATACACTAGCACTATCTTACACACGAGGAACAATTTACAATCTTTATCAAACCCAATGAACCTACAAACCTGCATGTCTTTGGAGTGTGGGAGGAAACCTGCCCGGTCACAGGGAGAATGAGCAAGCTCCGTACAGACGAAACCCGGGTCTCTGGTGCTGTGAGGCAGCAACTCTACCGCTGCGCCGACCCCTGGTGCTGACTTTTACTAGGATGAGGCTAAACTCATGGGTTTGTGAGTTTTGCTATGGTGTACAGTGCCACCGTCTGCATGCAGGTTATTTCAAGGGCAGCGCATATTAACTCTGTCATTTAGCAAAACTCAGCGATTCCATTAACGCAACATCCAGTTGTTGACCACCGTGAAGCATCATGCAACAAAATGTCCAGAATCTGTCATGATACCTTCAATAAACATCAGTTTGCAGACTGCAGTATTTCAGTTACAACAGCAAATCAAAGCATGGCCAAGAACAACAAGGACCATCCACTGACAACACAGATGGTGACTCAAATCCACAACCCACATGCATATGCAGCATGCTGCCACGAGAAATGAGTTAGGCAGACCATTAGCAGTGCTGACTGAGTCAGTATTATCTTGGTGTGGACCTTCATTGAAGATTGATATATGTTAGAGAATGCCTGATAAGACTAAATAGATTATGATGTTTCCATAGAGCATATATGTGAAAGCAAAATACTACGGGGGATGTTGAAACATGAACCAAAGAAAATGTTGAAAATGCTCAGCATCTGCCTAAAGAGACACCAAGTTAATTATTGACATCACTGGCCTTTTTTAAAAAAACAATTTCAATATTTTTGCATAGAACACAGCATGCAACATTCAGTCAAATTCTGCCTTGATGTCAAGAGCAAGTACAGTTGCTCTCACCCCACCTCTGGAATTCAGCTTTTTGGTCCGTGCTTGTTCCAAGGCTGTGAGAATGTCTTAAGCAGAATGGTCCAGGCAAAACTCAAATTGGATATCAGTGTGAGACCCCAAACACCACTTAATCTCATATTCTCTAGAGATGCTGCCTAACCTGCTGAGTTACTCCAGTACTTGTTTTTTTTTCGATACCAGTGAACAAGCCTTTGGCGGGATGGTGTGCTTGATAGTAGTATTTACAATACTTTCCATTACTTGGCTGACAATTGAGAGTAGATTGATCGGATGATAATTGACTGGATTTGATTTCTCCTGCATTTTATGAACAGGATATACCTGGACTATTCATATTATGAGGTAGTTGCCAGTTATAACTATACTAGAGCCGCTTGGCTAGACGTGTGGATCGTTCTGGAGAGCAGGTCTACAACACAACAGTTGGGATGTAGCCGTTATCTCTTGGCCTTTGCTATAATTAGTATTCCCACTTGTTTCTTCGTACCACAGGAAAAGACGGATCTGTGACGAAGGGGATGAGGTGAAGGGGTTAAAGTGGGTTATTCACTCTATACTTCTGGCTGAAGAAGGTGGCAAATACTTCAACCTAGTCCACACTATTCCTGGTCTCACCAACTTCTACAGATGCGCTGTAGAAAGCATTTTATCGGGATGCATCACAGCATCGTTTGGGCACAGCCTCATCCAAGACCACAAGAAATTGCAGAGAGTTGTGGAAGTAGCCCAGACCATCACGCAAACCACCCTCCCTTCCATCAACTCCATCTGCACCTCACGCTGCCTTTCACCAGCATAATCAAAGACAAGTCTCATTCTAGTCACACCTTCTTCTCCCCTCTCACATCAGGCAAGAGGTATAGATGTGTGAAAGCACATACCTCCAGATTCAGGGACAGTTGCTTCCCAGCTGCTATCAGGCAACTAAACCATGATATCACTAAGTAGAGAACGGTCCTGACCTACCATTTACTTCACTGGAGACTCTTGGACTATCTTTAATCGGACTTTACCTTGCACTGATTGTAAACATGTAGTCTTTTCACTGACTGGATAGCAAGGGGAAAAGAAGCTTTTCGCTGTACCTCAATACACATGACAATAATAAACTAAACTAAAACTACGCCCTCAGGTCACGTACTGCATTTTATTAAGGACTGGGCTGCAAGCAACCTTTATGTATCACTGAAATCTCAACAAATGTACAATCTCAATACCGTAGTCCATTTTTAAATAAATCACGAATGGAATAAATACTGTTGCATATAACATTTGGTGCATGATATTTTTTCTAGTTTTTTACCTGATCAGTATCCAAAGTTTCAAGAATGTATTTGGAGAAACTGTGTTTTTGAATGGAATAGACGCCGAATGTTTTTCTTTCTTTGCCGCATTAATATTCACCAGGGCATTGCTAAATATTCTTGAATTTTGGTATGATAAGGAAATTTCTTGAACTCTGCTGTATGTCTCAATTTCTCTCTCCTTGCTTCTGGTGTCAACAGATGTCAGGTCCACTGAAAGTTTTAGCAGCAATAAGTTAACAGCTGTACAAATGAACAGTTCAGTTCATATGACTCTAATGTTAAGCCTATTCAGAGGTTCATAGAATTGTGGAGTCGTACAGCACAGAAACAGGCCTTTGGCAGACCAACTCTTCACCGATGCTCACGCCCAACTATATGAACACTGTTTGCTTTCCATGCCTTGACAAAACAAGTGCTTATATCGATGCTTCTTAAATGTTGTCTCAGTATCTTGCCTGAGGAAATAGTTAAGACAACATTAACAACGTTTAAAAGTCATTTGTCAGGTATATAGATGGGGTGGATAGAAAAGGTTTAGAGGGATATGGGCCAAACATGGGCAAGATTCACTAGTGTAGATGGGGCATCTTGGTTGACATAGGAAAATTGGGCTGAAGGGGCAGTTTCCGTGCTGCATAACTCAATTATTCCATCTGCTGTCACTGCCTCCTCAGACAGTACCTTCCAGATTTGGAACACTCTCGGTATGAAAAAATTCCTTGTTCGGATTCCCTGAAAACCTACCTCTCATATTAAAACTATGCCCTTTTTGGAAAAAGGATTTTTACTATCTAGCTTAACTATCCTGTTCATAATTTTATTTGCATTCATCCGGTCACCCATCCTCCTCTGGTCCAGGGAAAACAAATCTAGTCTGTTTAATCTTTCAGAATAACCCTAATACTCATTTCCAGGCAACATCCTGGTGAATCTGTACCAAATTTCAGTAATGCTTGAAAGTTTCTGTCACTGAAAGTGTGCAAATCAATGGAAATTGTTTATGCTAGAGAAGGTAAACTCCTTAAGTTCAACAACTTGTTCCCCTTTTGTTCATTTTCATTTGCATTCTATTCCAGAAATAATTGGTAAGCATTTTAATGAATCACTATTGTAAATTATTTTGAATTAGCTCGAAAGATTAAACTGATTCTGACAAAGAGAGTTCTTATCGCAGTACTATTAATTACTTGCTCTCAGAATTGACTTCCTTGCTTTGCTTAATAACTGCAGGATGCTCAACATTCAAGAGCATGTCTGGAGCTGTGCCACCAGTTTCAAGCAATCAGTCTCCACCAATAGGACGCATGCTGGAGGTGATCAAATTGATTACATTTCTCAATACTGAGAGTGTCTGTTCTTTTCAAAAGCACTCATTGTGAAGTGGAATTCTGAGGAGCGGTCAATAAACCAAAACATTTGCTTAAAAATAAATCACACAATTCTACTGTTTTCATTCTTTTGCAATTGAAAAACAAATGCTTCCATGAGAGAAAAACAATTTCCTGGTTGTTTAGAGCCATTTCAGAAATTTGACATTTGCTGATGTATGTCTCCCCTTGTCTGTCTGGTGCAATTTGCACATCAATTGCACACAGGGTAACATCATTTCCAGCCTCCCAAGCCTCTGATGTTTCTAATCTCCAAGCCTCTGATATTATTAACTTTCCATCTCCTAAATCGCTGCTGCTTTTCTCCAATCTTCCAGAGGTAATCCCCAAGAGCAACAGATTCTCACTCCACTCTCTGATACCTTGGACATCTTCATTGCAGAAACTTAGAATATCTGTTCAGAAGTGCCTCAGATCTGCTACTAGAACTTGGCGAGAACAGGCTCATGACTAGAAGTGCCTTCCCTCAAGACCAACATGAACATCAGCTCTACATCTGTCACCATGCATGCTACTGTACATGACATGTAACTATGTCACATTCACAACATAGCTAGGGTTCTTTTGTACTCAATATCCCTAACCATTTTGTGTTCACCTGAGGTGGTGGTGAAAGCAGATACTTTGACAAATGTGTGAAATCAAAATATGTTACCGATAGGGTTTAATGTTTACAGGGACACAAGTTTCAAAGAAAATCAGCCTTCCTGACCTAAACCTTTCCTTTTTACTCTACTCATCTTGCTCTATATCCCCAACTCATAGCTGTTGAAGACCACTCATTCTCAGAAAGGATGTCTAAAATAAAAGGAAATAAATAACTTAATTGGGGATTAGGAGGTGCTGGGAAATCTTACGATGTTCAATGTAAAGAATGTTGGGTCGGGAATGTAAATAACAGTGGCATTGGGGCTACCTCAATCTATCATCTCAGAGTCCAGCATACCCCTCACTCTACCACCACTAAAGAGCCAAGAAATTAACCTGGGTTCAAAGAGGACTACAGAGGGGCATGTCAAGAACTGCAGCAAATGTACTTTAACATGATGAGCTCCAATTGCAACACAGGACAACATGCGTGCTGAACAGCAAAAACAGCGCAGAATGGGCAGAGTTAACTGTTCTCCCAACCTATCCATCAGATTGGTCTTACAGGTCCTATCATATCTAATTGTGAATGGTAGTGTACAATTAAACAGCTTTTAGAAGGAGGAGATCCAGGCATATTCCCATTCTCAAAATTGGTAGGGTCAAGTAAGAGTGCTAAAATCAAGGATGAAACATTTCCAACAATCTTCAGCCAAAGGAGATCCCTACTTTTATCATTTACAGTTGTGTCTTCATTTGTATCTGACCCATGATATAGAATTGCAAATTTCTATGGCACAGAAATGGGCCTTTTTGATCCATGCAACTGTGAGATCGATCTACACTAATCCCATTTCTGTGCATTAAACTCGTATTTCTCTGCGTCTTTCCTATCCAAGTACGTTGCACACTTAAACATTCTGCAATTATTTTCTTAAACTCCTCTCTCTCCTTGCCTCCCACACCTTTCCCAGCTCACTTTAAAAGTAATACCCTGTCTGAAGATTCCCTTCCAATATTTACTTTGGCTTAATGTCCAAAAGCATTCCAATGAAGCACCTCGGGAAAGTTTTCTTTCTTAAAAGTCTGTTACAAAATCAAACTTTTAAAATGAACTCTTCACACTTTTAAAAATAACTAATATTTGGTACAAGAAAAAAGCAAAAAGATGAATTAAAATAAAAGGCTTGATTTTTTGTATAAAACTTTAACTTTTGGAATCTGCTCAATCCGCTGTCATGCGTAGCCTCACAAAGTTGTGACTTCCAGTTTACAGTATTGATCTTTTTTCCATTTTCTGTTTAAGACATACAAGAAAAATACCTACCGTAGAGATCAAATGGGTTGCAGTATTCAGGACAGTGGTAGCCACAACTGCTAAAAAATTCTACCATTTCTTCAGTTCCACCACAAAACACCAACTCTCCGCAGCTCATTATGCCAATTCTGTCAAACAACTTGAGAAATGTGCAAAAATGAATTGGTTCTACACTTTACATCTACTGTAGCATAATAAAATCCTTGAAATAGGGATAGGTACAGAAAATGCAAGAACATTCCCAAAGCATTAGCCAATCTACATCTTCCAGATCCTAACTGAGTTGGGCATTACCAGCATGTCCTACTTCTTTTTATGGCTTCCAACAGTTATATATTTTCCTTTTTATTTCCTATAAAATGGTATCTAGTTTGGAGGCTAGGATAATTATTTTCTTTCTAACAGCAACATTTTCCAGTGTACCATTTTCCAAGCTATCCATTCTAATTATTTCAGAGCACTGTCCCAGTTAAACATGCTGAATTTGCATTTTTTCATTGAAATCCCATTCCAACCTTCAAAATTAGCAAACCCCAATCAACTATATTGACAGCACGCTCACCTTGAATAGTTCCGATCTAGGCTGATGAATTGTCAGGATGATTATTCGATTTTTGTGAGCTAGTTCTGAAAGTAATCCAATAATCTGGTTGGATGTCATACTATCCAGACCTGTGGTTGGTTCATCAAGAAGGATGATTTCTAATTTTAAAAGTTGAAATATAATACATGTTCTTAGCAAAAATGTCATACACCATTTTGCATCAATAATTATATTTATTGTTGTATTTATCATTACTGTAGGTATATTGTTTGCTCTGTGAACTTTGTGTGAACAAGGAATTTAATTGCATATGACAATAAACAAATCTAGTGTCTTCAATAGGTATAGTGCAAGATTGACATACCAAATTTAAATAATTATATGCCTATTGAAGCAGAATCTGTATTTGAAAAATTAAACAACTTCATAAAAAAAACAATTTATAAATAATACAATATATCCAGTTAAAATAAATACAAGTTCCAGATATGTAATTAAATACCAAGAAAAGGAACATGCTGGTCGAATAAATATCAATCACACTTAAATATAAAATGAAATTGTTAGACTGGACTGCACACAGACTGGAATTACATTTTCCTTCTATTATATTTGAATTTAAAACATTAATTAAAATGTTACTTTTAATGAAAAAAACTCTCAGTTAGTTTTTGCAGATCTGCCACACAACCATTTTTAGATTCCTGCATTTATTAATTTCAGTTAAACTCATCAGAACCTTTTCATGAGATGGCCCATGATCATTAAACATGCTATACAAATGCAAATTTTTATGCCCATCTAAAATGTAACAACATTAAAAATATCAGTCCACCCCTGATTTTCCGGCAACGTTGGTTCCAGGAGCCTTTTTTGGATTATCTATTTTGCCAGACCAACAGAGGTCACGGTCTTCGAGAAGAGACAGACGGTACCGGAACAGTCCGCCTAGGCCACTGGGGTCTGAGATACCGGCCTGCAAAGTCGGTCTCCGAAGTCGTCTATGGGAATGGACCTGCCGACTCCAGCTAGGCCAGAGTTCCAGACCCCCGGCCATAGGAGTAAATTCAACCTGCGGATTGGCTGCGGAAATCCCGTTGAGGTTGAGATCAGCCGCGTCACCTGACCCAAGCACCGTATTTTCGAGGGGGGGGAGGGGGTTTAAAGTGCGCTCTTGTCATTTTGTCCAGATTAAAGGACCTGGAAAATTGGTGGCGGACCTTATTTATTTATGCCGATAACAATTGGATTGCTCCTCGGTAAAAGTGGATTGAAACCATATTTATAATCGGTCTTACTGGGATCTTGGAGAAGTTGCGCTGCTATAGAGACCCGACGTCTTTCTCCACCTGAAATCCCTCGAAACACTCGGCCACCAATCACATGGCTGGCGACGTGACTTAGGCTAAGCTCTAACATGACAGATTTCACCTGTTGACACCAATTAACAAGACAAATTAATCACATTTTTATCAGAAAATAAAAACAGAAAATACTGGAAATACTCAACCGGTCAGGCTCCACCCAGGGCCGGCCTTAGGCCTATTGGACCGATGTTTCCAAATTGGGCCCCGCTTTAATTTTTCCATATTTCATATGGAAATACAAATTCGCTTTGATAAATAAAGATTTTTTTTTAAAACATTCGCCATATGTTTTTTTTACAAAACGAACATGGATAACAACCGCTGTGGATAATAAACGATGTGTTAACTGCTACTGTAGCACTTGTTAACAGCCAATAGTTAACAAGTAGTTATACAATGGGTCATCAGTGCATCGATCCACATTCCTCAGTAAATGCAATTGTCTTTTGATTCGTTGCGGCCGAGACGCTGGTCTGGACCGGGGGAGGGGGGTGGTAGTACCGCGCCCTGGGAGGGGGGGGGGTGGGAGTCTCACAGCCCCCGCCAGACTACCATGTCCAGGCGCAAACACGGCAGCAAACCCCAGCACCGCAGTGAACGCAGCCGTGAGTATTCAACGCTAAACGCTGGGAACGGAGTGGGGGGGGGGGGGCGAGAAAGGGTCAGATTTCTATGAAATCAGCAGCGTACCGGCCCACTCTTGGTCGGGGGATAGAGTTAAAAGACCTGAAGCAGAAACGAAAGACAACAGGCCGGATCAGTGCGAGAGGGAGACAATCTGTGGATAAACAGATCTGGGGGTTGTGTTAACTCGTTCAGTGCCGGTACTACAGCAGACCAGGTTGGAGGTTTGAGTCTGCGTTAACAATGGTGTCAGGGGTTAATGTCCTGGCCGGGGCCGAGAAATAAAATACAACTTTCTACTTAAAAATTTCACAGCAGGATCGCGATTAGTCAATTCCCACGCATTTTCAATCATTGTTCAATTCAGTGTAGTTTTCACACCTGGTTGATATAGTTTTTTTTTAAAGATACAGTGCATTACAATAAATAGTTTCAAGCATACGTGGTACTAAACGCACAAACATTAAGGTGGTTACTGATGTTACAAACGGTTATAAATGAATATAATTTCAAAGTGAAATAGGAGATTTCCGTGGAAAGAATATTTAACCAGAATATGGTGAGGTCGCTGCAAAATGCTCACTGAAAAAAATACGCTGTCAACTCAGGATTGTTTCTTAGCCCTCTGACAGGTATTTCAATTTCACCTCGTAGCTCGCTGTTAATTGATTCATAGCTAATTTTCATTCCTGGTCCGTATCAAACTTCTCCAAATGCAAACGCTTCAAGTTACACTTTTTGTGTGGTGGTAAGGCCCCCCCCCCCCCTTATCCCTAGGGGATGCTAGGATAAAATACCATATATTTGCATTTATATAGCGATCTTGCTGCGAAATGTTTAAGTCGAAAGTTGTATTTTATCAGCCATACCAACGCTTAAAATGTGGATTTCAAACATGTTGGACACTGCACATCTTGAGGGAATGCGATTCCTCCTAATAGATAAATCAGACCAATTCTTAACGAGTTGGTCTCTATTTGTCGATTTTTTGGAAGCATATGGTGCAACAAAACCATAGAAGCTAACTGTTTCAGGATTGGGTGAAGGATAGTCAAGAATATAGATAACGATCTCCTTAATCTCTTACTTTCTACTCTTTTTCTTTCTTTTTTTTTCTTTCTCAACTTTCTTCTTTCACACTTTTTTCTTTCTCACACACTATATATCACATGTTTCTCTATCTTTTATTATCTATTCTCTCTTTTTCTTTTTTATTAAAAAAAAAAGCTGTACATAAAATGTAATATGTCAATATATATTAGGCACCTTGGTGCCATATTCCTGTACTTACTTCTAATAAAATAAAAAATAAAATAAAAAATAAAGTTGTATTTTATTTCAAAGTGGGAATTGGAAGATAGGGACAGAGATGCTAAACTGAGATTTTGATAGGAAGGAAACGTTACAGCAGCTGAGTAAAAGATTGGTCAAATGGTAGGTTCAATGAAGATCGGGCGAGGGAGATTGGGGGTGGGGGAAAAGTATCTATAACTTGGGACTTGCCTAAATGAGTACTGATGGATTATCATTCCACACCAAATTTCTTAGACAATAATACCTTTTATGCAATTATCAGAAGAGTTTGTTGGATATGGATCAACTGACTTTGTATGGTACATGCTCGTAAATTAGTAAAACAAATGTTCTTCTTTAAGTACTGTTGTTTCTAGGATGGGGTGACTGATAACAAATAACCTTCATTCTATATTTTGTCATAATGTGGTTGAAACAATGGCATATTTTGTGATAATTATTGAGATAGAAAGATACAACTGAGTTTGGGCAAGATATTACCTTGCAACATTCTGTATGTCTGATAGATATTGTGAAATGGAGGATTACATAAAGCTACAATTCAAAGGTAATGAATATACAGAGTATTCTTATTTCCATCATGAACATACAATAGTGATATAGGACACCAGGTCCTACTACGAGCTACTACGGTATGACTACATGTTAAAAAGTATCAAATGTTTACATCCTGAGTATATTTTACTCGTGGACATTTTTCAACCTGTTGAAAAATCTTCACGAGTTACCACGTTTCCCGAGTACCTGCCGTTAGCGCTAGGAAATGGCATGTTGGCCTTTATAACTAGAGGAATTTAATATAGGAGCAAAGAGGTCCTTCTGCAGTGGTACAGAGTCCTAGTGAGACCGCACCTGGAGTAGTGTGTGCAGTTTTGGTCCCCTAATTTGAGGAAGGACATTCTTGCTATTGAGGGAGTGCAGCGTAGATTTACAAGGTTAATTCCCGGGAAGGGAGGACTGCCATATGCTGAGAGAATGGAGCAGCTGGGCTTGTACACTCTGGAGTTTAGAAAGATGGGAGGGGATCTCCTTGAAACATATAAGATTGTTAAGGGCTTGGACACGGTAGAGGCAGGAAACATGTTCCCGATGTTGGGGGAGTCCAGAACCACGGGCCACAATTTAAGAATAAGAAGTAAGTCATTTAGAATGGAGACGAGGAAACACTTTTTCCACAGGGAGTGGTGAGTGTGTGGAATTCTCTGCCTCAGAGGGTGGTGGAGGCAGTTTCTCTGGATGCTTTCAAGAGAGAGCTAGATAGGGCTCTTAAAAATAGCGGAGTCAGGGGATATGGGGAGAAGGCAGGAACAGGGTACTGATTGTGGGTGATCAGCCATGATTCCATTGAGTTAATGTGATATGAAAGTGAATGAGGTGTCAGATTAAACTTCTTTTTATGCTTTATCTGATGGGATAAATTGCAGACTTGATTTTTTAAATCTCAAAATTTTGTAACATCGCTAGAAAATGTACCTGCATCTTGGAGGCCGAAGGTTAGGTTGTTAGCCAAGAAAGTTAGACTTGGCTATCCCTCAGTACAGTGACATCATGAACGATGTTGCTGTACTGAGGTATAGCCAAGTCTATCCCTCATTGCCAGCAGCTGGTGGGAAGCGGCTGTAAAGTGGGAAGCGGCTGTAAAAGGACAGCACTGCTGGGGGGGGAGTTCCTTTCAGAGCATGTGTGTATTCTGTCCAGGGGTAAAGGTGCAGGGAGGGCAGGAGCGTTGAAAAGGAGGGGGTCGGCCGGGGATCATCCAGCTCAAGAGCGGGTCAGCGGGCGATGGATAACAGGACAGCGGGCGGTGGAGCTTACTCCATATGTCAGTGCGAGTAACCTCAATTGATCCATTGTTCGCGCTGACACAGGTGTAAGCTCCACCGCCCGCTGTGATATTATTCATCACCCGCTGACCCGCTCCGCTCTATGATCTTTGCTCTTGAGCTGGTCCCCTCACTATTCAGACGGAGAGCACTGCCAGAGGTGAGAGGGCCGGTAGAAGGTGCTGAGATGGCAGTCGGTTCCGTTGTCCGGTGATGGAGGCCGCTCGTGTGCGAGCTGCTTCCCTCCCCGGCCACAATGTGGTGGCTCCGCGCCCGGAGTGCCGCGGCAGCGGTGAAAGAGAGGGTTACTGGCGTGAACCCGACCCTCTCCTTCCCAACGCTCTTGCCCTCCCCGCAACTTTACCCCTGGCTAGACTCCCCACATGCTGTGAAAGGAACTCTCCCATAAATTGTCATATTACTCACGGCACGTGACTCATTTCTAATTATTTATTTATATTTCTATGAAAAATTCTCCCAATTGGGCCCCGCATCTCCTAAGGCCTGCCCTGGCTGCACTCATGGGAAGAGATACAGAGTTAATGTTTCAGGTCGATGATCCTTTAAAGACCATTCGTCAGATTTTCAGTTATCAGTGAGGTTTTTTCAAAACAATTAATCTTACCTCTCTAATGTCTTTGAAATGTAAACCACATTAATATGCAGAAATGAAATAATAGTCAAAAGGTCATTAATATGCAGAAATGAAATACTAGTCAAAAGGTCTTGCAAACAGGAATGTAGAAATAAAGAACTTCAGATGCTGTTTAATACACAAAAGGACCCACAGTACGGGAGTAACTCAGCAGGTCAGGCAGCATCTCTGGAAAACGTGGAACCGAAATATCACCCATCCATGTTTTCCAGAGATGCAGCCTGACCTGCTGAGTTACACCAGCACTTGCATCTATAACTGGACTCTCCAATTTGGTTCTAGTGAAGTTTTAATTAAGTTCAACTTTGCTTTTTTTGTTCCAGTGTTTACAACTGTAATCTTCAATCATTTTATACCAGTATGACATATCCATTTCCTTCAACCATTATGTTTATGAACTATTTTTCTGAGATAACCAAATGAATCAAAGAAAACACCAGGTTTTGTTGTGGGTGCATGCTTGGTAGGAAGTGGAAAACACTGGGATTCTGCAGGCACAGAAGCTCCACATTCTGCAAGACTTTTGGGAGATTGGAGTAAAAGAGTAAACCATATTAATTGCATCTTTATATTCTGTATGTTACCACTGGCAAAATCATTTCCACAAATTATTAAGGTCAACCTTGATTTAAGAAGTAAATATACCTTCTTTCTGATGGCATTAGTGTTTCCACAACGTGTGAGCAAGCCTGTGTATGTCAGTGTTTCCTCCACTGTAAGATAACTGAGTAAATTGTCACTCTGAAAAACAAATATTCATTACAAAGTGAATAATTTACAAAAATACTTGGTCTTTCGTGAACCTAATAAAATATTTTACATAAATATTTCTGCGTTTCCCTGTAGTTGGAGAGGGAGGGAGGTTGGGAGATGGAAAAGAGATAAGGAAAATCCTCTTTTTTGGAAAAGAGATGGAAATCAAGGTACCGTTCAATAGTTTCAGCTTTTGCCCAAATGCAAATTTTGCAATGTGATATTATGCACTAACCTGAACTATTGGTATTGGTTTAATATTAACAGTGAAAAACTGTTATCCAGTGAAATCATACCGTACGTGAGTATAATCAAACTATACACAAGGACTACAGGCAGTGCAAAGATGAATGTGAACAGAGTGCAGCTGATACAGCCACAGAGAAAATGCAGATTAAAAAAGGTGCAAGGCCACAATCTGGTTGATTGATAGATGGGACAGCATCCTTCGATTTGAGAGGTTCATCCAATATTGATAAGAACGGGGAAGAAGCTGTTCGTGAATCTGGCGGTACAAGCTTTCAAACTGTATTTTTTGCCCAACGAGAGGGGAGAAAAGGGAATGAATGGTGTGTAAATGGACTACAGTGATCAATAGGCTCTTCAACAGCAAAATCCATTGTGGCCAAG
The DNA here is from genome assembly GCA_035221665.1 of Okamejei kenojei. Taxonomy (NCBI): domain Eukaryota; kingdom Metazoa; phylum Chordata; class Chondrichthyes; order Rajiformes; family Rajidae; genus Okamejei; species Okamejei kenojei. The sequence continues at coordinate 58,433,587 of CM069138.1, forward strand.
CCTCATGAGATACTCAAACATATTCATTTTGCCCTAAATAGCTAGTCTCTTATTCCAAAACTACTTGTCTTAATTCGAGGTAAACAAAAATGCTGGAGAAACTCAGCATCTATGGAGCGAGGGAAATAGGCAACGTTTCGGCTCGAGACCCTTCTTCAGACTGATGTGAGGGTGGGGCATGAATAAGAACGGAAGAGGTTGGGACAGTGGGCTGAGGGAGAGCTGAGAAGGGGAGGAGAAAGTAGGGACTACCTGAAATTAGAGAAGTCAATGTTCATACCGCTGGGGTGCAAACCGCCCAAGCTAAATATGAGGTGCTGCTCCTCCAATTTACAGTGGTCCTCACTCTGGCCTTGGAGGAGACCCAGGCCAGAAAGGTTGGATTCAGAATGGGAGGGGGAGTTGAAGTGCTGAGCCACCGGGAGATCAGGTTGTTTAGTGCGAACCGAGTGGAGGCGATGGGCAAAGCGATCGCCAAGCCTACGCTTGGTCTCACCGATGTAGAGAGGCTGACATCTAGAGCAGCGGATGCAATAGATGAGGGTGAAGGACGTGCAGGTGAACCTCTGCCGCACCTGGAAAGACTGCTTGGGTCCTTGAATGGAGTCAAGGGAAGGAGGTAAAGCGACATGTGTAGCATTTCCTGCGGTTGCAAGGGAAAGTGGTTGGGTGGGGACAAATTGACCATGGAGTTACGGGGGGAGGGGTCTCTGCGGAAGGCAGACAGGGGAGGAGATGGGAAGATGTGGCAAGTGGTGGGATCACGTTGGAGGTGACGAAAATGTCGGAGGATTATTTGTTGTATGTGATGGCTGGTAGGATTAAAGATGAGGACAAGGGGGACTCTGCCCTTGTTACGAGTGGGGGGATGGGAAGTGAGAGCAGAGTCATGGGGTATAGAAGAGACCCTGGTGAGAGCCTCATCTATAGTAGAAGAGGGGAGCCTCCGTTCCCTGAAGAATGAGGACACCTCCGATGCCCAGGTGTGGAACACCTCATCCTGGGTGCAGATGCAGCGTAGATGGAGGAATTGGAGTAGGGGATGGAATCCTTACAGGAAGCAGGAAGAAGTGTAGTCCAGATAGCCATGGGAGTCAGTGGATTTATAGTGGATGTCAGTCAGTAGGCTATCACCTGCGATGGAGATAGTGAGTTCAAGAAATGGTAAGGAAATGTCGGAAATTACCCAGATGTATTTGAGTGCCGGATGGAAGTTAGTGGTGAAATGGATGAAGTCAGTGAGTTGTGTGTGGATGCAGGAGGTAGCACCAATGCAGTCGTCGATGTAGCGGAGGTAGAGTTTGGGGATAGGGCCACGGTACGCCTTGCACAAGGATTGATCAACATACCCTACAAAGGGGCAGTCATAGCTAGGGCCCATGCACGTGCCCATAGCTACGCCTTGTATTTGGAGGAAATGGGAGGAGTCAAACAAAAAGTTATTAAGAGTAAGGACCAGCTCCGCTAGGTTAATTGTCTGAATTCTAGATTCGGACCCAGGGAAAATGGTTGTTTAGCATCTCCTCTGAAAATGTGGTATATGTAAAATATTTGTGACATGTTTTAAAGAGAGCACGTCTCATTTTTCTCAATCTTAAAGAATATACGTAGATTCCTCACAGACTAGCTTCTGATTCCACAAATCACTGTAACTATATATTTCTGAGCAAGTGCATTGTTTCTTCACTGGTTACGGAGATGAAACTTGTACAGCACAATATTACAACAGAATCCACATTGTCACACGGATATTGATTAATATATGTACTGCACTATCATTACCTGTAGGACATAAGCAAAACAGTTGTGAAAATCTTCCTTTTTAAGTTTGCAGCCATTCACATATACATCACCAATTAGATTTGATGGTCCACATAATCTTCCTGCAATTGCATCCAACAAAGTCGTCTTTCCGGACCCTAAAACATATGAATATGGTATTTTCAAACAAAAAGACATATGAAAACATGTGCTTCTATGTGCTTTTTACATTATATAACGTCAATCTGGCAGGATTGGCTGGTGGACCATCAGATCAAATAGGTTTAATTCACGTTCTCGATCAGTGTTGAGGTGGTGGATCCTAACCAGATAATATGCCAGCATCTCTGTGTTGAGCAAAATGGGGGCAAAGATCAAAAACTCTACTTTAAGCTGGCCAAACTGCATTCAAAAAATTTTGAGATGAGCCTAACATTCAGTTTAAATTATTTTGCATATTGCCAATTGTAATCATTTAGACGCAGCGTGGTAATTGAGCATTAATGTTAATTATTTTTACAATAGAAATTTTCTGTTATAAGCTATTGAATCTCATGAATCTGTCACCAGTTCCTGATCTCCACGATATTGTGTGGGAAGATGGCAGCCAGAATCATGGCATTCCTTAAAGAGATAGATTAAGTTGGGGGAGAAGATTGAACACAAGAAGGATTGTCCACTAATCCACGAATAAAATGGCACTGCCAGCAAACCAGACTCATTTAGGGTATAGAGAACTCAAGAGAAGGGATAACATAAGAGGCAAATTGCAATAAAAAGCACTGTTTATTAGAATAACAAACAAGAGATACAAAATAATATTTTTCCAACCTCCAAACATTAATTACCGGAATTTCCTAAAATTCCCATTAATTGTCCACTTTCCACATACAACGAGACATTTTTCAGGATATGCTTTGTCCACTTCTTAAGATACGATTGTACATCCCACCAAGGACCAACTCTCTCACTGCAAGAACACATTAAAAAAAAAAGCAATAGACTGTGGTAATGGTAGAATCTGGGAGATGTATAGAAACATGGATTGAAAATGGGACAAGTGTAAATACGTTTTCAAGAGATGCCACAGGCTCAGTGGGCCAAAGGGTCTATTTCTGTATCGTATGACTCTTTACCTTTAAATGGATTAGGTAGGGAGTACCAGAGTAGTTTCAATCAGTAAGTATAGGTATGTTACAATACCTACCTTGAGCAGCGCTGCAGTTCTGCCGCTCTCCGTGTGCGTGACTTTGGCGCCTTTCAGAGGGGGACAGGTTTAAAATGCCGTTTTTCCCCAGACAGTCCAAATCGATCCATGCCGGGCGATTTCGTCGCTAAAGAGAAATCGCTCCGACATTTCATTCATGAAGCTATTTTTAAACTATGCTAGATTATTTATTAACTAGAATAGTTTAAAAATCATCCTCCAAAGCTCTGAACGCCGACAGCAGAACGGACCTAACGTAGGCGATAAAAGAAGGTACAGAGTTTATTTTTACATAAAAACGTGGTTCTTAGGTAGCATTTAATCAAATTTTCATGTTGCGAAAAGGGGACAAAAAAAATGTATGAACCGGCTGTATTTTTCATACTGAATGTGGGTTAAATTCACCGCAAACCGCAACGTTCCAATCCACCGCATTCCACTAAAACCCACTCGCCAGTTGATTTAGATGGCCATTAATTGACAGGCATTAAACACTAAATTCCTTCCATTTGGCCTATAAATTCATGAAAATGAGAATTAAAAATCATGTTATATTGTAGATTATTGTGTGAATGTTATTTGGACGCAGGCAATTTTAAAAAGTTTATCTTTTCTTAAGAAATGGATAGATGTTTAGATCTAGTAATTGAATTTTGTAATTAGCTACAATTAGATAACTAACTAATTATGTGCTTTCATTTCAGGTAATCCAAGTAAGATTGTTTCATATTTGTTTCAGAATGCTTCAATCTATAATAACTGAACATTTAATTGAGTTCCCTTAAAGTTATGGGCTTTTGACTGTTCCAGATCACAGCTTTTGAGTTAAAATGGAATGGAAATGGGGAACAAGATGCTAATTTCCGAGTATGAAAATGGCCATATCTTTTTTAATACTGAAGATATGAAAGTGAATTAGGTGTCAAATTAAACTTCTTTTTATGCTTTATCTGATGGGATAAATTGCAGACTTGATTTTTAAAATCTCAAAATTTTGTAACATTGCAAGTAAGTATTGAGTCATCCAGCACAGAAAAAGCCTCTTCACCCCATCTAGTCAATGCTGATCAAAATGCCCCATCCAAACGAGTCCCTTATTCTTCTAAAACTTTCCTATCCAAGTAACTACCAAAATGTATTTTAAATGTTGTTATATAGCTGCCTCAGCAATTTCTTCTGGCTGCTCATTCCATATACCCATCATCCTCTGCGTGATAAAGTTGCCCCTCAGGCTGTTCAGGAACCTGAACAACCCGAACAATATCCTATTACATATCATTCCCATCTGGCTGATCAGAGATTAATCACTTATTTGTGATAATTTAGAACTTTTCAGAGGACATTTTTCAGTTTGCCCTTAGCACCAGCATCCTAAATCAAACATGTGTATGAGGCTGCAAAGTAAATCTTTCATTTCTGTGTTCATCATAATCAACATTCTTTATTGTATAAATCAACTACCCAATTTCCTAAAAGTCAAGTCTCACCAAGCCTCACAAAGATCAGCAAAAATGTTTAAAATAAATAATTTATATACAAATTTATTTCTTAAAGTGATTGTGTAATTAGTGCAAATTTTAGTGAAATTTTCCAACATGGGATTGTTGAGACAATATTTTCAGTAAGGTACTATTTCTGTACAACCTAGATTGTTACATGGTAATTCACTGATTTTTATTACTCCAAATTTTTCAAGCTATAAAGGCAATTATTCTTATCCTAGCTGAAATATCAGTGCAGTTAAATTGAGAGATACAGCCTGTAAACAGGCCCTTTAGGGCCACCGACTCCACATTGATCACCCAGTTACAATAGTTCTATGTTATCCAACTTACTCATCCACTTCCTACACACTTCGGGGCAATTTACAGAGGCCAATCAACCTACAAACCCACGCATCTTTGGGTTGTGGAGGAAACGACTTGGTCACAGGGGGAACATATAAACCCACACGGTCAAAGGGAGAATGTGTAAAATTCACACAGACAGCACCCGATGTCAGAATCACACCCGGTTCTCTGGTGCTGAGGCAGTAGCCCGACCAGCTGTATCACTGTGCCACCCCTAATGTGCATTATATTTATACAGAGATCAATAAGGGAACCTGAACATGCTGAAAATCAGGAACCCAATCAGAAAATATTTCTGGGAAGGGAGCAGTTTTGTAAAACAGAATCTGCAGTTCCTTGTTTAAAGAATCCGCAGCAAAAAAGACCCAGATAAATTCAAGAGAGCATTGGAAATAGAATCTGGTGAGTTTGGAGGAAACTTTGGAAATAAAACCAGGTAATTATCAAGGGTGTGCTGCAGGGACCTGGTGCATTGGAAGGGAGCACAGAAAGCTGCTTGAAGTTAGTTAGGTACCGAGCCTTCAGGATTTCTGAATAGTTGGATTATGGATTGTTGAGTTTTACTGTGATGTGATCTATCTTAACACTTTCCAAGTTCAAATGATTCAACAGAAATTGCACTATACATTCAGTGGGCAGGTCAGGCAGCATCTGTGGAGAGAGAAAGAGAATTAATAGGTCCATGACTATTCACCAGAACTGTAGAGTATTAGACCCAAAACGTGAACTCGAATTCTTGCTCCATATATGCTGAGAATTTCCAGCATTCTCCGATCTTATTGCATTGTAGCATCAACTGATAGTTTTTAGTTTAGTTTCATTTAGTTTAGAGATTGCAGTGCAGAAACAGGCCTTTCAGCCCACTGAATCTGCGCCAACCAGTGATCTCCACGCACACTAATACTATCCTACACATACTAATCATGGTTTGGTGGCGCATGCGGCAGCCTCGCCAGCAGTTGTCTGTTCTTTCACCCTTTTTGTTATTTTTAGTCTGTCTAAAAGTATGTTTCTGGAGGTCTTTTAGTCTATTTTTATGTGGGGGTGGGGAGGGGAAGGGGGAAACGTTTTCTCAGTCACTTCCTGGTCGAGGATGCGTCTATTTTCTGAGCATCATCTTCGACCCCTCCTCGCGGCCTACCCTCTGGATTGGCGCGGTCTTTCCTGCTGGAGACCGGCCAGAGCTTCAGCAGCGGCGCAGAACTGGATTCCATCACGGAGTGGGACGATGCCTTACCGGGGATCCCCCTGTGGAGCTCCGGAGTGTTGGGACTGCTGTTTAACACCGTCGAGCTGTGGTTTGCGGAGCTTCCAGCTGCGGGCGGCGCTCACTTTAACATCGCGGAGTCCTGGGGACCTCTTACCGGGGTCCACAGCGTTAAATCTCTGCCGCAGTCTCCGGTAGGAAGTGGCCGAGTCGGAAACTCCAAGCCACTGAGACTGTTCTACGTTCCGACGCCTGAGCTCCGATCACCCCGGCGAGAGGGCCTGAAACATCGGGCCGCCTGTAGCGGAGGGCTCAAAGACCCCTACCACAGGTGAACAAGAGGAAGAGGACTGAACTTTATTGCCTTCCCTCACAGTGGGAAACGTTGATTCTGCTTTGTGAGGATGTTTATGTTTAATTCTATCGTGTATTGTGTTCTTTTTATTCCTATGGCTGTATGGTAATTCAAATCTCACTGTACCAATTGGTGCATGTGATAATAAATGTCTTGAACTCTAGGGACAAATTTTCCATTTTTACTGAGGCCAATTAACTACAAACCTTCACGTCTTTAGAGCGTAGGAGGAAACCGGTGCACCCGGAGAAAAGCCACGCGGGTCGCAGCGAGAACGTACAACCTCCGTACAGACAGCACCCATAGTCAGGATCGAACCTGGGTCTCTGGCACTGTAGAGAAGGCAGGTACAGGATACTGAGTTGGATGATCAGCCATGATCATATTGAATGGCGGTGCAGGCTCGAAGGGCCGAATGGCCTGCTCCTGCACCTAATTTCTATGTTTCTATGTTTCTATGTAAGGCAGCAACTCTACCCGCTGTGCCACCGTGCCACCCTAAGCATTTTCTTTTGCAATGCATTCTGTTTCAGTGTTGGTGCAGCAGCAGGAGGATTCAAGGCTGTTGCACCAAGCCTGGCTCTGACGTACAGCGCGGAAGGGTAACTTCAAGCAGAGCTATCGTGCTAGGAGACTTGTTAGTTAGGGGTGTAGACACAAGATTCCGTGGCAGCAATCAAGACTCCAGGATGATCCTTGGTGCCAGGGTCCAAGGTCTCGGAGCAACTACATGACATTCTCAAAGCGAAGGGTGAACAGCCAGCGGTTGTTGTGCATGAGAAAAAAGGTGTAAAATGATTATAGGGAGTTAGACAAAATGTAAAAAAGCAGTACCTTCAGATTACTCCCAGTGCCATGTTTACTAAGGAAAGAGAACATCTTGGATGTCCTAGAATGGAAATCTTCATCTTGGGAACAGATGCGGCAGTGACGGAGGAATTGATAGAAGGGGATAGCATATTTGCAAGAGGCAGGGCGGAAGGAGTGTAGTATAGAAGTTGGGATGTTATGTTACAGTTATACAATAGGTTGTTGAGGCCACATTTGGATTATTGTGTTCAATTTTGGTTAATATAGGAAAGATGTTGTTAAGCTTAAAGAGTGCAGAGAAGATTTACAAAGATGTTGCCAGGACATAGAAAAATAGGTGCAGGAGTAGGCCATCCGACTCTTAGTGCCACTCAATGGGGTCATGGCTGATCATCTAAAATCAGTACCCTGTTCCTGCCTTTTCCCCATATCCCTTAATTCCTTCCGCCCCAAGAGCTAAATCTAGCACTCTCTTGGTCAGAGGTATATGGAGAGGCTTGATCTTTCTTCCTTGGAGAACATGAGTGATAGGTGATCTTAAGGAGGTGTATAAAATCACGAGGGCAATAGATAGGATAATGCAAAGTCCTTTACTCAGAATGGGGGGGGGGGGGGGGGGGATCAAGACCAGAGGGCATAGGTTTAAGGTGAGAGGGGAAAGGTTTAATAGGAACCTGAAGGGCAACTTTTACCACACATATATGGAACGAGCTGCCAAAGGAGGTGGTTGAGGCAGGCAATATAACAACATTTAAACGACGAGTACATGAAAATTGATGTTTTGTGAAGATACTTTTTGTAATTATCTGATCTGCAATTATTTATTTACATTTAGACCATGCCACTTCCAAAAGTTAAGCGGTGAATGGGTTGGAGTGTGTTTACCTGACGGTGTAGTTGAGTTGGTTTACACAAATTGTGCAATCCGCTTCTGCTTTTCCCGGAGGGTCTGGGTTTCGTGTCGGAGGATCAGTGCACACAATGTTCGGGAGAGGTTCGTTCCCTGGCGAGAGTCCTCCGCCCGTTACTTCCAAACAACTCATAATCCGAAAACAGAGAATGACCTGAGTTACAGGCAGTGTTTAAACATCAATTTAAACGAAGTAGCAGCAAGAGATCATCTGCCGCCGTTCTCCTTCGCCTCTCACCACCCCAATGTGTACGGAAGTTGGGTAGCTGCCTGCAGCCGATGTGTCGACCCTTGGACCCGGCGGCGCCGTGGAACGGGGCGGGTCCCGTGTATCGACTCTTGGAGCCCGGGGGTCGAGCAATGAGGGTCCGATGGATCGGCATCCCTTCAGACCCTCACCTCCCCCAGTTATATTCTACCACCATAATATTCCATTGAGCTAACAAAATAAAACAGAATTGAGCTGACAGTTATAAAATAGAACTTCTCAGAAACATATGTTCTGGAGCCATATACAGTGTTATGGTTCACGAGTGTAATATGAATAGCCCCGCTTAGAAACCATTGAATGTCTTAGAAGCCATTGCTCACACAACGAAAGAAAGCCCACCGGTCTCCGCACCGTTGCAGATTATTTATTTATTTATTTTATTTCAAAAAATAAATAAATAAAAATGCTGGAGGAACTCAGTGGGTCAGTCAGCATCTGTTGGGGGGGAATGGTTAGGTGACGTTTCGAACTGGCACCCTTCCTCAGACTGGTTTACCAGCATCTGCAGTTCTTTTTTATTACATTTTATTAGTTATTTATTTATCTCTTTACGGGGCAGAGTTCATGTTTTCTAAGCTCCACAGAATCCAATCGTCCCTCGAGCAGTTCTGGCCAAAGGCATGGAGACAGCAGCCCAGCGCAATGTAAGTCCGTGGGGGTCTCAGCGCTGAAACTGCGGCCAACGTGCGTGTCTGCAGAAAGTGATTTTTCGACGACACCATTTTAAATGTATCTGTATTCTGCATGCAATATAACTACTTGGTTTCAATGATAGTGATTTTTTTTCCCGTTGTATTTTTGCACTAGACTGGCCATCTGCAAGATCAGGTGTTCTGCACGTTGGAGGAAGAAAGCAGTCTTTACTTCACCTACAGCGGCAAACCCAACCTTATCCAAGTGCGGGACCTCAGTTATGAGGCGAGTAGCATTTCTTGTTCGGATAGATCTGGAGGCAAACATTACCGTCCTTTAGCAAGTTACTTACAACTGCTCTACGTCAAACAAATGAGAAAGAACCACCTTGATATCAATGTCTCTGTTTTCGAGAGACGGTTAAGGCCATTAAATGTAATAATGGACAAAATAATTTCAGCTCTGCACCGAGGCATTTAAGCTGTGTTGGAGACACAGATGCTGGAATCTTGAGTTAAAAAATAAAGTGCTGGAGGAACTCGGTCTGAAGGAGGGCCGGGACCCGAAACGTCGTCTGTCCGTTCCCTCCACTGATGTAGCCTGGCCCACATCGAATTCCTCCAGCATTGTGTTTTGCCCGTGTTACTAGATAGTTAGTTACTAGAGAGATAGTTACCCGTAAGACTACACGCCTACATCAATAAGAAGACATCAATAACCAAAAGCATCAAAACAAAATAAACTAGGTCCTAACCAAATACTAGCAGAACGTTATGAAAACACTGAGTGCAGTGGATTTCTGGAGAGAGAAATATCGTTAATAATTCAGGCCAATTATCTTTTATTTGGATGAGGAAGTGCCCTGTGTTGAAAGTTCTGTCAGATCTGATGCCAGTTCATTGACCTGAAGTAACCTTGTCTCTCTCTCTCCAGGGTTGTTGCCTAATCTGCTGAGCATCTACAGCATTTTTAAAATTCAGATTTGCAGCATGTGGCATACTTTACTCATGCAGAGTCATACCACACAGAAATAGGCCCTTCGGCCCAACTTGCCCATGCCAACCAAGATGCCCCATCTGTATTGGTCTCACCTGCCCACGTTTGACCCATATCCCTCTAAGCCTGTCTGTGGGTTCCTCTGACTCTAGCCAGTAACTGCAACCGTGTTTAAAATACATTTGGACAGGTTCATGGATTGGAAAGGTTTAGAGGGATGTTGACCAAGCATAGGCAGATGGGACCAGTGTAGATGGAGCATCTGGTCGGCATGGGCCAGTCTCAATTATAAAATAATTGAGGGAGTCAACCATTTTTATTAAAGGTTTTGTTGAACATTATTAAAAAAGAACTGTATTTCAAGACTGAAGATTGGGGAATAGGTTCAGCATGCGGGAGCTGCAGATTCCCATAGGGAAAACATGTGGTATTAAAACCGTTTAGCAGGAGTTAGTGACAAGGGAACTTTAAATTAAAGATATGAAAGGCAAAGATAAAAATCAGCTTTCAGATGCAGGTATATTATTTAGGAAACAATTGTGAATTACAACTTCTAAAATATTTTATTTGCTTTAAAAGTTTCTGAGACTTTGTTTTGAAAAGTGTTAATTTCAATATTATTTAACTGCTGCATGGCTTTACCAAATTCATTATGAGCTAATATCTCTTCACAATGGATTTTGATTAGTGAAGCAATGTAGAATGGACACCAGCATTGGTTTTCAATCAAACTGATTTGGCTGTTTGTGATCATTTTACAACTTTATATATTTTGAGTAGCTACATTGATACCGACCATCATCCTTTGGAAATAATTTCCCATAAATGTATTTCTTGCTTTTTCAGGTTTCAGAGAAAAATGTATTGTTTTTTATTTCTGTTCTTAGAAATGCTGTGGAAATTTTAAATGGATTGTATTTATTGCTAAATAGCATTTTAGTGCTTTATTTCAGCAGTGAAACATTTAACAGAGCCCATTGTTCACAGGGACCTTGACTTCTAAATTTGCTCCCTCTCCTGGAGAGAGCAGGGATAACCCTCTGTTGGTACTCACCTTCCACCCCACCAGCCTCTGCATTCAAGAGATTATCCTTGGCAATATCCACCAGCTCAATGAGATTCCACCAATGGATGCATCCTCCTTGCCCCTCAGTCCTTTATAACAATTCCTTTTTTTGATTCGCTGGACCAGTCCCCTTCTTATGGCACATCCCATTGCAACTGCAGGAGATGTGATACCTTTCCTTCACCCAGGGCCGGATTTACGGCTTAAGCTTAGGGCCTCGAGATCTATGGGGGGGCCTTGCAGAGCTGGATTCACCACTAGGTTTCATAGGCTGAAGCCTAGGGCCTCGAAATCTAGGGGGTTTCTGGCCAAGGCAGGACACCTGCCGTTCAACTCTGAGCGGGTCCCCCCTCTCTATCTCTCTCTCCCTCTGTGTCTGTCACTCTCCGTATCCGCCCGCCATCCGTATCCGTGTCCGGGCCGCCGGGCTCTGCTCTCCGCTCGCTCCTCATCCACCGGCACGGCAGGCCACCTAGCACATGCGCACTGCTACGGCCAGCACATCCTCCCCCTGCACATGCGCACAACCACGGCCAGCACATCATCGGCCGCCCTGTGCATGCACACTGCCACGGCAACTGGTCGCCGCTGGGCACTTTCTCCCTAGTTTGAATTGTGGGAGATCTGGCCGCCATTGCTGTCCGGTCGCTGCCTCGCCACGACCGCTGAAAACCAACGCAGAATCACTCCCTGACCCTGGATCTGGAGTAACTCCCTGGAGTAACTCTTGCTTCCGGTTTCCTGGTCCTCCATAAATATTCTAAATGGAATTTAAACTGGAGGTGGTGGAGGGCTGAACAATAACAGCCTATTGCATTTTATCTGTTTATTTATTGTGTATATATGTTGGTATATAAACACACTGAACTTTTATCTCCTGTTCTGTATTATGTTTACATATTCTGTTGTGCTGCAGCAAGCAAGAATTTCATTGTCCTATCTGGGACACATGACAATAAAACTCTCTTGACTCTTGACTTGGACTTAAGCAAAAAAGGGTTCTTGGGGAAAAAAGAGGTACCTAAAATTTAGTTGCATCTGGTTGGGTAACTATGGTAGGGTGAAGACTATTCCATGCTTTAATTGTTCAGGGGAACTCCATGGAGCAGCCAGCAACTCTGGATAGAAGAAATTGGGTGACGTTTCGGGTAGAGACCCTTCTTTAGATTCCCTCGGGTTTTAGTGTTTTTAGTTTAATTTAAAGATACAGCATGGAAACAGGCCCTTCGGCCCAACGAGTCCACGCCGACCACCAATCACCCGTACACTAGTTCTATCCCACACATTAACAGAGTATGTCAAGAGTCAAGAGTGTTTTATTCTCTCGCGTCCCAGTTAAAACAATAAAATCCTTACTTGAAGCAGCACAACAGAATATGTAAACATAGTACTCTGTAAACAATGTTATAAACGAGAAAACAAAATAGTTATATATATGAATATATAACTATATAAATATATGTGTGTGTATAGAATATATATACCCACACACACACACAATTTCCCTCCTGGGATTAATAAAGTTCTATCGTATAGTATTGTGTGGGTAGGAAGGAACTGCAGATGCTGGTTTAAACTGAAGATAGACACAAAAAGCTGGAGTAACTCAACAGGTCAGACAGAATCTCTGGACAAAAGGAAAATATTACGTTTTGGGTTGGGTCTGAAATAGGTTCCTGCAGACCTTTGGAATGTGGAAGGAAACAAGAGCACCCGGAGAAAACCCATGCGATCAAAGGGAAAAGGAGCAAACTCCATACAGACAGCACCCATATTCAGGATCAATTCCGGGTCTCTGGTACTTTTAGGCAGCAACTTTATGGCCAATGTACTGTCCCATAGTCTTGAACTTAATTGAAACATACAGTAGCTGTAAAGGGGGACATAGCGTCACTTGAGATTTAAAACTGAAAATAGATATTTTCATTTTTTTAGTAACCAAAGTTATCAACGTATAATTTTTTGTGTGTTGGAAAACAAAATATAGTGGCACAGCTGGTAGACTTGCTGCCTCACACGCCAGAGATTTGTGTTCGATCCTGTGCTCGGGCACTGTCTGTGTTGAATTTGCACATTCTCCCTGCAAGCGTGTGGGTTTCCTCCCACATCCCAAAGAAGCATTGGCTTTGCAGGTTAACTTGTCTCTGTAAAATTGCCCCTAATGTGTAAGGAGTAGGTGAGGAAAGTGGGATTACAGAACTTGTGTAAATGGGTAGACAAAAATGCTGGAGAAACTACTCGGGTGAGGCAGCATCTATGGAGCGAAGGAAATAGGCGACGTTTCAGGGTCGAGACCCTTCTTCAGACTGATATGAGGGTGGGGGGGGCGGGAAGAAGAGGCGGAGACAGTGGACTGAGGGAGAGCTGGGAAGGGGAGGAGAAAGCAGGGATTATCTGAAATTTAAGAAGTCAATGTTCATACCGCTGGGGTGTAAACTGCTCAAGCGAAATATGAGGTGCTGCTCCTCCAATTTGCGGTGGGCTTCACTGTGGCCATGGAGGAGGCCAAGGACAGAAAGGTCAGATTCGGAATGGGAAGGGGAGTTGAAGTGTTGAGCCACTGGGAGATCAGGTTGGTTATTGCGAACTGAGTGGAGGTGTTGTGCGAAGCGATCGCCAAGCCTGCGCTCGGTCTCACCGATGTTGATCATGCGCTGAATAATCCAACCACATTTTTGTTTGGAAATGGAAAGAAATAATAGAAATTGCATTCATTGCAATGTGTAAAAAGAAAAAACATATTGGTGAATATTAAACAAGGAAAAACATATTGGTGAATATGTTTAGTTTGTGATTTTATTTGAAGCAGAAATAATATGTGAATGCTTCATTGAGAATAATTCCGACTGGTAACTACGCACTTCGTCCGAGCGCATTATCGCACACGTCATTGCAAGCCGTCTTAAACGACCACCTAAACTGTCATTTGGCAACTTAAAAAGCTGCCAAGGTTTTTAAACTGTCATTTGGCAACTTAAAAAGCTGTCACAACGCATTGTAGTCTCTAAACAACACTTCAGTAATTTTCCTTGCCCTCCATTTCAGAATAATAGTGTTTTAAGCCAATAACTCGACACTAGCACTGGCAATAAATAAATAAATAAAAGCACAGCTTTCCAGCCCCTTATCTCATTGGCCACGCTCGGCTACAAATCAGTGTCAATCTGGTGGACCATCTTCCTCTAGTCGTGGGGGTGAGGGATTGGGAGGGGCCGCACAAGTGGAACTGCTTAGGGCCTCTCTTCATCTAAATCCAGCCCTGCCTTCACCACTTCCCTTCTCATCTTACCTAGACCCAAACTTGGTGAAGTGGCAGTTCATTTCCAATCTTTTGTACTTAATGGGGAACGAGGCGCCAGAGGAAGTAGTTGGAGGTAGATACTGCAACTGTGTTTAAAATAAATTTGGACAGGTACATGGATTGGAAAGGTTTAGAGGGATGTTGACCAAGCATAGGCAGATGGGACCAGTGTAGATGGAGCATCTGGTCGGCATGGGCAAGTTGAGCCGAATGTCCTGTTTCCATGCTGCACTGTACAACTCTTTTTCAGATTTCTAACATTTCAAAAATGTAAAATTATTTGGTCAAATTTATTAATCACACTTCAAATACGTCACATGGAAAATAGGCCGTAGCACTTGTGGTTGAATAATATTTTCACAGTTGACAAAAGCATTTAAATTGTTCTACGATATTTAAATTACTGGGAACAAGACTGAAAACAAATCAAATTTAAATGGAAAATATCAAAACTAAGTTCAAACATATTAGATGGGTATTTATTGTTGCTTAATTTCAAAGATATTTCACAGACAAGTAGAGTATGACATAAGTATAGTATGATTCTGTATATCAGCATCTGCAGTTCCTTGTGTCTGGAGAATGAAATAAATTAGCAATTAATTTAACTTCTTATTTATTTAAAATTGTTTTCGTTGCCTCGACCAAAAAATGTTTGTGACTTCAAAGATATAGTGGCTACTCTAAATATTACGTCAGATGTCCAAACTTCCAGCAAGGAAAAGGGGTAGTGCAGATAAAACTATTATCCTCTTATCTGTGAGGAATAACATCTCAGGGGAAGTGACAACATTTATCTTCTCCCACTTAAATCCACAACAAAGTGCCCAGGATTTCTCTTTTTAAGCACAAATATAAAATACTATGTTACAAGTCAGACTATTATTGAGTAGTGACATTGAGAAGTGGCCACATCAGTGAAAAATCATAGATTGCTGGGATTAATTTCAAATAATTTTCCAACCATTACTGAACATAAAAGTACTTGTTTTTGCATAAATTTACAATGATGTTGACTCCAGTTTTCCCTACTGCCATCTCCTCACACAATTGTAAAACATAATCTTTGGGTCCAAAGAATTTTGCAAACAGTTAAGTTGCATTATAGCAGGTTAAATTAATTTCATAAACAACTATTATAACATCAAAAAAAGATCAAAGATATAATCTGGTAATTTAAACCTATGAGGGGTTTGATTTAATCTATAAAACAGAATAACATGACCCACATCATTTTAATATTTAATGGATATCTTAAATCAAGATCTCTACAGTCGAAAAACATAATTTTTAGCTTGTATATGCAGATCTTTTAAAGGACAGTGTAAATCAAATTGAACAGTAGGATGTTCTGTTTTTTCCTTTTCTGAGGAAACCACCTTAAGTTGCTGTAGTTCTACATTGCCATCACCTTACACTTTTTAAAATAGAGATTTTAGAGATACAACACAGAAACAGGCCCTTCGATCACCCCGTACACTTAATACTATCGTACACACTAGGGACAATTTACAATTTTTACTGATGCCAATTAACCAACAAACTTATGTACGTCTTTGGAGTGTGAGAGGAAACTGGTGAAAACCCACACAGTCTCAGGGACCCATGGTCAGGTCTCTGGTGCTGTAATACGACAGCTCTACCGTTACGCCACAGTGCTGCCCGTGACTTCTCCCGTTGTTCATGGATGATCCCAGGCAATGTTTTTTCTCAAACTTTTGGCGAGCTCCTGAGCTTTGGACCTCTTTGAGAAAAGGAAATATTCTGTCAAATCTAGTCCTGCCTGATCCAGTATCAAATGAACACATTTGGCTTTCAAATAAACGGTGCTGTGTGGAAATCATGTTTTAAGATAGCAAATTAATTTGCTCTTCTTGGCTACCAAATGCAGGTGAATATCGCAGCACAGATTCCCTGGTATGAAAAACTGGCAGAATTACAAATGCCATGGGACTGGAACTCAAGTTCACATGGACAAATAATAGCATTGAAAAATCTAAACCTTATGGTCAGAAGTGGGCAGATGTTGGCTATTATAGGGAGTTCCGGTAAGATTCCTACAAATTAGCATTGTCTTTTTGTAGTAAATTTTCAAATTGTGTTATTTAAATGCATGTATTTGTTCAGTTGTGAATGGAAGATAATGTTGTGGGCATGTTGAATCTGTGAAGAGGAAGACCACAGAGCCAACATGCAAAGCAATTGCATTCTCCCCACATTCCCATCATCTGTGCCAGATTCTTCACTCACAGTCACACAGTCGGGGCGACTTACAGTCGCCAGTTAATCTACCAACCCAAGATAGGCACAAAAAACTGGAGTAACTCAGCGGGACAGGCAGCATCTCTGGAGAGAAGGAATTGGTGATGTTTCGGGTCGAGACATGTTCACTTTAAACCAGCATCTGCAGTTCCTTCCTACACAATCTACCAACCTACTTGTCCTTAGGATGTGTGAGGATTTCCCTTTAGAAAGGAGATGAGGAGAAATGTATTTAGCCAGTGGGGGGGGGGGGGGGGGGGGGTGAAAATCTATGTAATTCATTGCCACAGCCTGCTGTGGAGGCTATGTCTTTGGATATTTTTAAAGCAGAAATTGGCAGATTCTTGATTGGTATGGGTAACAAAGGTTACAGAGGAAAGGCAGGAGAATGGAGTTGAGAGGGAAAGATAGATCAGCGACAATTGAATGGTGTAGACTCTATGAGCCCAATGGCATAATTCTGCCCCTATGACTCATGAACTTATGAAGCTGGAGTTTCTGGGGAAATTCGAGCAGTCACAGGGAAAACGTGCAAATTCCACACTGCGTTCAGGATTGAACCCAGGTCACTGGATCAGTGAGGTAACAACTCTAATTATCTATGCTACTGTGCCGGCAATGTGCTGTTGTAAATTAGCAATGAAACATGTTTTTTTTTGTCATCTGGTATCCATGCATATGCTGTAAAACTCTAGCAACCCACTTTCTTTTTTTTAAATTTTTTTTAAATATTTTTATTTATTAGAGGTAAATACATCAGTGTACATCACATATATATTGTTACAATCATTGTACCCCATAATTTTATGGCTTTTAAAGAAAAATAATAGAAAGAAAGAGAGTGAAGTAGGTGAAAAGAGTTGTGAAAGTGAAAGAGCGTGCCAAAGGGGATAAGAAACCCTTGATCAAAGAATTAGAGAAAGGGGGTTAAGAGATAGACCCTAGAAAAGAAAAGGAAAAAAGAAAGAGAGACAAAGAGAGAGAAAAAAAAAGCCAGTTACTATATTATATATATCACGCAAAAACAACCCACGTTCTGACCATGCAGAAATCCTGATTCACCAGCATCTGGGTTATGTGTGTTGAACTCCCTTTTCATTCACTCGTGGCCCAGTTCCCATATAGGGTTGTAGGTTCCTGTACTTCATCTAAAGCACTGGGGCCCTGGTTCCTGTACTCCCTTTCCACTCACGGGTGTCCCGGTTCCTATGCTCTCTGCAACATAGCAGGGTCATGGTTTCCACGTTCCCTTACAATTACGGAAATCCCTTTTCCCTTGCGTACTTCAATTTGCTTGAGTCATTAAAAAATATACAACCGTATTGCGCAACATATTAAAAAAAATATGCATCAATATCTTCCCAAGTATTTCCCCACTGTGATAAATGTCAATTTCAAGAAACCAACTCACACTTTTGTAACGTATAAAAATGCAAAATTTCTGGACGGCCATTTTTGAAATTATCTCTAAAGTTATCGATAATCAACTGGACCCAGATCCAAAATTAATAATATTAGGATTATCAGAACATAGCACAGACTTTACGATAAGCCAGAGACACTTTCTTGATTACAGTTTAAGAACTGCGAAAAAAATTAATACTTAAATTCTGGAAAAAAACAGCAAACCCCCCCACAATTAAAATGTGGATCACGGATATGACCGAGACCTTTCATTTGGAAAAAATAAGATTTGTCTTAATTAACAAACCAGAACTATTTTTTAAAATATGGTCTCCATTTATTGCATTTTTAAAAAAGTAAACTGGTTTAACACAAAATTAAAGTCAAAACTTGAGTTTAGGGTTGGATGAACAACCATACTCAACATCTCCAGGATCTATCTCCACAGTCTTTATATTTGTAATCTCCTTTCTTTCTTACTTTCTTTCTTTCAATTAGTTTATAGTTTCTCTTATCTCTTTCTTTCTTTATTTCTTTTCTTTAAAAAAAACTTTAAAAATTGAAGCTATGTAAGAACTTTGTAACCAATTTGTCGTTTATTACTATTTGTACATATGCTTTTATTTTTTTTTTTAAACATATGCATCAATTTAGTTAGTTTAGTTTTATTGTCATGTGTACAGTGAAAGGCTTTTGTTGCGTGCTAACCTGTCAGCGAAAAGACTATATATGATTACAATCAAGCCATTCACAGGGTAGAGATGCAGGATAAAGAGAATAACATTTAGTGCAAGATAAAGTCCAGTAAAGTCTGATTAAAGATAGTCCAAGGGTCACCAACGAAGTAGATAGTAGCTCAGGACTGCATTAAAAGAATAGTCTAGAAAAACCTGCCAATCCGGCATCATCATTGTCCCGGGTAAGCAAGATTATCTGTATTTTACCATATACATTCTCTACACCATTAAAGTAACTTGAATGAGGATGTTTTCCCCCTCTCTGGGCATGAACAGAAAATGATATTATTTCTGTATTCATGACAGAGCTCAATTAATATAGTGCAGATAGAATCGGAAACCGTCACCTCTGTCTGCTAGTAAAGGGCAAATGGAACTAGGACAATTGTGTGAGAGGGCAGGAAAACTAGTAGATGTAATATGTGGGAGGCAGGTGAATGGAATGGATTTTCGACATGTAGCAAAGTAACTGATGCAACTATAAAGTGTTTAGTGCTACTGAAGATGAATATTTTTTTTGGGGTATAAGCGTTTGACTGACACACAATTGGGTTTGGCTAATGAATGAATAGTTTTCCAACATTTATCTCACTTAACAACTAAAAAATGGTAATTTGGTTGAGAAATTGGACAACTGAGGAAATTTAGTTCCAACTGAGTCACCGCCCCCTGGAAAACCTATGGTGTAATATTTGGACACATTTTTTTAAACTGTGCAGCCAATAATTGAAATGTGAAAAACTTTTGTGTTATTCTGAATACTGTCAGTTTTGTGAATTGGATTATTTCCAGGCAAAATTTTTAGGCACATTTAAACAACCACAAATAGCTCACTTGTTAATTAGACAAAGGAAGACACAAACAATCTCCCAGATGTACTGGAGGACAGAGGATCTTAGGGGGTAGAGGAACTGAAAGAAATTTTCATTAGGCGAGAAATAGTATTGGGTAGGCTAATGGGACTGAATGATGATAAATCCCCTGGGCCTGTTGGTCTGCATCTCAGGGTCCTCAGTGAGGTGGCTCTAGAAATAGTGGACGCATTGGTGATAATTTTCCAATGTTCAATAGATTCAGGATCAGTTCCTGTGGATTGGAAGATAGCTAATGTTATCCCACTTTTCAAGAAAGGAGCGAGAGAGAAAACGGGGAATTAAAGACCAGTTAGCCTGACTTCGGTGGTGAGAAAGATGCTGGAGTAAATTATTAAACAGGTAATAATGGAGCATTTGGATAGCAGTAAAAGGATTAGTCCAAGTCAACATGGATTTATGAAAGGGAAATCATGCTTGACTAATCTTCTGGAATTTTTTGAGGATGTGACAAGTAAAATGGATGAAGGGGTGCCAGTGGATGTAGTGTATCTAGACTTTCAGAAAGCCTTTTATAAGGTCCCGCACAGGAGACTGGTGACTAAAATTAGAGCACATGGTATTGGGGGTAGGGTGTTGACATGGATAGAAAATTGGTTGGCAGACCGGAAGCAAAGAGTAGGAGTGAACGGGTCCTTTTCAGAATGGCAGGCAGTGGTGAGTGGAGTGCCGCAAGGCTCGGTGTTGGGGCCACAACTGTTTATCATATATATTAATGATTTGGAAGAGGGAATTAGGAGCAACACTAGCAAGTTTGCGATGACACAAAGCTGGGTGGCAGTGTGAACTGTGAAGAGGATGTTAGGAGGTTGCAGGAGGACCTGGACAGGTTGAGTGAGTGGGCAGATGCGTGGCAAATGCAGTATAATATAGATAAATGTGAGGTTATCCACTGGCAGCAAAAACAAGGGGGCAGATTATTATGTCAATGGGGTTTGGTTAGGTAAGGGAGAGGTACAGCGAGACCTGGGTGTCCTTGTACACCAGTCACTGAAAGTTGGCGTGCAGGTACAGCAGGCAATGAAGAAAGCTAATGGAATGTTGGCCTTCATAACAAGAGGATTTCAGTATCGGAGTAAAAAGGTTCTTCTGCAGTTCTATAGGGCTCTGGTGAGACCACATCTGGAGTATTGTGTACAGTTTTGGTCTCCTAATTTGAGGAAGGACATCCTTGTGATTGAGGCAGTGCAACATAGGTTCACGAGATTGATCCCTGGGATGGCAGGACTGTCATATGAGGAAAGATTGAAAAGACTAGGCTTGTATTTACTGGAGTTTAGAAGGATGAGGGGGGATTTTATAGAAACATATAAAATTATAAAAGGACTGGACAAGCTAGATGCAGGAAAAATGTTCCCAATGTTGGGTGAGTCCAGAACTAGGGGCCAGTCTTAGAATAAAGGGGAGGTCATTTAAGACTGAGGTGAGAAAAAACTTTTTTACCCTGAGAGTTGTGAATTTATGGAATTCCCTGCCACAGAGGGCAGTGGAGGCCAAATCACTGGATGAATTTAAGAGAGAGTTGGATAGAGCTCTAGGGGCTAGTGGAGTCAAGGGATATGGGGAGAAGGCAGGCACGGGTTATTGATAGCGGACGATCGGCCATGATCACAATGAATGGCGGTGCTGGCTCGAAGGGCCGAATGGCCTCCTCCTGCACCTATTTTCTATGTCTCTATGTTTCTGTAACGTCCCAATTTGCTCAGCTTAAGAACATCAATTTCAAGCATCTTCTAATGTTAATATATTGACACAATATACCTGCCATGTTTGAACCTCAACCAGCCATTTCATGCAGATGGCGATGCAATACCATCATCACTTCCCTTACCTTTAAATATTTGCTAGTTATTCAAAGCAAAATGGTTCAATGGTTCCTCTATTATCACGTGTACCAAGGTACAGTGGGATTTTTTTTCTGCATACAGATCAGTAAGATTATTGTCATACATAAGTACAATCCCAGTTAAGCATATAATGCATCAAAACAGTCCATTGAGTCTCTCTGGAATAGCCACCAGATTTATACAATTGTAAAAATTTTGGATTAGTATCATGCAAGATTTGGAAATTAATTAAATGGATTCATAACATAAGTTAAACAATATTTTTGTGTAATTTATGGATGTGTCTACGGCTCTTTGCGGATCAACAGGATGTGGGAAGACATCTTTACTTGACATCATCACTTGCAGAGATGCAGGAGGGAAAATCAAATCTGGTAAAATATTGATCAATGGAACACCAGTCAACAGGCAACTGGTTAAAAAGTGCATTGCCCATGTACGACAGGATGACCGATTATTACCCAACCTCACTGTAAGAGAAACATTTACGTTTGTTGCAAAGTTACGTCTTCCAAGAGACTTTTCTGAAGAACAGAGAAACAAAAGGGTAAGGTTCACAGAAATTTCAACAAATGAGACGGGTTAATCCTCCATCTGGGATTAATGAATTTTTGTCACTGCAATGCAAAATTAATTTCACTGCTCTGTACCATCGTTCTGCACCTTCTGCTTCCAGACAGTTATTTTTTAATTTTCATAAGACACAAGAGCAGAATTAGGCCATTTAGTCCATCATGTCTACTTTGCCATTTGATCACGGCTGATCTATTTTTTCCCGCTCATCTCCATTCTCCAGCCTTCTCCCCATAATCTTTTGACACCCTTACTATTAACGAACCTATCAATTTCCACTTTAAAAATATCCAATGACTTGGCCTACACAGCTGTCTGTGGCAATAAATTCCACAGATTCACTGCTGTCTGGCTAAAGAAATTCCTCTTCATGTCCATTCTAAAGGTATGTCCTTTTAATCTGAGGCTGTGCCCTCTAGTTCTAGACTCTTGTATTACTGGAAACGTACATCCCACATCCATTCTATCTTGGCCTATCATTTTTCAGTAGGTTTTAATGGGATCCCCCAAAATCCTCATTCTTTATTACATTCCAACAAATAACAGTGCACTGTGTGGAAATGAGAGATGTAAAGTCATGAAGATCTTGGGTTCATCTGTGTAGTGTCAGTTAATTTTCTGCTTTATTCTTTCTATTGGGGAGAGGTTAAATATCAACCAGGATTCCAGCTCCATTTTCCATTGGTGGTAAAGAAAAAGTAGACAGAAGACCCCTTAACAACATTGAAATACAGAGGGATACAGGGGTACTCATGAGTTTAAAGGGACATGAGGAACAGGAGAATCCACGAGTTTAAAGGAGTCAGAACAGAGGGGATAGGGGCAGAACCATGAGGAAGATAGCACCTGAAACGTGATGACTCTTATGTACTGAGTCAGTGTGGTCCACTATCTCACGCTCTTGTACTTTGGATGATTGTGCTTAATGTATGGTAGGATCGTCACTGCAAAAAATAATTTCACTGTACTTAGGTACACATGACAATAAGACAGCAGATTACCAGAGTGTTATTATAATTATTTTGACTTTCTCTTTGAATTAAAATCAGGCAGTAATAAGTTAAGTAACAATAGAGCAGCAGATAGCTAGTAAAGTCATTTTCTACGTTTTTCAGATAGAGGATGTTATAGCGGAACTCCGACTGAGACAATGTGCAAACACTAAAGTCGGGAATAACTTCACACGAGGGGTCTCTGGAGGGGAGCGACGTCGAGTGAGCATTGGAGTGCAGCTTCTGTGGAATCCTGGTAACATTATCCTTTTGTTCATGTCATGTTATTTTCTCCAGAAATCCTAGGGTTTGTCACTTGAAGCCATGGCTGCCATCGAGCTTAAACTTTGAATGTTGGCAGAGTGCTCATTGACAATCCGTAGGAGTTTGGTGACTAGATTTTATTTCTTCATGTTCATAACATCCAACCTGTATTCACACTTCTCTTTGCTCAGGTTTGACAACATTCTGACTCAAAAGCCTGTCTGATATTCCATTGTGGACCAGTCACTAATATATAGGACATTTACCAGGTTCACCCATAGAAATTCATAGAGTCATACAGCATGGAAATAAACCTTTCAGCCCAACTTGCCTATGTCGACCAAGATGGCCCATCTACACTAGTCCAACCTACCTGTGTTTGGCCCATATCCTTCTAAACCTTTCCTATGCTTTGTAAACAGGCTATACGAGTTCCAGAAATAAATTATCCACAAATTATTACAAATTATCTCCTCATGTATTCATAATGATGCCCATCCTCAAAACCTTTGGCTTGCCTAGTGCTTCATTACTCTCTTCCAGGATATTTGTTAAAACAATAACCGCAAGTTACAGTGTGTGAGTGACATAAATCTATAATTTCCTTGGTCTCAAAAGTCATTTTCAGTTGTTAGTTACTTTTCAATCTTTGGACACTGCTTCCTTTTCTAATTATTCTGCAGAGTTAAAAAGGACATGACTGCTTTTGCAATCTAATTTACTTCTGTGTATCAATCTCAAACTGAAGATTGGGTATTCTGATCTGACTTTCAGTCTCAGTCATTCACCTTCTCCAAGGGTTGTCTTTCCTCAGTTGTGTATTCTCTTTCTTTCCCTCCCTGATTTCCAACAAAGAAAGATTCCACAATGTATTCATTCAAAGATGTACTCCATGGGTTCAGAAAAAGAGAATTAATTAGTTGTATTTAATACATCGTGGTCACTTGTAATTTAACCATTATGCTCTTTCGATGTCACTCCATTTCTGCTGAACAATTGCTACCATAGATATTTGAGGTTTCATAAATAATGTCAAGTTATTTAGTTTCAAACCTGGTTCAATGACTATCGAGGATGCAACGTAACAGATATGGTTGCAGTCACCAAAACCCCTGTTACCACCCGGATCTCGCCGAGTAACCCGCATGCGCAGGATAACTTCCTCCAGGTACGGCGTCTGCAATAGCTCAACATAGACTGTGAACACGGTGACTGATCTACATCCCCTTTCCTTAGCTCCTGTTCCATATAATGACAAAATATCTTGTTAAGTAGTAAATATAGCAGGACTTACAAAATGTCGCAAAATGACCAAAATCCAACAGATACATTCAGTTGCTATAGCCAAACAAGTATACACATTGTGAAACACAAAATTAAGGTCACAGCATTAGTAAACATATTTAACATATTAACTTGAACACTTGATTTCAGCACACTATAGATTAACCTGAACAATGTGTCTACGTACAGTGCAATCAGAAAGTATTCAGACCCCTTCATTTTTTCCACACTTTGTTTCATTATAGCCTTATTCTAAAATGGATTAAATTATTTTTTTTTATCATCAATCTACACACTATACCTCATAATAAAAAATGTGAAAACAGTGTTTAGAAATGTTTGCAAAGTAATTAAAAAGAAATAACTGAAATATCACATTTACATAAGTATTCAGACCCTTTACGGAGTACTTTGTTGAGGCACCTTTGGCAGCGATTACAGCCTCAAGTCTTCTTGGGTATGACACTACAAGCTTGGTATACCTGTATTTGGGTAATTTCTCCCATTCTTCTCTGCAGATCCTCTCAGAAAACATATGTGGACAGGTAAGCATGTTTAAATCCCATCATAGAATCCTGTAGGAATAATTTGTGATAAATATGTAACAATAGAGCTATCTAATCACAAATAAGGCAGATTACACTAAAGTGGGTCCCATTCTTCTCTGCAGATCCTCTCAAGCTTTGTTAGATTGGATGGGGAGCGTCGATGCACAGCTATTTTTTAGGTCCCTCCAGAGATGTTCGATTGGGTTCAAGTCGGGCTCTGGCTGGGCCACTCAAGGACGTTCACAGACTTGTCACAAAGCCACTCCTGTGTTGTCTTGGCTGTGTCCTTAGGGTCATTGTCCCGTTGGAAGGTGAACCTCTGCCCCAGTCTGAGGTCCCGAATGCTCTGGAGCAGGTTTTCATCAAGGATCTCTCTGTACTTTGCTCCGTTCATCCCTCGATCCTGACTAGTCTCCCAGTTCCTGCCGTTGAAAAACATCCCCACAGCATGACGCTGTCACTACCATGCTTCACCGTAGGTGTGGTTGGCCAGGTGATGAGCGGTGTTTGGTTTCCTCCAGACGTGACGCTTGACATTCAGGCTAAAGAGTTCAATCTTGGTTTCATCAGACCAGAGAATCTTGTTTCTCATGCCTCCAAGCGGGTTGTCATGTGCCTTTTACTGAGGAGTGGCTGCCGTCTGGACACCCTACCATAAAGGCCTGATTGGTGGAGTGCTGCAGATATAGTTGTCCTTTTGCAAGGTTCTCCCGTATCCACAGAGGAACTCTGGAGCTCTGTCAGAGTGACCATCGGGTTCTTGATCACCTCCCTGACCAAGATCCTTCTCCCCGATTGCTCAGTTTTGCCGGGCAGCCAGCTCTATGAAGAGTGCTGGTGGTTCCAAAGTTCTTCCATTTAAGAATGACGGAGGCCACTGTGCTCTTCGGGAACTGCAATGCTGCAGAAATTGTTTTATACCCTTCCCCAGATCTGTGTCTTGACACAATCCTGTCTCGGAGGTCTACGGACAGTTCCTTCATCTTCATGGCTTGCTTTTTTGCTCTGACATGCACTATCAACTGTGGGACCTCATATAGACAGGTATGTGCCTTTCCAAAACATGTCCAATCAATTTAATTTACCACTGGTGAACTCCAAGCAAGTTGTAGAAACATCTCAAGGATAATCAATGCAAACAGGATGAACCTAAGCTCAATTTTGGGTGTCACAGCAAAGGATC
This sequence comes from Okamejei kenojei, assembly GCA_035221665.1. Classification (NCBI taxonomy): domain Eukaryota; kingdom Metazoa; phylum Chordata; class Chondrichthyes; order Rajiformes; family Rajidae; genus Okamejei; species Okamejei kenojei. The sequence continues at coordinate 58,459,920 of CM069138.1, forward strand.
TGAATACTTATGTAAATGTGATATTTCAGTTATTTCTTTTTAAACACCTGTTTTCGCTTCTTCATTCTGGGGAATTGTGTGTAGATTGATGATAAGAAAAATGAATTTAATCAATTTTTAAATAAGGCTGTAACAAAATTTGGAAAAAGTGAAAGGGTCTGAATACTTTCTGAACGCACTGTATAGTTAGCTGACAAGTGAATTCAGTCGCTGTATTTCAGATTTGGCTTACTGACACGACCTGAGCACGTTCTGTACAGACTTTCAGTGGTGTTCAAAGACAGCTTACCTTCAGGCACCTGAAACTGGAGATGCTCACTGTCCATTATTTCTTGTCCATCTCTTGTGAGAGTGTTATAGTCTTTGACCCAAGTCCAGTATCCTGGAGATTGGTGTTACTTGGATTTAGCTGTGTTGGGGCAGGCTCGACTACAGGCAAAATGTGTCTGCAATTCCTTCTGTACAGCTTTCCTTCTGAGTGAAGAAGGTAAGACCTGGGCTTCTGGCATATTTGGTTTACCATGCCTGTCCGGTTGTAAACTTGTGGGGTCTGTAACCTGACAACTGTCCTTCCATCAAAGGCTGAAGTGGTCGGCTTGGTTTGTCATAGCACACTTTTTGTGACAGTCTTTTATTTAGAAGCTGGGCTTTTACCTCCTGAGTCTTACGCATATGTGGTTCAAGCAGCTTCCTTGAGTCTGGGAGTAGTACCTGTTTGCCTTGACATTAGTCTTTGTGCTGGAGATCCAAGCTCTGCATCACGTGGCATGTTTCTGAGATTGAGGAGGTTTAGAAAAACATCAGTTCCATCTCTGTAAGACTTCTCCATGAATTGTTTAGCGCTGCAGACAGCTCTTTCGGCTAGCCCATTAGATTGGGGTTACTCTGGGCTGCTGGTAACATGAGTGAAGTCCCACTGTGTAACAAAGTCTTTAAAGCACTGGCTTGTGAACTGTCTGGCATCGTCTGATATGAGGGTATGTGGTGCTCCATGAACTGAAAAGTGTCTCTTAAGATTTGAGATGACTGTTGCTGAAATAGCATCATAAAGTAGGTCAATCTCATACCAGCCTGACTATGAGTCCACTAGCACCAAGTACTGCTGACTGTGCTATTCAAAGATGTCTGTTGCCACAGTTGTCCAAGGTAGGTCTGGAACTGGATGCAGCAGAAGTGGTTCTTTCTGCTGGTGTGATTTTGTGCTGTAACACACAGAGCATGACTGTATCTCCATGGTGATGTCGTCAGTCATTGTAAATAAGAAAACTATGTCTCTTGCTCTCCGTTTAGTAGCTTCTACACCAGGGTGCATGAAGTTGATGTACTCCTTTTGCAGTGACGAAGGAATGACTGCTTTGTGACCCTTCATGATGACCCTGTCTTCAATCGTTAGTTCTTCTCTAAAAGGAAAATAAGGGTGAACAGCATGTGGAAGATTGCGCTGTTTGCTGGACCGATCATGTCTGATGATAGTGCTGAATGTCTGCAAGGTCATGTCATCTGCTGTGTGTCTCTTTAACTCCTCAAAGCGAGAAGAGGATATAACTGCATATCCTCTTCTCGCTTTGAGGAGTTAGAGACTGTGATGACATCAAAGCTGTCCTCTTCATCAGCATGCTGAACTGTGGAACTCCTGGGAGCTTGAGACAGAGTGTCAGCCAGGTGCAATTGTTTTCCACCTTCTACAATAGATATAGTCACAGAAGTGATTGACCTTAACTTCCTTTGCTATTTATTTCATTATGATTCAGTACATTGGCATAAGATATTTTCTGAGCAAATTCCTCACAATAGCTCCACTGTTACTTTCTTCAGTGTGTAAAGCAAAATCTAAATACACTATCAATGATTTTCTTACTTTTACCTGCCTCTACATAGATGTTGATATTCTGTGAAGTGCTGCTTATATTCCTCTAGAGACTTTGAATATCATATATTCCTGTATTTAGTGCTCTCTTATTAGGTCAGGGGGCTCATGGGGTTCTACGGCTATTCTTAGAGAATGCTCTATATTATCCATCTTGATTGATCAACTTTCCTAACACAGTGCATTAAATCAACCGTGAAATCTAGTTCTTTGGTGAAGGGATTTCAATCCTGCAGAGACTCCAACCCCAAGCACCTTCTGATCTGGAGATTCTCCCGCCTGGATCCCCTAGGAAACTGGAGACTCCAAACTCATGTGCGCGAAGCTCACATCACGAGCGCCGGGGTCCAGGGCCCGCTTAAGGGCCCTGGAAGCTCTAGGGTTCTAGATGCTCTCTGGTGCTATCTTAGGCTTATTTTTGAACATATGATCACACTAAATTAGTAACAATCCAATGCTTCAAATCATATATAATTGCTTAATAAAGATTCTTCATTTTGGTTTCTTGGAACATCTTACCACAGAGATGTGAGAGAATTAGAGAAAGCAGTGATCTCTGGAGTAAGGTTTTTCCCAGTTGGTTATTAATAATTTCACTGCTTCTGAAAATTTTCTGATTTGTTAAATTCTGATGAAATACAGTACTTACCAACTCATAAAATCCAACGACTTAATGTTAAGTCACTCAGTGAGCCATTCATAACCCGGCAAAATATGATTTACTAAATTAGTTTCAATGTCATTTATCATGCAAGTCTTCCATATCCATAGTCCTTGTCTTCCTTTTCTTTAGACAGAAGTATATTCTTGGTTGTATTTTCTTGTTGCTACCTTTGCTGCCCTTATCAAACTTTTTGGAGGGATGAATTTGTAGCTGGGCTCATCGCAATTGACCTTGCAGCTGAGAATTGCAACAGTGGCATGGCTGGTCAAGTTTTGCAATCTCACTATCTGGGAACATTGCTTTGCATAAATCTGTAAAACTGTCCCCCAGACTGAATGGCAAGTTAGACTCGGCGATCCACTGGCAGAACAAGATTTCTGCCTTTGTCACTCTGTCTTGACAGGAATCAGTCTCCTTCGATTGGCCAAAATAATCCACCATTCTTGCCTGCCTGCCCTCTCTTTTGACGGCATTGAGTTTTGCACGGTGGCTTGCCAGGCTCACATGCTTAACCATATCACTGATGCCCCCATGCTTCACGGAAAATGTAGTAACACAATACGTGCAAAAACAGTTGAGGTGCCGGTGTCCTTCTGATGAGGAGTCAGCCCACGAAATCGGTCTTGTCGGAACCACTCTGGTTTCCATGAGCACAAATACTTCTTTTTAATTTTAATACTACTACTAGGTACTTCTAGTACTTCGCCTCCGGCATTCTTCCGTTTGGCAGACATGACTTTACTCGATCTCTAGAACTTGAAGTCTAGTCTAGGCTGTCAAGTTCATAGCCGGCCCAATGCATGCATATGCAGCTAGCTACGTAGCTACGTGTATGTAGCTAATAATACACGTACACACGTATGAGCTAGCTTCGCTCGATCTACATCTACCTTAGATAATCTGGACCATAAAACGCGCGCGTACTGCATCAAGGCCCACGGCCACGGTCACGGAGTCGCGTCGGATCGGAGTGTGCATGCTAACGCACATAGAGCTACATTATATACACGGTGCGGTGTGTATCGTACGCGGGCCGGGGGGGGGGGGGGGGGGTAGAGCGCCTAGCATGCACATTATACATGTATGCACTACATGCATTAAAACGTATATAGTATCGCGTGTGCGCATTTGGTGATTTATACACCGTGGAAATGCATGAAAATTAAATTCCACTTTTCAAAAAGGAGATTGGGCGGGAGAAAGAACATTTCAAGCGGGAGAAAATACATCTTAAGTGGGAGACACAAAGCCAGGGCGGGAGAAATTAAATCTCAAGCGGGAGAGCGGGTGATTTTGCGAAAATGGCCTTTCGGCGGGAGATCTCCCGCCGAAAGCGGGAGAGTTGGAGTCACTGATCCTGGGAAAATTCAAATCAAAAATAGAAAAGCATACTGATAGATTGCAGCTAATGTTTTAAATGATAAATTCAGTGCAGGCCATCCCAGGGTAATGAACGGGTTCTGATTTTACAGACCCATACGTCAGAAATATTGTATTGTATTGTAATGAATGGCATCAAAAGTACATAAGACTAATAAGAAAGAACAATTACTAAAATGGAGAAACTAATTCTGATTTTCGTAAGAGTAGTCGTATATATGTACGTTGGACTTTTGAATTCAATGTGGTGCTCGCTCATATGTACAGGTGTTGTAAGTTGAGTTATTGTAACATGGGGATGGCCTGTAAGGGGATTTAGCATATAAGAAAAATGCATCGAAATACTTACTATAGAGAGTCATTAGGATGATGATACTTTATTGTCACTAGCACACAGCTAGGTACTGCGAAATTATTTGTTTTTGCATTCAAAGCACACAAAAGAGTCGCCACAAAGGCACTGACAAAGTTACAAAAATTATTAATCTCTTCTTCATCGTCCTCCCCATGCCTGCTCCTCTTTAGTTCTTGGCGCCCCCTACCTCCCCTGTCCTGGTCGCCCTTTGCTCTCAGCAGTCCCTCTACACCGGATCCCCCTTTGCTCTTCACGGCTCCACAACACCGGGTCCCCCTTTGTTCTTGACATCAATCCTAATGTCAGGCGCTATCTGTGTGGAATTTGCAGGTTTTCCATGTGACTATAACAAAATAGGAATTGCAGTTGCTGTTTTACACAAAGAAAGACACAAAATATTGGAGTAAATCAGCGGGTCAGGCAGTATTTCTGGAGAACATGGATAGGTGATCTTTCGGGTCGGGACCTTTCTTCAGACTAACTCGCTGAGTTAATCCAGCATGTTGCCTCTTTCTCCATGCATCTGTGTGGGTTTCTCTTGACAACTGTTTCCTTTGATCACTCTAAATTGCCCCTAGTGTGTGGGAAGGTGGTATGATCTGGGAGCAGTTGATGAGAATGTGGGGAGAAAAAAATATGGGATTAATGCAGGAGTAGTATAAACAGGTGATTAATGGTCAGCATGAACATTCCACAGTGTGGCGCTTCGATGACAGCCTTGCCTGCAGTCTGTCTATCCTTTTCGTCTTTTTTTTGTTATATTTAGTGTGTTTAAAAAGTATGTGTTAATGTTCTCCGGTTTGTTTTATGTGGGGGATGGGCAGGGGGGTCAGAGGATTCATTTTTTTCAATCACTTACCTTGGCAGAGATGTAATTGTTTTCCGGATCGTATCACCAGTCGCTCTGCGGTCTAACACCGCGGAGCTGGAGGCCTTGCTCGGGCTAACTTTGCACCCGATAACCGGGCGTGGACTTACCATCAGAGCCGATTCCTTCCCTAGGATCGACGCTCCAACCGCAGCTTGCGGACTTTAACATCAAGAAGCTCGCAGTCTCGGGTTGAGACTGATGTCGGGAAGCTCCAAAAGCCGCACGACGTTCGACTAGCCCCGACCCGGGGTAGATCGCCCGGCGCGTGGGGAACTGAGATCCCCCCCGCTGCAGGAGCTTGATCGCCCTAACGAGGAGGCCCGCCACCGGCTACGGGAGGAAGATCGTCCCGTCAACGGAAGTTTAGAGGCCCCTGACCGCTGGAGGCCAAAGAAGGGAGAGATTTAACTTTTTTTCGTCTTCCATCACAGTGAGGAATGTGGATGATTCACTGTGGTAGATGTTCATGTTAAAATGTATTTAGTGTGTTCTGTTGTTTTTTATTGGTTTGACTGTATGGCAAATCAAATTCCTCGTGTGTTGCAAAACATACTTGGCTAATAAAGTATGATTATGATTATGATGAAATTGGTGTAACTAAAGGACCTGTTTCTGAGGGCCCATCTCTAATAATTCTATGCATTCACTGTTCAAAATGGCCCCCTCCAAATAGTGGTGACAGCTGTGGGGCGGCACAGTGAAGCAGTGGTAGAGTTGCTGCCTTACCTTGCCAAAGATCCAGGTTCGATCCTGAGTGCATTCTGTACGGAATTTGTACGTTCTCCCTGTGACCTCCGGGTATTCTCCGGGTGCTCCAATTCCCTCCCACACTACAAGACATACAGATTTGTAGGTTAATTGGCTTCATTAAAAATTGTAAATTGTCCCTAGTGTGTACGATAGTGCTAGTGTACGGGGATCGCTGGTCGCCGTGAACTCAGTCGGTCAAAGGGCCTGTTTCCACGCTGTATCTCTAAAGTTTAAAGTCTAAAGTTTAGTAACAGTTCCATCTGCAAACATGACCACGGGATCCAGTTAATTATTCCTTTCATTATCTGCTCCTAACTTGTCTGGAACTCTCCTTAGACTACTAAAATATTTGAGCTCAGCTCAACTTGGCATTCAACATGCTGCTCAGTAAGCCATTCCTGAGTTGTGCTGAACTGAGCAATCTCCTTCATAAGATAGACACTAAAAGCTGGAGTAACTCAGCAGGTCAGTCAGCATCTCTGGAGAACATGGAAAGATGACGCTTTGGGTCAGGCCCCTTCTTCAGACTGATATCAGGGGGGAGCACGAAAGAAAGCTGGAAGAGAGAAGGGCCAGACAAACCACGTCGGCAACAGGTGACCTCAGGTGAGGGGGTTCCCTGATAGGCAAATTGTTGGACAAAGACTGGAGATAGAAGCAGATGTGAGCCCAAGTAGTGAACTGTAAAGCTGGGTGAAGGACTTTGGTAGAAGGGGTGAGGGGGAGGAGGGGGAGGGGACGTACAGAGAAACCAGTGCAAGATCAGCCAGGATCCCCTTCATAATCTTGGCCCACAATTTTTCTGACAGTAGATATTGATAATGATTCTGCTTTGCCCATTTACACATCCAATAAGCAACATTGCTTAGTAAGGGTGTCAGGGGTTACAGGGAGAAGGCAGAAGAATGAGGTTGAGAGAGAAAGGTAGATCAGCCATGATTGAATGGCGGAGTAAACTTGATGGGCCCACCGACCTAATTCTGCTCCTATGATATGAACTTATAAACTTTAACCTTCTCCTACACACCATTTTGCTTTTAACTTCTTCTGTCTTCCATTCAGTCACAAACTTTCCCTTTTTCTTCATGGAAAGCAAACAGTAGAACTGCAGATGCTGAAAATCTAAAATGAAAAATAGAAAACCTTAGAAATACTCAGCAGGGCCGTCCACAGCTGTGGGAAGGGAAACGGTGCTAATGGTGAGATGCAAGCCCCAGTGAAAAGAAAACAACTATTAAATATACTTCTTTGGATTCATTATCTTATACTTTTTGTTCCAGGTATTTTAATACTGGATGAACCAACTTCTGGATTGGACAGTTTTACGGCACACAATTTGGTCATGACTCTTTCAAGACTTGCCAGGGGAAACCGATTGATTCTCATGTCAATCCACCAGCCGCGGTCAGACATATTCCATTTATTTGATCTGGTCGTTCTCCTCTCTTCAGGATTAACAACATATTGTGGAACAGCTAGGGATATGATTCCCTACTTTACCTCTATAGGATACCCCTGTCCAAAGTATTGCAATCCTTGTGATTTCTATGGTAAGTAAACAATTAAATGTTTCTCTCAAGTAATTACAAAACTCCAGACTGGTATCTCTGGAGTTGGGGGGGGGGGGGGGGGGGGTGTGCAGGGGTCTTGGGAAGGGGAAGAGGGGTGGTGGTTTGCATCAAGAGGCAGTGGTGCTGCTTCTTTCTTGTGAGTGGGCCTTGTGAGAGCCGGTTCTTGTGAGACTTGTGAGTCGGCCATTCACTGTTGCTATAAAGGAGCAGGTGCTAATGCTGAATTAATTTGTTACTCAAAGGTGTAATTTGCACTATATGAGGAAACAAGTGCATCGTAAGGTTCATTCCACTGGATACAGGCAGGACCTTTGTCCATTCTTGCCAGTAACTGAAATAATATGAAGCAAAGAGTGGCACGCCCTGTGGAAGCCAGACCCACTTTCAAGCAGTAGTGCCCTATTTACAATGGCTGCAGACTGGGAAAGTTTTCCCCAGTTAATTAAAAGAATGCGTAATGGACTAGGGCATAAGAAGTTTAAAAACAGGTCCAGAGTAGCCATTCAAATCCTCAACGCTGTTCAGGCATTCACTATAGTCAGGGCTCATCTAACCCAGGCCTCATTTCTACTTCTGTGCCAGTTCCATGTACCCCTCAATTTCCTTATCTTTGTAATTTTTATTTACTTTTTCATTAAATAGCTCCGGTATTGAATGGTTAACTATGTCCAGGATTAACTACTCTGTGAGAAGAACAATGAAATGAACCAACGATACATAAAGCAAAATTAATTCCTAAAAATACAGATTCTTATTGTGCTATAACATAATTGTGCTCCTCAAAGAGGTTTTCATATTTAACCCTTTCCTTTGGAATATTTTGTAAAGTATGTAGGGGAAGTGTTTCTGGGTGGATTAACAGGCAGACTGTGACATGACACATACTGTTGTTACTGCAGCCAGCTTTTGGAAGGGGGTGAGCCACAAGACAGTGAAAGGTTTCCGCAGGATCATACAAGGTATATTGTGAGAAGCTGCCATAGATGTACAGTGCATTCAGAAAGTATTCAGACCCCTTCACTTTATCCACATTTTGCTACATTACAGCCTTATTCTAAAATTGATTACGTTCAATTTTTTGTAATCATCAATCTATACACAATAACCCAGAATAAAAAAGTAAAAACAGGTGTTTAGAAATTTTTGCAAAGTAATTAAAAATAAATAACTGAAATATTACATTTACATAAGAGGCAGCGATTACAGCCTCAAGTATTCTTGGGTATGGCGCTACAATCCTGGCACACCTGTATTTGGGTAATTTCTCCCGTTCTTTTCTGCAGATCCTCTCAAGCTATGTCAAGTTGGATGGGGAGCATCGATGCAAAGCTATTTTCAGGTCCCTCCAGAGATATTCGATCGGGTTCAAGTCCGGGCCACAAGGACATTCACAGACTTGTCACGAAGCCACTCCTGCGTTGTCTTGGCTGTGTGCTAAGGGTCATTGTCCTGTTGGAAGGTGAATCTCTGCCACAGTCTGAGTTCATGAACGCTCTGGAGCAGGTTTTCGTCAAGAATCTCTCTGTACTTTGCTCCGTTCATCTTTCCCTCAATCCTGACTAGTCTCCCAGTTCTTGCCGCTGAAAAACATTCCCACTGCATGCTGCTGCCACCACCATGCTTCACCGTAGGTATGGTATTGAGTGGTGATGAGCGGTGCCTGGTTTCCTCCAGACATGACTTGGCATTCAGGCCAAGGTGTTCAATCTTGCTTTAATCAGACAGAGAATCTTGTTTACGGTGCCTTTTGGCAAACTCCAAGCGGGCTGTCATGTGTCACTGAGGAGTGGCTTCCGCCTCGCCACTCTACCATAAAAGCCTGATTGGTGGAGTGTTGCAGATATAGTTGTCCTTCTGGAAGTTTCTCCCATCTCCACAGAGCAACTCTGGTGCTTTGTCAGTGTCCATCGGGTTCATGGTCACCTCCCTGACCAAGGCCCTTCTCCCCCGATTGCTCAGTTTGGCCGGGCGGCCAGCTCTACAAAGAGTGCTGGTGGTTCCAAAGTTCTTCCATTTATGAATGACGTAAGCCACTGTGCTCTTCGGGACCTGCAATGCAGCAGAAATTGATTTATACCCTTCCCCAGATCTGTGTCTCGACACAATCCTGACTCGAAGGTCTATGGACAATTCCTTCGTCTTCATAGCTTGGTTTAAATTGAAATAAACTAAATATTATTTATTCCTATTGCAAACATGACTCCTATGCAGCTTCCAGTTATCTGTCACTTTAATTCTCCACCTCATCCATTGTGAATTCTCTGTCTTTAGCCTCTCACACTGTTCCAATGAAGGCCAATGTAAGCTCAAGGAATAACATCCTATCTTTCAATCAGGCAAATGACAGAAAAGACATTAATGCTCAGTGCTGAATTCAACTATTTCAAATAGCCTGCATTTCCAGTTTGTGTTGGACTGACACAAACTGGAACTTATTTTGGAAGTTCATCCACATAATGTCTGAAGAAGGGTCCTGACCCGAACGTTATCTATCCATGTTCTCCAAAAATGCTGCTTGACCCTCTGAATTGCTCCAGCACTTTGTGTTCTTTTTTGTAAACCAGCATCAGCAATTTCTACAACTTATAACGTAACCCCCTTTTTCTCTTGCCACAGAGAGAACCTTTCTCCAGCTGGGTATTTCCAGCATCCTTTGTATTTCAGATTTCTATTAGCTGCAGTATTTTGCATTCTCACATTTCTGACATTTTTTTCCTTTATCTTCATTCATCTATAACTCAAGATTTCATTACATTTTGTTTATTTTGGTCTCTCTTACTCTCCCATCCTAATACAGACATTCTCTTCTCGCTTTCATTTCCATTCTCTGTGACTTAAAACATCTCTGATTTCTACCTTTAGTTTAGCTTAGTGTTTATTGTTACGTGTACCAAGGTACATTGAAAAGCTTTTGTTGCATACTAACTAGTCAGTGGAAAAACGTTACACGTTCACAATCAAGTCATCCATAGCGTGCAGATACATGATAAAAGGGAATAAAGTTTAGTGCAAGATAAAGCCCAGTAAAATCTGATTTAAGATAGTCCGAGGGTCTCCAATCTGGTAGATAGTAGCTCAGGACTGCTCTCTGGTTGTTGATAGGATGGTTCAATTGCCTGAGAAGCATTGGGAAGATTCTGTCCCTGAACCTGAGTTATGCATATTCACACTTCTGTTTTCCTTCTGGTTATCAATCTGAGATGTTTACTCTCCACAGATGCAACCTGACCATCATTTTCTGCTTCTATTTCTGTATAATTTGTTATGCTAGTTCCATGCTGACTCTCTGCTCAAAGTTACATGATGAGGAAGGAGAGAAAAGAAGATGGAATGAACTGAGATAAATATGATATGAAAAAAATATCATTACTTACTGAATTACCTCTTAATAATGGTCAACTTTGAAAAGGTCACCTACCTTTATCTCAATATTTGGGCCAAAGTTGTACAAAAGTAATTTTGTTGTTATTGTTTTGAATTATCAGTAGTCATTCTCAGAAGTATTATGTTGCCTCCCGCAGTTGACCTTACCAGCATCGATAGGCATTCCGAAGAACAGGAGCAACTTACTCAGGATAAAGCTGACAGACTTGCTTCCATATTTAGGGAAAAAGTCAGAGACACAGATGATTACACATGGAAATCTAATGCATGTCAGACCTCTCCAAATAAGAGCAACACTCTAAGGTAATATGGTGAAATGAAGCTTCAGTGCTGTAACAGACTCTAATATCATAGTTAGAATTTTGTATCCCTGTTGCTTACCATATAAATTCAAAACCAAAACCAATTCTCCCCAATGGGAGAAGCAGAAGATGACAATAAAGAATAGATATTTGAAGATGTTTGAGGAGGAAAGTTTGTCATGGGAAAAGCCTCTGAAATGACAGAATGCAGTGCAATTGAAGGTGGAGAAACGGAAAAGAAAACCTGTGGGCTTACTCTTTTTAACTGATAAAATCGGAATATTAAATACGTTATATATGCAAATGTAATTTAAATGTATTGAGTTTTTTTAGTGATTGTGTCAAATACAAGGCTTTAAAATGTCTATTTTTTTAAGATCAGAAGAAAATTTGATCTTCTGAAAATTATTTATTTTCTATGTGGTTCATGAAATATTTATGGATTTATTATGTAAATATTAACTACAATCATTGCATGTGAGGCAAATTCAATTAATCCATGTTAAACACAGTTTCTAAACATATTAAAGAAACAGTAATTTTGCATATGAAGTGTGGAAATATTGAATATAACATCTTAAACAAAATATCTCAAACGTATTGCTCATGTTTTTCAACCTCATTTAAAAATTCTTCTAGTGCCTCCCTGACTTCTGACAAGATTATTAACATTAACTCAGAAACTATGGACAAATTGGCTGGGCACTTCAGGCAGTTTTCTGTCTTATTGAGGTAGAAAAGTTAAATTGAAATTCTAAACTTTTTTAATTTAAAAAATCCAAGATGTAAGTTTACAGCTTTTAAACTAATTTTTATTTTGTACCAGTCGACAGGTTTCTAATGACTTCAGAGATTTGCCAACTCTAGCTGTCCATGGATTTGAGGCACTGTTGATGTCTTTACTGATTGGGTTTTTATACTACAGTGAAGGTCACAAACAAATATCTATTCAGGACACAGTGGCATTGTTGTACCTGATAGGTGCGCTGACACCGTTTGCAGTTGTTTTAGATGTTATTGCTAAATGTAAGTCTTTTTAATTGTCTATATTTTAAAGATATTAATTCAATATTTCATTTTAAATGCAATCTATAAAACAAAACTTCAGGATCTTTCTGTGTCCAGATTATCTGTTTTATTGCCAAACGGTATGGAGTTCCTATACTTCAAAAACACCTAAAACATTTGACTATGTTTGAGAAAAATGCTGAAATAATGCAACCCAATAAATGTCAGAAGGTTAATTAAAAAGGCTGTAACAAAACTAAAAGTAGTAGAATAAGCAGTTAAGAGTCAGTCATAGAGCACAGAAACAGGCCCTTCAGCCCAACTCATAGACAATGACCAATATCTAAGCTAGTCAGCATTTGCCCACTTGAAGACCATATCCAATGGTAAGATCACTTACATTGTTAACTTTGTTTGAACTGGACACAATTATCAATTTTTCTTTTCCTAGGTCATTCAGAAAGGGCAATGCTTTACCATGAGTTGGAGGATGGGATGTATTCCGTCACTTCCTATTTTTTTGCAAAGGTAACTTAACCTTCACTTTTCTGACTGAATCAGATGCACAAGAGAAATAAAAACAAATGTCTATTAGGAAATTATGGGGAAAATATTTAAAGATGGGAAAAATCTTGATTTTCTACTTGGGTAGTTGTTGTTCTTTTGATTTGTTTCCTACCAAATGTCCAATGTGTTCTTACATGGTAAGCCTAATGTAAGCCTAATGGGCCTGTCCCACTTAGGCAACTCTTTAGGCGACTGCAGGAGACTATGCAGTCGCCATGGTCGCCACATGTTCACGGGTAGTTGTCAGGGAGTCACCTTCATGGTCGCGAAGATTTCCAGCATTCTGGAAACTAGTCACGGCCTGATTATGTTCGCCACAAATTTTTCAACATGTTGAAAGATTAGCGGCAACTAGAATAAAGCCGCCATGGAGAGTAGCGAGAATTCTTGTGCCGAAGGTGGGTCGCCAAGATGTCCTAGTGGGTTGCCAGGAGGTCGAAGGTTCTCAGAGGTTCTTGTAGGTTGTAGCCGGTGCTGACCGGTGAATTTCATTGGCTCATTGGGAAAAAAAGGGAAGCAGTAGTTTTCAGAACCAAGAATAACCGACTGGTAACATTAAATGTCCGCCAAGCTTCACAGGTGTTGACAGTCCGGCAATCCGCTGAAAAATCACTTAAGTGGGACAGGCCCATTAGGATCGCGACCAAAATGTCACCAATGTTCACTGAACATACTGCCTGACCTGCTGAGTCACTCCAGCATTTTATGTATTATTAAGCCTATTTTTTTTTCTGATTCAAGGAGAGCATTGGAAGGAAGAGTAGGCGGATGATGGTTCAGCAGGCTAGAACTGGCTAAAAGATAGCTTCTTTTGTGTCTGTAACTGTTTCTACAACAGCTGCAAGCAAAAACTGTTAGGTGATGGAACTATCCACTGAACTTCATTTGCCAATGAAAGTCATAAAACTGCAGATAAAGTCATAGAGCGTGGAAACAGGCCCTTCAGCATAACTTGCCCAAGCGGACTAAGATAGGCCCTTCTACATTAGTTCACCTGCATTTGGCCCATATTCTAAACCTTTCCTATCCATGTACCTTTCAAAATGGCTTTTAAATGTTGTTATAGCACCTGGATGCTGGAAATCTGAAATAAAAACATAAAATGCTGGAAACACTCAGAGATCAGGCAGTATTTGTGGAAAAATAGTCGAAAAATCTTCTTCAGAACTCTTTCCATTCTGACGAACCGTCTCTGACCTGAGTCATTAATCTGTGTCTCATTCGATTGATGCTGAGTATTTCCAGCATTTTCTGTTTTTATTATTTAAATTTAATTTCAGTTTTTGTATTACTAATTGATATTTCCTTTTGTCCCACAGATTTTGGGGGAACTCCCAGAACATTCTGCTTTTGTGATAATCTATGGCGTGCCTATCTACTGGATAGCAGCTCTCAGGCCCGAGGCCAGTCCTTTCATCCTGAACTTTCTGTTGGTGTGGCTGTTGGTTTATTGCAGCAGAGTAATGGCTCTGTGGGTCTCAGCACTACTACCCACGCTGCAGTTATCTTCTTTAATAGGAAACTCATTTTTCACAGTTTTCTACTTGACAGGAGGTTTTGTCATTAGTCTAAAAAATATGTGGACAGGTAAGCATGTTTAAATCCCATCATCGAATTCTGTAGGAATAATTTGTGATAAATGTGTAACAATAGAACTATCTAATCACAAGTAAGGCAGATTACACAAAAGTGAATCCCATTCTTCTCTGCAGATCCTCTCAAGCTCTGTCAGGTTGGATGGGGAGCGTCAATGCACAGCTATTTTCAGGTCCCTCCAGAGATGTTCGATCAGGTTCAAGTCCGGGCTCTGTCTGGGCCACTCAAGGACATTCACAGACTTGTCACGAAGCCACTCCCGCATTGTCTTGGCTGTGTGCTTAGGGTTGTTGGAAGGTGAACCTCTGCCCCAGTCTGAGGTCCAGAACGCTCTGGAGTAGGTTTTCATCAAGGATCTCTCTGTACTTTGCTCTGTTCATCTTTCCCTCGATCCCGACTACTCCCAGTTCCTGCTGCTGAAAAACATCCCCGCAGCATGATGCTGCCACCACCATGCTTTACCGTAGGCATGGTATTGGCCAGGTGATGAGCTGTGCCTGGTTTCCTCCAGACGTGAAGCTTGAAACCAAGAGTTCAATCTTGGTTCCATCAGACCAGAGAATCTTGTTTCTCATGCCGATGCTCAGTTTGGCCGAGGGGTCAGCTCTATGAAGAGTCCTGATGGTTCCAAAGTTCTTCCATTTCAGAATGATAGAGGCCACTGTGCTCTTTGGGACCTGCAATGCTGCAGAAATTGTTTTATACCCTTCCCCAGACCTGTGCCTTGATACAATCCTATCTCGGAAGTCTACGGATAATTCCTTTGTCTTCATGGCTTGGTTTTTAGCTCTGACATGCACTATCAACTGTGGGACCTTAAATAGACAGGGTGTGTGCCTTTCCAAATATTGTCCAATCAATTTAATTTACCACTGGTGAACTCCAATCAAGTTGTAGAAACATCCCAAGGATAATCAATGGAAACAGGATGAACCTAAGCTCAATTTTGAGTGTCATAGCAGAGGGTCTGAATACTTATGTAAATGTGACATTTCAGTTATTTCTTTTTAACTACTTTGCAAACATTTCTAAACACCTGTTTTCACTTCTTCATTCTGGGGTATTGTGTGTAGATTGATGATAAGAAAAATGAATTTAATCCATTTTAAAATAAGGCTGTAACATAACCAAAAGACAATAAGGGGAGAAAAGATGAGGTACGAAGGTAAGCTAGCCAAGAATATAAAGCAGGACAGTAAAAGCTTCTTTAGGTATGTGAAGAGGAAAAAAGTAGTTAAGACCAAAGTTGGACTCTTGAAGACCGAAAAATATGAATTTATTATGGGGAACAAGGAAATGGCAGATGAGTTGAACAGGCACTTTGGATCTATCTTCACTAAGGAGGACACAAACAATCTTCCTGATATAGTAGTGGCCAGAGGATTTGGGGTGATGGAGGAACTGAAGGAAATCCACATTAGGCAGGAAATGGTGTCGGATAGACTGATGGGACTGAAGGCTGATAAATCCCCAGGGCCTGATGGTCTGCATCCCAGGGTACTTAAGGAAGTGGCTCTAGAAATTGTGGATGCATTGGTGATAATTTTCCAATGTTCTATAGACTCAGGATCAGTTCCTGTGGATTGGAGGGTAGCTAATGTTATCCCACTTTTTAAGAAAGGCGGGAGAGAGAAAACGGAATTATAGACCAGTTAGCCTGACATCGGTGGTGGGAAAGATGCTGGAGTCAATTATAAAAGATGAGATAGCCGCACATTTGGATAACAGTAACTGGATTGGTCCGAGTCAGCATGGATTTACGAAGGGGAAATCATGCTTGACTAATCTTCTGGAATTTTTTGAAGATTTAACTAGGAAAATGGACAAAGGAGAGCCAGTGGATGTAGTGTACCTGGACTTTCAGAAAGCATTTGATAAGGTCCCATACAGGAGATTAGTGGGCAAAATTAGGACACGTGGTATTGGGGGTAGAGTGCTGACATGGATAGAGAAGTGGTTGGCAGACAGGAAACAAAGAGTAGGGATTAAAGGGTCCCTTTCAGAATGGCAATCAGTGACTAGTGGGGTACCGCAAGGCTCGGTGCTGGGACCGCAGCTATTTACAATATATATCAATGATTTGGTTGAAGGGATTCAAGGTAACATTAGCAAATTTACAGATGACACAACGCTGGGTGGCAGTGTGAACTGTGAGGAGGATGCTATGAGAATGCAGGATGATGTGGAAAGGTTGGGGTAGTGGGCAGATGCATGGCAGATTAAGATTAATGTGGATAAATGTGAGGTTATCCACTTTGGTAGCAAAAACAGGAAAGCAGATTACTATATAAATGGCGTCAAGTTGGGAAAAGGGGAAATACAACAGGATTTGGGGGTCCTTGTACATCAGTCTATGAAAGTAAGCATGCAGATACAGCAGGCAGTGAAGAAAGCGAATGGCATGTTGGCCTTTATAACAAGAGGAACCGAATATAGGAGCAAAAAGGTCCTTCTGCAGTTGTACAGAGCCCTAGTGAGACCACACCTGGAGTATTGTGTGCAGTTTTGGTCCCCTAATTTGAGGAAGGACATCTTGCTATTGAGGGAGTGCAGCGTAGGTTTACAAGGTTAATTCCCGGGATGGCGGTACTGTCATATGCTAAGAGAATGGAGCAGCTGGGATCAGATGAGAGGGGATCTGATTGAAACATATAAGATTGTTAAGGGTTTGGACACACTAGAGGCAGGAAACATGTTCCCGATGTTGGGGGAGTCCAGAACCAGGGGCCACAGTTTAAGAATAAGGAGTAAGCCATTTAGAACAGAGACGAGGAAACACTTTTTCTCACAGAGAGTGGTGTCTGTGGAATTCTCTGCCTCAGTGGGCGGTGGAGGCAGGTTCTCTGGATGCTTTCAAGATTCTTAAAAATAGCGGAGTCAGGGGATATGGGGAGAACGGGGTACTGATTGGGGATGATCAGCCATGATCACATTGAATGGCGGTGCTGGCTCGAAGGGCCAAATGGCCTATTCCTGCACCTATTGTCTATTGTCTATTGTAACAAAATGTAGAAAAAGTGAAAGGGTCTGACTACTTTCTGAATGCACTGTACCAGTAGAGGTAGGTGAGGCAGGCACTATGACAACATTTAAAGTATTTGGACAAGGTACATGGATAAGAAGGGTTTAGAGGGATGTGGGCCAAACGCCGGGAGCTGGGACTAGAATAGATGGAGCATCTTGGACAGGTTGGGCCCAATGGCCTGTTTCCATGCTCTATGGCTCTATGACTCTATATTAATGATTTGGATCAGGATCTATGTGACATGATTGGTAAGGATCTAGGTGACATGATCCATGCAGGCATTGGAGTTATTGTACCATGAACAACGAAGAAGGTTGTTTACGGTTTCAATTGAAGAGGTGAACAAACAAATGGCTGATGGAATTTAACTCAGACAAGTGTGAATTAATGATTTTAGGAAGTTTAATCAGGTCAGGACATATACTGTGAATGGTAGGACCCGGCGTGTGTTGTTGAACGTTGAGACCTTGGGGTATAGGTACATGGTTCCCTGAAGGTGGAAACTCAGGTGGTGGAAGTAGGCGTATGACGTGCTTGCCTGAACTGGCTGAGGCATTGAGTATAAACATGGGACGTCATGTTATTGCTGTACAAAACATTTGTTAGTATTATATGCAGCTCTGGTCACCACACTATTGGAAAGATCTGATTAAGTTAGAATGGGAGTAGAAAAGATTTACAGGTACATGGATGTTGCCTGGACTGGAAGGCTCGAGTCAAAAGGAGAGATTGGATAGGCTATTGCTATCAGCAAAGGTGGCTGAGGGGTGACCTTACAGGCATTCACAAAATTAGGAGAGGCACAGATAACTGAGATGAGTCACAGCATTTCCCCAGGATAGCGAAGTATAAATCTAAAGGACATAGGTTTAAGGCGAAAGGGAAATGATTTATACAAGAGCTCAGAGCCAGATGTTTCGTAAACAGGATGGTGGGTATATAGAACAAGCTGCCAGAAGAGGTAGTGGAGGTGGGATACAATTGCAGCGTCTGTAAAACATTTACGTGGGTCAAATGGAGGCAAATGGGATGAACGTGGGTGGCACTATGGACCAGTTGGGCTGAAAGGCCAACTTTCAGACGTGAATTGAGACGTGAATTGGCCAAGATTGACTGGCAATTAATTGAGACGTGAATTGGCCAAGATTGACTGGCAATTAATTCTAAAAGGGTTGACGGTGGATATACAATGGAAGACATTTAAAGACTGCATGGATGAACTACAAAAATTGTTCATCCCAGTTTGGCAAAAGAATAAATCAGGGAAGGTAGTGCATCCGTGGATAACAAGGGAAATCAGGGATAGTATCAAAGCAAAGGATGATGCGTACAAAGTAGCCAGAAAAAGCAGCATACCAGAGGACTGGGAGAAATTCAGAGACCAGCAGAGGACTACAAAGGGCTTAATTAGGAAAGGAAAAATAGATTATGAAAGAAAACTGGCAGGGAACATAAAAACTGACTGCAAAAGTTTTTATAGATATGTGAAGAGAAAGAGGTTAGTTAAAACAAATGTAGGTCCCTTGCAGTCAGAAACAGGTGAGTTGATCATGGGGAACAAGGATATGGCAGACCAATTGAATAACTACTTTGGTTCCGTCTTCACTAAGGAAGACATAAATAATCTGCCGGAAATAGCAGGGGACTGTGGGTCAAAGGAGGAATTGAGTGAAATCCAGGTCAGTCGGGAAGTGGTGTTGGGTAAATTGAATAGATTAAAGGCCGATAAATCCCAGGGCCAGATAGGCTGCATCCCAGAGTACTTAAGGAAGTAGCTCAGGAAATAGTGGATGCATTAGTGATAATCTTTCAAAACTCTTTAGATTCTGGAGTAGTTCCTGAGGATTGGCGGGTAGCAAATGTAACCCCTCTTTTTAAGAAGGGAGGGAGAGAGAAAACTGGGAATTACAGACCAGTTAGTCTAACATCAGTAGTGGGGAAACTGCTAGAGTCAGTTATTAAAGATGGGATAGCAGCACATTTGGAAAGTGGTAAAATCATTGGACGAAGTCAGCATGGATTTACGAAAGGTAAATCATGTCTGACGAATCTTGTGGAATTTTTCGAGGATGTAACTAGTAGCGTGGATAAGGGAGAACCAGTGGATGTGGTATATCTGGACTTCCAGAAGGCTTTCGACAAGGTCCCACATAAGAGATTAGTATACAAACTTAAAGCATACGGTATTAGGGGTTCAGTATTGATGTGGATAGAGAACTGGCTGGCAAACAGGAAGCAAAGAGTAGGAGTAAACGGGTCCTTATCACAATGGCAGGCAGTGACTAGTGGGGTACCGCAGGGCTCAGTGCTGGGACCCCAGCTATTTACAATATATATTAATGATCTGGATGAGGGAATTGAAGGCAATATCTCCAAGTTTGCAGATGACACTAAGCTGGGGGGCAGTGTTAGCTGTGAGGAGGATGCTAGGAGACTGCAAGGTGACTTGGATAGGCTGGGTGAGTGGGCAAATGTTTGGCAGATGCAGTATAATGTGGATAAATGTGAGGTTATCCACTTTGGTGGCAAAAACAGGAAAGCAGACTATTATTTAAATGGTGGCCGATTAGGAAAAGGGGAGATGCAGCGAGACCTGGGTGTCATGGTACACCAGTCATTGAAAGTAGGCATGCAGGTGCAGCAGGCAGTGAAAAAAGCGAATGGTATGTTAGCTTTCATAGCAAAAGGATTTGAGTACAGGAGCAGGGAGGTTCTACTTCAGTTGTACAGGGTCTTGGTGAGACCACACCTGGAGTATTGCGTACAGTTTTGGTCTCCAAATCTGAGGAAGGACATTATTGCCATAGAGGGAGTGCAGAGAAGGTTCACCAGACTGATTCCTGGGATGTCAGGACAGTCTTATGAAGAAAGACTGGATAGACTCGGTTTATACTCTCTGGAATTTAGGAGATTGAGAGGGGATCTTATAGAAACTTACAAAATTCTTAAGGGGTTGGACAGGCTAGATGCAGGAAGATTGTTCCCGATGTTGGGGAAGTCCAGGACAAGGGGTCACAGCTTAAGGATAAGGGGGAAATCCTTTAAGACCGAGATGAGAAAGACTTTTTTCACACAGAGAGTGGTGAGTCTCTGGAACTCTCTGCCACAGAGGGTAGTTGAGGCCAGTTCATTGGCTATATTTAAGAGTGAGTTGGATGTGGCCCTTGTGGCTAAGGGGATCAGAGGGTATGGAGAGAAGGCAGGTACGGGATACTGAGTTGGATGATCAGCCATGATCATATTGAATGGCGGTGCAGGCTCGAAGGGCTGAATGGCCTACTCCTGCACCTAATTTCTATGTTTCTATGTTTCTAAAGGCCTGTTTCCATGCTGTATAACTATGAATCTTATTTTCTGTTTTGGAAGCTGAGTGGGCAGTTGTACATTTTCTATTTATTTTTCACATTTTCAGGATTTAGGGGCTTTTACACAAATATATTTTTTACAAATGCCTCCATTGTTTCATTTTGTTAGATATTTCATATAGGTTTTGTAACTGTCATTCTTACGGAGAAGATATTGGAACTTTTTTTAACACTGGTGTTTAGAATGATGAGGATCAGATTTGGTGCGGAGAAGCAGTAAAATTGCACTATCAGCCCTAATCTTGAAAGTGATTGAATGCTTGTCTCCAATAACTACACTGCACCAAACATATTTTCTCATTTTCCACAATTTCAGCAAACTGCAAGATGACATTTGTGAAGATAAAATTCATTTTCCACTATGGAGCTCTTTCTACAAAAGCGAAGATTATTTCAATAATGACTTTAGCTATATAATGTAAAATGTTATTTCCCACGAATCAACAACATTTATCAGTCGACAAACTTGTCAATCTCTCATTCAGTATGCCTTCAGTTATCAACTGTGAAAATAACATTCTCCTATTGAAATGCAGTAAGATACTGTTGGAAATTACTATGTAATGAGAGATAATTCAAGAATAGAATGCAATTATTTGATTTATTATAAGCAGAAATTGATATGTGAAGATAACTTTAAGTCTTGAACTGATAACTGATGGTCACGCTCAAATAAGATTTGTATTCAGAAGTTCCACAGAAGGGAGGTTTTAAGCATGTTTCTATGTTCAAAACGAGAGATAACTAAAAAAAACCAAAAAAACAGAAAATGCTGAAAGGTCTCAGCCCATCAGGACGAATAAGATGGAGACCATGGATGATCAAAAAACTTAACTCCTGCTGATGACAGTTAGAGATGGAAAATAAATAACAGAAAAGAAGGAGAATATAGCAGTTGCTGGAAATTTGAACCGAAAGAGAATGCAAGAAATACCCAGCAACTGTGGAATTGAAAAGGTTGAGTTAATGTTATAAGTTGAAGACCTTGCATCAGATAGCGCTAGTTCTGACACAATCAACTTCCACAAAGATAGTTCAAAAACAACATATACATACATTTTGGCTTAATCTTTAAATAATTGTTGTATTTATCTCCAAGATTCTTAAAAGGTATCATTGAATTAAATCATGTTCGTTTCACATTGTGGTTTACAGCTAGTAGTGGGTGAGGGGGTGTGTGGGTGGGGGGGGGGGGGGGGGGGGGGGGGGGGGTTGTTAGAGGCAGATGTTGGGAGTTTCTGCAGCGGAAATGGAGGTAAAGGCCAATCAGTAAACTAACTTTTTTTCTTTGTATTTGATCACAGTCGCTTCTTGGTTTTCCAAAATATCCTTCCTTCGATGGGGCTTTGAAGGTCTAATCCAGGTTCAATTCACAGGACCTCTTTACTCTATTAAGATAGGAAATCTTACCATTCCAATCAAAGGGACAGATGTAAGTAAAATTACCCTGAAGTTACTTTAAGAGGCACTAAACTTTGCCTATTATATTGTCTAATGTAATAACGTAAATTTCTTAACATTTGAATTTGATCGGGAGGACTATAGTACTTTGAATTAAAAACCTCATGAAAAGATAGTGTGCATAACAAACATTGCAAAAGTTAGAAAGAATATTCACTGAGTAGATCTGGTTTTGGGTTTAACGCAGAGATCTGGATTGTGGAAGCTTGACTTTAGAAATTACTTGACTCAGAAACTGAAGGAGGACTATTGACATTTTTAAATGTCAACTAATTGGGAAAGAAATGGCAAATTGTGAAAGGAAACAGTTGCAAATTAATACAAGTAAAATTTGCTTTGGAAGTAAATGTCACAAAGGAAATGCATTAAGATGACTAATGGCCCTGTCTCACAGTGCGAGTCCACCCACGAGTGATCCCGAGTTTAAAACAAATCAAACTCGTGGTAATCACGTAGAATTAACGTAGCGGGAATGCCGGAACTAGTAACACTAACAGCAGGTATTCGGGAAACTTGTTAACTCGAGAACATCTTTCAACATGATGAAAGATTTCCACGAGTCAAATTTACTCTTGAAGTAAAAATTTTAAACTTTTAAACTCGTTGTAAGAACGTAGTAGCCCGTGAGTTTACCGTAGTGATTCGTGAGTCTACCGTGGGCACTCTTTAACTCAGCAGGACAGGCAGCATCTCTGGAGAGAAGGAATAGGTGACAGGATGACGTTTCCAAAATTCTGTTGCGTCTTCATGTTACTCCAGCACTGTGTGTTCACTTTTTGTCAACCAGCATCTGCCCTTTCTTGTGTATGACATTATTTGTATCCGTTGCAGTTGATTGTCGCTCCCTTCAGTTTCCCAGGAGGTCAGGAAGGGACAGGAGTTGGGAGGGAAAGGTAGGGGTTGGGAGAACAAATATATGAAACATCAAAAATGGACAGCAGAGATGTCTTTGCTATACCGCTACAATAATCGGACTATTGGTACGCTGCTGTTTCCTTGACTATGGTCATGTGAAACGACTCTTGTACATTTAATATACCGACGATGTCTGGCAGTGAATCTCACTCAAATCCGTAGAGAGACACGAAAAGTTGGAGTAACTCAGCTGGTCAGACAGCATCTCTGGAGAAATGGACTAGGCGACTGCAGAAATGGACTAGGCGTCTGAAGAAGGGTCTCGACCCAAAATCTCGCCCATTCCTTTTCTCCAGAGATGCTGCCTGTCCCGCTGAGTTACCCCAGCTTTTTGAGCCTATCTTCGGTTTAAACCAGCATATGCAGTTCCTCCCTACACCTCTCAAATCTGTGCCATTATTCAGTGCTCCAATTTTGTTTTATTTTACTAATTCTGGATAATATCGCCCCGTTCGTTGGTCATACGCCTCTACCCCACCCCTGGTGCTTTAAGTGCATTTGTTTTCTCTTTTCCCCCGGGAGGAAAAAAAATCTAATCCAGGAGTTCATCTGGAGCAGTTCTCGGATATAACAGCAAATGAAGAGAAATTGGCGGGTTAATTAGAAATTAATTCTTAAAAAGAGCATAACTCGTTGGATAAATGAGATCGTCATTAGGCAGCATCTCCCCCCTCCCCCCCCCCCCCCCCCCCCCCCCCCCCCCCCCCCCCCCCTGCCCATCCAGACCCCCTGGGAAACTGAAGGGTGTGACAATCAACTGCCACGGATACAAATAATATCATATCAAAGGGCAGCTGCTGGTTGACAAAAAGTGAAAACACAGTGCTGGAGTAACACAAAGACGCAGCAGAATTTTGGAAACGTCATCCCGTCACCCATTCCTTCTCTCCAGAGAGATGCTGCCTGCCCGCTGAGTTAAAGAGTACCCACAGTAGACTCACGAGTCACTACGGTAAACTCACGGGCTACTACGTTCTTACAACGAGTTTAAAAGTTTTAAATTTTTACTTCAAGAGTAAATTTGACTCGTGGAAATCTTTCATCATGTTGAAAGATTTTCACGAGTTAACAAGTTTCCCGAGTACCTGCCGTTAGTGTTACGAGTTCCAACTACATTACGTTAATTCTACGTGATTACCACGCGTTTGATTTGATTTATACTCGGGATCACTCGTGGGTGGACTCGCACCGTGAGACAGGTGCGACACCTAATAGCCATATGTATTGGGTTTAACAAAGCACAAAATCACTGGTCATTGGCAATGGCAATGCACTTAGGACTGTAAGAAGGTGAAAATAACCTTGTGTTTGCATTAACATGCAATAAAAAACAAGATAATGTTAAATTTAAACATTTTGGTTTAATTACAATTGTAAAATTGTTCGAGATCTTCCAGGTTAGGGGGCATGTTAGTCATAAAAGCACATGAAAAATTAAAGAGGAAGTTACAATGTGAGTGTCTCTGCTATAAATCATTGCACATGTTCACAAAAAGAGTTTTTTTTAAAGCAAATCGTATTTAAATAGATTCTTAAAATTAATGCAGATTACTTCCTATTGCACGGAGCTAAATGGTAAGGAAGTTTTTGTGTATCATGATTTAAGTTCCATGAAAGTAATATATAAATATTAACCTTTTTAAGGAATATATTCAAGATCATCACAGACAGTTATGTGATCAACAAATGTGAGGGGCATTTCAATAGTTTTGTTTTATTCATGTGTCACAAAGTAATCAAAGCAAGCCAAGCTGACTAATCGATAACTAACAGTTTGCTTCTCTCCATTTGGTTTGATTTTCAAGATAATTGAATCTATGGATATGGATGCAGAACCACTATACATGTGCTACATCATCCTAATAGCCATATGTATTGGATTCCTGATACTCTACTATGTTTCATTACGGTTTATCAAACAGAAATCGACTCAAGATTGGTAAAATGCAACCAGCACATTCCTTCCAGAATAAATACATTCAAAAGATTGTGATTTCCTATCTCCAGCCAGACTTCCACAAAGAGTTGAGGTTGAAGTAAATTGGACACCAATCATTGCTGAATTGACCATTGACATTGTTTGAAATTCTACAATAACTCTCTGATGATTACCAGGAATACTACAGTCATTATTTTGAATTGTTCTGAACTGCATTGAAATCAAGTAACCCTTTCAGTACATTGATATGGACACAAATGTGGTAACTAACACTGTTGGAAAACATTCCCCATTTAATTGGAGACATGAGGACTGGATGAACTAGATGCTCAACTGTTGCAGCAAAAGGCAGTCTAGGCTGTCCCAACTCTCGTCTTTGTATCCCACTGTTCACTGCCCACGCATGATGCTGGCAGAACCAGCTACAGGTCTACAAGTGGCTGTGAATTGGGCGAAACAGGGGCAGGGGAGACCTAAACTTATGCAGTTTGGATGCCCTCTCCTTCCAGAACCAGGACAAAGATTATGCTCCTTGTCCTATCTCTGGAAGAACAATATCTGAACTGCTTTCCAGTTTTTTACTTGGCATGAAATCTGGAACTGTTTGTTTGCTCAGGTTACTATTAAAAAAAAACAGCAAAGCCTTAATGACATAATGAACCTCATTCAACAGCCTTCCAGTTTTACTGATGAACAGCAGTTACTTTTCATTTTCCTTAAAGTTGAACCAAAATCTCCTACCGTGCGATCTGGGTGACTCCAAACTGGGAATTTACAGAGTGGTATAAAATCACCCCTTAATGGATGCTGAAAAGGAGAACTTCCATGCTTGCAATAATTAGAAACTTTGGGGAGTAGAAAGGACAGAGATTGCATTGGATTGTTATGTGTCCATCAATCAGTGATACTGTAATGTGTACAATGTTTGTTTTATGATATATTATTCAATTTTAATGTAACTGTTTAGCTTCATTGGTATAAACATATTTTCCACATTAAACAAAGGCATTTCAAACAGAGCTCCTGTTAACACACGTGTTACCTGGAGGGTATTTAATGATTTAATTCAAATCAATAATTTATTGTCACATGTACCTAGGTACATAGAAATTCTTTGTTTTCTTACAATACCCAATTACTACCACAGCTTTTGCACATTTCTAGAATGCAACATGTTTAACAACAATATCAATGGGAAATGGAATATGATGATGCCATACATCTATGATATTTATTACATTCAGTGAATACACATTTGTATTATATAAAACTCTTCTGATTACTGTGGATGCATGGCTGAAACTGATGTGGGAAATAGAGAGCACAGCTGGGCTTTGTCCAGGAGCTCTTAAATTATTCAAGCTGAACCCATGATAAGTACCATACCAAAGAGTCCTTACATAGTTTATTTCATGACGTAGCTTAACCATCAGTGATTCCATTTCTTTTCACTGTCTTAGAAATACATCTCTTGATAATGGCTTCAGTGACCAAGAAAAGAGCTTTATAAATTACATCCAGCAAATCTAAACCTAAATTGTGGGTCATGCCAGATTGCCACTTCTACCAAGATTGCCTGCAGTAACTCCATCATCACTTTTCATTCATCTCTCATCATTTTTCTTATTCCTTGTAAACTGAAAACTTGCAGATATCAAAACTTCTTTTTGTTGACTCACAGAACAAAATTGAAAATAAATAAAATAACATTTGCTTTTTGAAAAAGATTACTTTTTACACAATCATTTAATGATCATATGTTTCAGGATACATATGAATTGGAGATTTTCTAACAATATGTTAGAGATTGACAGATAAAAATGGGAGATATTAATTTATTTAAGATAATAAATATCCAAACAAGGATAACATTTCTCAATGTTCTTCGCTTCTTTCTATGAACAGTTCATAGTTCTCCAGGAGCAAAGGGTTGTTGGTTAGAGGTTAGTTCTTCTCCATGAACTGAGATGTGAGCAAACTGCTCTTCTGTAGGAGCAGTGAGATGCTGTGCATACGTGCAACACTCTCCTGCAGAAACGTGTAGAGGTAAATGCTTTTAACTGCATCGAGTCACTCAACACAGAAACAGGCCCATGAGGTTACAAAGTCTACACTGACTATCAAGCACCTTTTATACTGAACCTATACTAATGTCATGTTATTCCTCCTCCACTTCCATCACCTACCCCCTAATTCTACAATTTACCTACATTCTAGGATTATTTACAGTGCCAATTTACCTACCAACCTGCAAATCTTTGGGTTGTGGGAGGAAACTTGAGCAATCCCTCTTTTTGGAAATGGCTTTGGCCCGGATATGATCACAGGGAAAATCTGCAAAAGGTGACTTTCTTGTCAAATATGTTGAAGACCATACTTAGCATGAAAGTCTTGTCAGTAAGTATTGCTGTCTGAACGAAATTTCGTTCCTGGCAGTCATACATTTAAAAAACTAACAAAACACAATAAACACAAATTAACATCCACCACAGTGAGTTCACCAAGCACCTCCTCACTGTGGTGGAAGGCAAAAGTCTTAAGACTTTGTGTCTTCCCTCCCTGCTCTCCCTCTGCATTGAGGCGATCCAGGCCTCCGATGTTGTGACCCCACCGGGTGATGGTAAGCGAGTCAGTCCCGCGGCTGAATCTGAGCTCTGCGACCGGGCCGGTTCAAACTCCGCGGCCCGGGGTGGTCGAAGCTGCCGCCCTCCAGTCCAGCGGACACAGCTGTTGTTGCGGGAGCTCTGGAAAATCAGGTCACCAACCTGTGACCTGCGGGCTCCCGACGATGTCATCCACTGGGCCCGCGGCCGAACCTCCGAAGTCACTGCCGCCGCCGGGACATCTCCACAGCCCTGAGTCGGGCTGTCACCGCCGCCGGGACATCTCCACAGCCCTGAGTCGGGCTGTCACCGCCGCCGGGACATCTCCACAGCCCTGAGTCGGGCTGTCACCGCCGCCGGAGCCCGCCACAACCCCGAAGTCGGCCAGCCTCGCGCCAGTAAGTCCCGGCTGGCTCTGCCTCCGGAGTCTCAGGTCGGTCGCAGTTGGAGGCCGCCAGCTCCGCTATTAGGCCTCAGCGCAGACGGAGACGGGGGATACGAGAAAAAAAAAAGTTGCATCCCCCTGAAGGAAGAGACTAAAAATAAGTTTCTCCCCCCCCACACACACACACACTAACAACTCAAATTAACTGACCAAACAGGACAAGGACAACAAAGAAAAAGAAAAAAACAGACGGACTGCAGGCGAGCCGCAGCTGCTAGGGCAGCGCCGCCACTATAATGACGCACAATTGATGATTACTTCCTTATTCAGGTTGCATTTTCCATTAACTTTGACCATTGTTGGAGACACATTCATCCATGAAAATGGAGAGGACTGTACCAAACTCCAGCAAGTGCCTTGCAGACAGTGGAAAGACTTTAATAAAGCAGGAAGTGCTTCACTCACCAAACATCTGACCTGCTTTATATTCTCAACACAGGCATTGCTTGTGAGATAGATGGCAGGCATGGAGAGGTGGGCCCCTGGCAACATCCTGAAACACAGAATTTTTTTCTTAAAAATACACTTACACACACACACATACATTTCAATAATGGTGCCCTCTGTATGCTTCATAAAGTTTGCCAACTTGAGGAACATTAACAGTCCAGGGTTTAGCTCCATTGTGACATTCATATGAAAGTTCCTCTTCCTTGCAATGAGATTTCTCAAGGATCATGCGTAAGAACTGAGTTATCAGAGATGCTCACACAGGGATAGGTAATTTTCACTTTGAAAATAGGCAAGTTACATACCAAAGGCATTTTAGGTACCTCTCTATAGTTCTGCATTCTTTAAAAATTAGAGGTGACTTCTCTTCCATTATGAAAACCCTTCCAATATCAAATTTGTGTGCAGAAAGCACCATATCGGATTGCATGATTTTATTATTTTGATTATTAGATTTTTTGCAAAGATGGAATGGGTTAGCGTTGCATACACAAATCCTTTAAGGGTAGTATTAAATATCTGTAGAACGTCATATTGGGTACTGCAAAATAAAAGTCCAGAAATGCTCATTACTGTTTATTATGCCATATTATTTTTTTAACTTACTGCGAGAAGTTTGGCTCATTCAAGAAATATATAGAGCAAAAATGTAAAATAGTTGATGCTGAGGTTCTTAATACAATCTGTTTCATCACAGCATCCCAATATCAGTCATTCCCAGGTCAGTGTTCCCTCTACCCTCCCCAATAATCTCCACTTCTTCAATGTGTGGAGCACGGGTGTGACTGACATCTTGTGCTTACCAGACTGATCACTTGTAAGGTCCCTGATTGAAATCATAAATTAACTCATGTTTCATGCAGTGAACTAATATTTGAATTGAAAGCTGCTGAAACTCACAGCATGCCAGGTCTTTCCCAGGAGTCTTGCAGGTGAAAAAAGAGCATAACTGCCATCTACTAAATCATCAGCAGATGGCAGGAAAGTATTGTCTAAAAATCTCTTTGACAAGAAAGACATTGAAAACACAGATTGCATTGGGTATGTCACCATAGAAAAATTTAAACTGAGAAGGCATCAAAAATTAAAGTAATTTTATTTTATCCTAGTCAGCAGTCTATTGCTTTGTCCATTAAAACTAAAGAACAAATTTAATTTAGAAAGCTATACTACACATTTGTACTCAGTACTCAGAAGACCTTCAGGATGTGTCAGGATCAACATTTTGGCCAGTGAATGATGCTCCAATAGTGCCTGCCAGAATACATGGTGGGGAACAGCTCTTTATAATGGATTCCTCTGGGCATCATATTAACTTCCAGTTAGTGCTGCCACAATAAGCTGTCATTTGCTGTCCATAGCACATGTACAATAAAATGTAAGGGAAACTTTACATTTCCAAAGCAAGCTTTTAAAAATATATATCTTCAGTAGCTTGAAAATGGCAAGGCATACAGTGGTCATTCATGTATTAATCTTTATTTCTACCTTAATTTCCAAGCAAGTATGTCATATTTTATGCATTCAAAGGATGTGGGCTTGGCAGGCTGAGCCAGCATTTAATTCCCTTGAGTAGGTGGTGGCAGGGTTTCCAACTCTCAAGCGAGTGTGAGAATCACCAGGGGCGAAAATCCCGGGGTGGGGGGACACACACACACATGCCCCCCCCCCCTACTGTTATGAGAGGTGGGGGACAGGTAATCCGGATTTTAAAACTCGGTGAAATCTCCGCTTTCCGTGAGACAGTGCGGGTGGGACTGCTGATCGAGGGCGCTGATTGGACGAGAGAGACGTCAGTCAGCAGGCAATGGGGGCAGGACATGATGATTCAGTGCGATGGTACACAAAAAGCTGGAGAAACTCAGCGGGTGCAGCAGCATCTAAGGAGCGAAGGAGATAGGCGATGTTTCGGGTCGAGACCCTTCTTCAGACCATGATTCAGTGCGATGATTGGAGGAGGAAGGGGTCGGTCCGAGGCGGAAGTAGGGGCGTGGGACTGAGGATAGAGCAGGGTGATTTGAGGAGGGAGATGTGCCCAGGTCATAGGTCACAAGTGATAAACACTCTCGGCAGCCCTGGACACAGACCTGCGCCTCGTCCGCAGCCAGGATCGATCCCGGTCTCCAGCGCTGCAATCGCTACCGAACCGCTACTGGACCATCCTCGTCCCCCCCCTCCCCACGCCCGGGGGTGGCCAGAGACGTCAGGAGTCAAACGGGACCGGTGCCCCCAGGCCCACAGCCAGCGCAGAGAAGCAGTGCTAAATCTAGCTCAACTCTGCCTGTCCCGCCTGGTTAACCTACAGCCCTGCCTGGACTTACGGGAAATATGGCATAGGCTTACAGCCAGTGTGGAGAAGCAGCGCTAGCTCCACGGCTCCGGACTGGTGTCCTCTCAGTCCAGGCAGGGCTGAAGGTTAACCGGGCGAGACAGGCAGCGTTGAGCTGCATTTAGCGCTGGATTGAGCTGAAATTACTGTTCACAGGGCCCACGGCTGAAGCCCCCGAAGCCTTGCATGTGTGTGTGTGAGTGTGCGCATGTGCGCGCGGCCGCCAATAAATTGTGTCCCCCCTGTCCCCCCCATATTTTGAAAGCGATTTCTGTGCCTGAAAATCAAGCGTTTCACTCGATTCTCACGCTCTCATGCTGATCACAGTATTCTCATTCTCAATTTTTTTTTAATTAAGAAAATCACGAAAAATTCAATTTGCCCAAGGCTTCCACACTCACCAATGAGAATAGCTTTCCATCAGCGGGTTTCCTGTAAATAACAAACAATTTGATTGGCTTAAGCCCATTGCACACTATTTAAAATGGCAAATTCTGCAGTGCTAATGATTCCATTTGACACTTAACTGCTGGAAATTCAAATTAAAGCAAAGATTGTTTTAGAGGTGAGTAAAAACCATGAGGGGAATATTTAAGGTGAATGCATAGTCTTTTTCCCAGGATATGTGATCTAAGAACTAGAGGGGATAGATTTAAAGCAGGGCTGTCAAACTACCAGCCCACTGGATGATTTGTGAAAAAAGGAGTTTAGTTTAGAGTCTAAACGTGAGACACGGCGGTGGTCCCAGCAGACATATCAGCCCTGTATTAATTTACCAAACACTGGAAGCAAGATCAACCATTTATTTGCATTTGATCTGGACTTGTGCAAGATCATTGGGAAATCTGTGTTTCATCGGCCATTCATTATAGGCTTTAATGTTACTCTAGAGATCCGTTCACACGTTACAGATTAGACTGAGAATTGGGACTTCATGCCAAAACTTTATAACTGATATGTTAGAACAATACTGATATAAAAAACAGAAAATACTGAAAAGGTCCAGGAGATCAGGCACCATCTTTGGATAGAGAAATACAGTTAACATTTTGGCTTCTGATGAAAGGATATATCTCTGCTGCTGATGTGAGTATTTACAGTATTTTCTGTTTAGATTTTAGATTTCCAACATTTGCAGCTTTTTGCTTGGAGATTAATACTAATTAGTTGTTCAAATGCCAGGCCACACCTTAATTGATTTGAATTTATGCTAGTGAAAGTTGGTCAAATTTGCAGACAGCAGTGAAATAAAAGATTGCAGCTTTGAAATTACAAATTAACTGGAGAAGGTGCTGCATGCAGGAAGGAAGAAGAGGGGATATACTGGTGTTGAAGCTGTTAAGCTGAAAGAGAGTACAAAGATTTATTGTAGAACAGCAAATTAACTTTACACAAAAACAATTGACAACAAATCCATGGGATCAATAATGAAATAGATGACATCTTCTCAAGTGATCTCCCTGGACTGAGGATGACTTGATGTGGTTGGCGAGGACAGTGTGGGACCTGCACACTTCCACAGATGGAGCACGAGGTGCCTGGAAGTGTGGGACTCTGTGATTTATGGACTGTTCCTGGGACACATTCACAGACGGACTTCGAGTGCTGCTGGAAGGTCATCAACTTGGTGAAAGATGCTCCTTGGTCTGCCCGAGCTTTGTTGACCTTCTAGCAGAGCTAGATGTCTGTCAGGGAATGTTGCCAACTGGCCCGCTGCAGACTGCAGAAGTACATGCTGAGGGACGCACTGGAGCTTGGTGCAGCCAAAGGGGTGGGGGGGAGGGGAGGGGGGACAGTCTAAGGTCCGTGCGCTGTGGGGAAGGGTGACAGTCTGGGGTCCTTCCGCTGACTGACATGGAGAGCAGGTTGTGGTGGAGGTGCCCCTCAAAATAAGGGAAGTGATTTCACGCCATGAGTGGCAAGGATGTGCGGTAAAATCGTGATTTGGGGAAATTGTATTGTATGTATGTATAGCCTCTGAGAATGTCGGATGATTTTTTTTTAAATTTGCACACTTCATGTATTGTATGTATTTATTTACTTGAATAAAGTCTATTTGGAAATAAAAGTTTGTGAAGTGTGGCGCTCTGTCTGCCACTAATGCATGACGCTTCTGTACTCTCATTTCATGGACTGAGATTCTAATTACCACCCAAATGGATTTACTTCACTCTGAGAGTCATGGGCAAAGATTAATGTGGGTATTGCACTTTTTCAAGGAAGCCTTGAGCAGATCTTTCCTCTGTCTGCTGGGTATCTTGTCATGACAAACTTCGAATAGTCTGTGTTGGGAGTCCTGTGGCACACTTGCGACCAACGTGGGCTGCCCGATAGCCAATTGAGAGTACCAAGGACCTCATTGCTGGAAGTGTTGGCTGAGAAGAGGATAATATTGGTGCACATCCTTTCAGTGACATGTAGATTTTACCACCATTAGTTTAGTTAAGAGATACAGCACGGAAAAAGGCCCTTCAGCCCACTGAGTCCGCGTGGACTCAGTGACAATAGGGACAATTTACATTTATTCCAAGCAAGTTAACCTACAAACATGTACGTCTTTGGAGTGTGGAAGGAAATCAAAGATCTCGGAGAAAATCAACGCAGGTCAGGGGGAGAACGTACAAACGCCGTATAGACAGCACCCGTAATCAGGATCAAATCCAGGACCCAGGGCACTGGCGCTGTAAGGCAGCCCCCGTGCCGCTGTTAGTGGTAGCTTTGCAGCGGCTGAGATCCCTGTTGTAGGTAGTCCATGTTAGAGAAACATTTCACAGAAAGCAAGGAGCACTGCTGCCCAGTAGACCATTTCATTTCTTTAATCAACCATAGACTATGTCTATACCATGAAGGTGAGGTATACATTGTGCTGGTAAGACTACATATTTAATTCTGTCATTGTCCTGAGAAACAAGAGAGGCATCAAACTGCTCAAGGCAGAAGCCTAAATCAACTAGAGAACTGTGACATTTCAGCCAAGAAAGGAAGTATCTGAGAACCGAAAATAGTAAATGGAATCATTAAAATAAAACAAATTAGTATTTAATTCAAACTGTGAACTCAGAATAATGACATACAGATTCAAACTAGAAAATGACTTAAGGATTGACACGAGTTTGTCTGGTGGAAAATTATGAACATCTGTGCCAGGAATTTCTAGGGGTTTTCTCTGGGTAAAAATGGGAAATCCTTGGTGAAATAGTATGAACATGACCTTTGATACTCTTCTTTACTTTAATAGTAAGATTAAACGAGAACTTACCAAGTTTGAAGGTTGATCTGTATTTCACGAGGAGTCGCGGTGAGGGATTTCGTGAAGACCCCGCCAACACGCATGCGCGGCATCCTTCAAAGCAGCGGTGTGGAATCACAGAACCAAAACCATGACTAAAAATAGTAAGATGAAAACCGTAGAACTACCTGGTTGACCTTATGACAGAGGGTGGGAGCGGTGGGCACGAAATCCCTCACCGCGACTCCTCGTAAAATACAGATCAAACTTCAAACTTGGTAAGTTCTCGTTTAATCTTACTATTTTACTTCGGAGTCACGTGAGTGACTTCGTGAAGATTTCAAAGCTCTGTGATTTCACGCCCTGGACAACGTCCTTGCTTATCACACTGCCGCCATTCTGATGGAGGATGGTGCACATCCTTTCAGTGACATGTAGATTTTTACCACCATTAGTTTAGTTAAGAGATACAGCACGGAAAAAAGGCCCTTCAGCCCACT
Source organism: Okamejei kenojei (assembly GCA_035221665.1). Taxonomy (NCBI): domain Eukaryota; kingdom Metazoa; phylum Chordata; class Chondrichthyes; order Rajiformes; family Rajidae; genus Okamejei; species Okamejei kenojei. The sequence goes on from CM069138.1 coordinate 58,494,496, forward strand.
GAGTCCGCGTGGACTCAGTGACAATAGGGACAATTTACATTTATTCCAAGCAAGTTAACCTACAAACATGTACGTCTTTGGCGTGTGGAAGGAAATCAAAGATCTCGGAGAAAATCAACGCAGGTCAGGGGGAGAACGTACAAACGCCGTATAGACAGCACCCGTAATCAGGATCAAATCCAGTTAATGGAGTTCAGTCGAAACTGGCTGAAAAATCAACACAATTTATTAATCAAATAACAACAAACCCCTAATTCGGGGACAAGCATTTACTGAGCGGTTCCCAGGATAGCTTCTGCGAATGTCGCAGGGGCGGCCAGAGGCTTGTTATAGAACCGCTGAAAAGTTTTTTCACTGGCCCAGCCCGCGGTGGCGAGAATGTGGTCCATGGGCACCTCCATGGCTCTCGCTGCTGATGTGGATGCAGCCCTGGTGGAATGAGACTTAAAAATGTCAGTAGCAACTCCTGCTGCATCCAGCACCACCCTGAGCCACCTGGCGATAGTCTGTGTAGTCACTCGACGATGCGGAGGTTTATGGCTGATGAGGAGTCCCTGCTCCTTCATCCTGATAACTCCAGTAACTCGGATGTAGTGGTGGAGATGGGTGACTATGCAGAGTGTGGCATCTGCAGGGTACGCCCGAAATTCCAGCTGCAGCCCATGCGCCCCTGGCCTGTGCTGTTTTAATAATTCTTTGACAAAGAATTTTATGTGACCGGGGGTGGCCACCATGCTGTCCAGTCGCAGTTTCTGTAACGTCTGGACTCGTTGGGCTGTCGTCAGTGCCATGAGCATCACCACCTTGAGGGTGAGCTGTTTCAATGGTAGCTCATCTATTGGAGCCCAGCTCCTCAGTAGGGTCAGCACGATCCCCACATCCCACGTTACTGTATATCTGGGTCGTGGAGGGTTGGTGTTGAACACTCCCCTCATTAGTTTAGACACCAGGTGGTTGGAGCCGACACCTATATCCAGGTATGACGACAGCGCACTCCTTGCGCTGTTGATGGCACTGTAGCTGAGGCCAGCATCAAAATGGAGGCCTGCCAGAAACTCCAACACATCAGGTATTGTTGCCGAGTTAGACGACTTGTTGTTCCGGGCACAGAAAACCTCCCACTTTCTGATTTGAGTGAGGTATTGTTTCCGGGTTGATTCCCGGCACGATGCAGCAATAAGGTTTATGGCTCTTGACGAGATGCCTGCCCGGATGAGCGGTCTTTTCAGAACCTGCAAGCCAACAAGTTTAAATGACCATGGCAAGGATGACTGATCCCCGTAATAGGGTGAGTAATCAATTTGGGATGTTTCCCAATCGCCATCCATGGCTGTTTTAAAAATTTTTCAACCATCGGGTACCATGGTTGTGTAGGCCAGTCGGGAATGATCAATATGCCAGTTGCAGAGTCTAGTTTAATTTTCTGCAATACCTGACTGATGAGGCAGAATGGGGGAAATGCGTAGCAAAACCATTTCCCCCAATAGATCGAAAACGCATCCATTGCTATTGCCCCAGGGTCTGGTTTCCCATGACACATACGTTGGTATCTGATGGTTCAACCTGGACGCAAATAGGTCAATATCTGGTGTCCCAAAATGAGCTATAATATCTCTAAAAATTTGGGGATTCAACATCCACTCGATGTTGTCATTAAAGACTCGTGACCTGGTGTCCGCCACTGTATTAAGCTTCCCAGGCAAATAGGTTGCAGTAATCCAAATGTTTCTTTCAATGCACCAGTGCCAAATTAGCCAATTCATCACAAGATAGCGACCTGATACCACCCATATGATTGATGTAAGCCACCACTGTAGTATTATCTATTTGAAGGCGGACATGTAAATCCTGTGAATTAGTACAGTAAGCCCGCAGCCCATGAAATGCTCCCAGCATTTCTATATAATTTATCCCATGTGACTCCAGGAATGTAGACTCATGAGAGTTCCATCTGCCACCACAACTGGACATCGTATCAGTTGCTCCCCAGCCTTGTGCGCTTGCGTCAGTTTGTAACACAACATCAGGGTTTCCCACTATGATAGGTCTATGACATTCTCTAATATTGTCAACCCACCATTGTAGCTCATTTCTAGCTTCTGATGGTAGCCGAATTGGCCGATCAAAGTGACCAGCATTTGTTTTTAATGCTGTGATTTTTGATCTTTGTAAATTTCGGTAGTGTAGCGGTCCGAATCGTGCAGCTGGGAATGCAGCTACCAATTTGCCTATAACTTTTGCTGTTTGCCGAATAGTCGGTACCCTGGCGCAAGCAAGATTGTGGCATTCTTCTATAATAGCAGTAGCTTTATTAGTTGGGATGGTAATCTTCATTAAATTGGTGTCTAGGGTGAACCCCAAATAATCCATAACCCGTACCGGGTGCAATTTTGATTTGTCTGGATGGATTACGAATCCCAGCTTCTCAAACAGAGCCTTGGTTGCAGCCACTCCTTGAATCGCCAATTGGAGGGTCGGACCCACTATAAGGATATCATCTAAATATGCCATTACTATATAATTTTGTTGTCGGAGAAGAGCCAATATAGGTTTTACCAATTTGGTAAACAGCCTAGGAGCTGTGGTGATTCCATTGGGCAATGCCTTATATTCCCATAACTGACCCTTCCAGACAAACTTCAAAAATTTCCTATAAGCCTTAGCAATGGGTACCGTATAGTATGCATCTTTCAAATCGATACATGCCATAAAGTACCCTGGGTAAAGCATCTGCTTAGCTGTTTCAAACGTATCCATTTTGAAATGGGTGTATTGTACAAAATTGTTCAATTCAGTTAAGTCTATTATTATCCGACATCCCCCATCTTTTTTAATCCTAGTGAAGATGTTAAGACACAAACTCAGTTGGTTCATGCTTAGTTTTGCCAATTACCCCTTTTTCTGCTAACCGTATAATTTCAGCTTGTCCTGCCTCCACCTCTTTTTGAGATAGAGTAAATTTTCTACGAGGCGAATGCTGAGTAGGGAGATTTATACCTTCAATAACTTCTATAACATATCCTTGAACACTTTGTAAAATAAACTCATCCGTGGTGACAGTTTTCCAAATGTCCAAGAAACCCCGCAATCGCCCACCTATTCGTGCAGGAGGGGATGCTACAGCGTGAGAAGAACCAGACCCCCTTACCTCCAAGGTTAACGGTGGTTCCGTACATACGGTATTTTGAGTGGGCGTTGTGGAGGTTGACGAGTCGGCGGCCGCATTTTCCATGCAGGCCGTTGCTGGCCTTGCCCTAAAAAAGGTCGTTGCACTTGTTGGGATGGAGGTGGGTAGGATCTCTGTGCCCTTTCCGGCAGCTATGTTCTCCAAGATAAATTAGGCTGTTGCCGGTGATATGGGTGAGGTCTGGTCGGTGGAGGCTTCATGAGGCCAGCTGTTTTGGCCTCCTCATCCAGTTCCTTCACCTGTTTGGATAAGTCTCCAAACAACTGATGAGGCGGTGGAGCGGTTGATGGTCGGCACAACCCCGCGAATTTTGGGTTTAGTGTGGGCTTTATGGAGCTCTTACGCAGGCAGTTTATTTCATATTGGGCGTTGCATAGGAGTGCCAGTGCGTCTTGCTGATCGCTCGACACATTATCCCCGTCCAGGGTCCTAGCAAACGCCGTTATGCCCGTGGAGAGAACTTTTAATATACGCTGGAGGCGGACATCCTGCATCCTGGTGGCCGTACTCAAGTGTCCCCAGATCTGGGCGTTAACCAAGGGCACACTGAGGTTGATGCAGTTTTTGGGCGGTTTTATTTTCTCCAAGGTATCATTGAGAACCTGACTCTGGGTTGGTGCGTAGTCAGGTAATCAATGGTGCCCGCCAATTTGTGGTGCAGAGGTTCACCTGTCTGGGTGGTAGCGGCAAACTTACTCACCACTTCCAGCATATCCTCCTCATGCTCTGGCTCAGCGGTTACTGGCTGCCCCGGGTCGTCTTCGAACACAGCAGCTGGGAAATCCCTCATGCTTCCTGCTGGAGATGATGAGATGCTGAGTGGAGTCCTCGCTCGGTTGGTAGATCCGCTCGGCGAGTCCCGTTCTTCTCATTCCCGGTCCCGCTGGAGGAGTTGCTCCACTAAGAGCTCCAACCGCTCTATGCGACCGTCCCTGCTATCTGCAGCAGACAAGCCGACTTCCCCAGGCCCTGCGAATTCACTGGGGCTTCCACCATCGGACCACACCCCCTTAGGGTGCTGTCTAGGGTCCAATGGCAGGTCGTCGTGACCTACAGCCCAAGTAGGATCATACGACTCCCGCACGGACTCTCCGCTAGTCTGTCTTCTCCCAGACTGTGGCGGCCCACCTGTCTGATAAGAAGGCAGGTGAGTTGAATCGGCGCCGGCCCCCGGAACCTGGCTCCCCGGAGTCCGTGCAGGCTTACCTCCACACATGCCCATCTTTTGGCGTGGAGGCGCATGGTCGGCCGCTCCCAGAGCTGAGCTGACCGACCGCTTCCTGCTGCCACCTCCGCCCTTGACCGCAGCCTGACGGGGTGTGTTGTCGGCGGTATCTGCTCCAGCAGGCCTACACGACACAGCAGTGGTATTGCCAGGCTGCACTACGGCAGATTTCCCTGGCTGCGGTACGTATTTGCACTTTGCAGGGCTCCCCTGTCGTGCGGCTGTCCCCCGGCCCAGCCCCCTCGGGTCTTCTGGAGCTCGGGGAGGGGTTGCTTGTAAAAAAAACGAGACCCCTAGCCACGTACCTGTTTCCCCCCTCTTTTCTTGGGGGAAGGGGGCTCGAAGTCTGGATCCGATGCATCCAGCTCCGGAGCGGTAAACCATTCAGGTGAGTCGGCCCCTGAATCAGCGGGAGCACCCGACTTCCGCATTCCTGCCCCCACACGCCTCGAAGCTGCTGGTGTTGCTTGCAGCTCCGGAGACAAGGGCCGTTGGCTGGTCGAAGCTCGACTTTTCGACAGCGCCTTTCTCTTGCCCTTGTCCATCCTGTAGGATAAAAGTAATACTCACGTACCGGCCTTTATGAAGGAGCCCGAGGAGAGAGCGCACTCCCCCCCCCCCCAGCCTGCCGATGCAAATGCGCGCGACGATATGCCGCGCATGCGTGTTGGCGGGGTCTTCACGAAGTCACTCACGTGACACTGAAGTAAAATTTAGAGATATAACATGGAAGCAGGCCCTTCGGCGCAACATGTCCATGCCGAGCAGTGATCACCCCGTAGACTAGCTCTATCCTACACACTAGGGACAATTTAAAATTCACCTAAGCCAATTAACCTACAAACCTGTACGTCTTTGGAGGGTGAGAGGAAACTGGAGCACCTGGAGGAAACCCATGCGGTCACTGGGAGAATGTACAAACTCTGTACAGACAGCACCCGTAATCAAACCCCGGTCTCTAGTGCTAGAAGGCAGCAGCTCTACCACTGCACGACTGTGCCCTCCCTGTTCATCCAGGGATACCACCTTGTCGAGCTAAAGACTTTAAGATCCTGATTGAATTTTAAGGCATAGAAAGCCCAGAATTATTCTGGAACCAATGAGATGCAGAAGCAGGTGGATTTAAAGGTAATCGAGTAAAATTAAGATCTTCAAGATTGTCTAAATCCAAAGGACCCCATCTCCCAGTTGCCTGCAACACCAACAATTGGTGCAACTATTTAACCCAATCTCATGTGTAAAATGCCACAAAAAAATTAGTTTACTTTAATTTAATTTATTGTTACATGTACTAAAGCACAGTGAAAGTTTTTTGTCGCGTGTTATTCAGTCCGTAGAAAGAGTATACATGATTACAATCAAGCCATTCAATGTACAGATACAAGATAAAGGGAATAATGTTTAATGCAAGGAAAGTTCAGGAAAATCCAAGGGTCTTGTAGGTAGATGGTAGGTCAGGACCGCTCTCTAGTTGGTTAGAGGATGGTTCAGTTGCCTGATAACAGCTGGGAATAAACTGTCCCTGAATCTGGAGGTTTGCATTTTCACACTTCTCTACCGCTTGCCTGATAGGAGAGGGGAGAAGAGGAAGTGTGAAACTTGTCCTTGATTATGCTGGTGCCTTTGCTGAGGCAGCATGAAGTGTAGATGGTATCAATGGCAGGGAGGATGATTTGCATGATGGTTTGCAAACCATGCTGTGATGTATCCCAATAAAATGCTTTCTACAGCACATCTGTAGAAGTTGAGTTTAAGTTTAGTTTATTGGTGAGAGTCGTTAGGGACATGCCAAACTTAAGCCTACCAAGATAATGCGTTGATGTGCTTAACACTGAAGTTAACCCACCTGACCATCACTTGTAGTGTATATTATTGTTCAAACACTTCGCTTTCCTCACTACTATGAAAATTTATATCTACAGGGCATTCAGGTCTGGCGATGCAGAGGTCTATAAGAAGTCCAGATACAACCTTGGTAAGGCCATCAAAAAGACCAAAAGGGACTTCTGCTCTAAGCTGGTGGATGAGACAGATGTTCGGCAACTGTGGCAGGGCTTGAATGCCAAGACCTCCTTCAAGGCGAAATCAGGAGGCGGCTCAAACAACAGCGAAGCATCACTCCCTGACGAGCTCAATGTGTTCTACGCATGGTGTGATAGGGGCTCGGGAAGGCACATCAGTGTTCTCCCTATTTGCCATGACGGTGTTACAGTCATAGTCACAGAGGCCAACGTCAGAAGATCCTTCAGTGAGGTGAGCCCTCGGAAAGCGACTGGACCTGATGGTATACCCAGTCAAGTTCTCAAGACCTGTGCAGACCAACTGGCAGGAATTTTTGCAGACATTTTCAACCTCTCACTTCTGAGGTCTGACACCTGCTTTAAGAGGCCATCAATAATACCGGTGCCCAAGAAGAGTAAGGTGACGTGCCTCAATGACTATCGACCAGTGGCACTAACGTCTGTGGTGATGAAGTGCTTTGAGAGGTTGGTTATGGTGCACATCAACTCCTACCTCGACAAGAACCTCGACCAGCTACAGTTCGCATACCGTCACAAGAGGTCAACGGTAGATTTTCACTGGCTCTCCACTCCGCACTGGACCACTTGGACAATAAAAACACCTACATCAGGCTGTTGTTTATAGTCTATAGCTCGGCGTTTAATATCATCATCCCTTCCAAGCTGGTTACCATGCCACTGTTTGAATACCTAAATGGGCTGCTCCTTGCCTTCTGGCTGCATTTTTCACCCACCATCCTCATCTTTGGACACCCTGTGCATAGGGGAGGGTAGGGCTGAAGATGTCCTGGTTGGGTTGCTCCTGGGCCGGGCCAAGCTGGCCATCCGCGAGTCACGGCGCCAGGCAATGGAGAGCTTTACCCTAGCCAGCTGCCTGCCCCTTTTCCGGGGTTACGTCCGTGCCCAGGTGAGGTTAGAAAGGGAATACGCCCTGTCCACGGGCACCCTGAGGGAGTTCCGCGACCGCTGGGCTCCGAAGGGTGTTGAATGTATCCTCAATAAGGATTGTAACAAAGTTGTATAGTAGTTTATAATGGATATATGTTTGTATTGTATTATGGTGGTGGGTTCTGGTTTGTTTTATTGTAGTGTAAATATTATTTTTTAATAATTGAATACATTATTTGATTTTTTTTTAAAAAGCTGGCTACCAAGCTCACGTAACTGGGCCACTGCGCATCCCTCTGCAATTGGATCCTCGACTTCCTCATCCACAGACCACAGTCTGTTCGAATTGGAGGAACCACTTCATCTTCAGTAACAATTAGTACACGTACATCAAGGCTGTGTGCTCAGCCCCGCTCAATCTATATCCATGACTGCGTAGCCGGTCATAGTGGGAACTCCATCATCAAGTTCGCCGATGACACCACTGTTGTGTGATGAATCACAGATGGGGACGAGTCAGAGTATAGAAGTGCGATCAACTGACTGACCAAATGGTGCCAGCACAACAATCTGGCTCTCAACATCAGTAAGACCAAGGAACTGATTGTGGACTTTAGTAGGGGAAGGATGAGGACCCACAATCCTGTTTATATCAACTGGATGATGGTGGAGAGGGTCAATAACTTAAAATTCCTGGGCGTGCATATATCAGAAGGTCTTTCCTGGACCCAGCACACCGATGCAATTGTAAAGCAGGCACATCAGCGACTCTACTTCCTGAGAAGATTATGGAGATTCGACATGTCAAAGAGGATTCTCCTTAACATCTACAGCATTGGTTGCATCGTGGCCTGGTTCGGCAACTTGAACGTCCAGGAGCAAAAAAGACTACAAAAAGTTGTGACCACTGCCCAGTCCATCACCGGCTTTGACCTCCCCACCGTCGAAGGGATCTATCATAGTCGCTGCCTCAAAAAGGCAGCCAAAATCATCAAGGACCCACACCATCCTGGCCACACACTTATCTCACCACTGCCATCAGGAAGAAGGTACAGGAGCCTGAAGACTGTAATGTCCAGGTTCAGGAACAGCTCCTTCCCCACAGCCATCAGGCTATTAAGCACAACGAATAAGCTATGGGCTCTGAACTGCAAAAGACTATATTGTTATTTATTATTTGCACTATATTTGTTATTTATTGAACATTTTGCTTTTTTCCCCCCGTTATATACAATATTTACATATTCACATATTCTGTTGTGCTGCAGCAGCAAGTAAGAATTTCATTGTTCCGTCCGGTACATATGACAATAAAACACTCTTGACTTAGCTTGGGAATATGCATGCTTCTAGAAAAGGGGAGGCATGGTGACTTAGTGGCAGAGTTGATGCCTTACAGCGCCAGAGACCCTGGTTCGAACCTGACTATGGGTGCTGTCTGTACAGAATTTGCATTCTCCCCGTGACCTACATGAGTTCTCTGGGCATTCCGGTTTCCTCCCACATTCCAAAGACAGATAGATTTGCAGGTTTATAGGCTTGTTATAATTGTAAATAGTCCATAATGCGTAGGATAGTGTAAGCGTGGGGGGAATCGTTGGTCGGCGCTGATTCAGTGGGCCAAAGAGCATGTTTCCACACTGTATCTCTAAACTAAACTAATTGTCAGCACGGGATAAACGTCAGAAGTGACATATCAGGCAGTATTTACTTTGAAGGTGATAATTTTCATTAAAATAAGCGATCTGCACCTCAATGAGTGTGAAAGCATAATTATTAATTATACTCTTTTATAAACTCTGGTAAGTATGGTAAAGTTCTCAACGATGTTCTAATCTGAGAACATAAAGTTCTGGACCTAGATCTCAAATGTATAGTTGGAAAATACGATCCATTATTCAAGTGAGTTTCTTTCCTACACAGAGCCTAGCTCGAATATTTTGGACTCATTTGGTAAGGAACCAGCTTTATGTGCTGTTTTATTGGATAACCAAATCCATACTGCTTTTCACAGTGCAACAATAAAGATTGCAAATTCAAATTGTAAACATAACTTTTGCTGCTCTGGTTTCTTCAGGAATTTGATTCTATTTGCTGAAAATCAAGAGATATTTTGTTCAATTAAAAAAACGTTAAGGGCTATTCTCTTCCCTGTCCCTCCAGCACAATACATTTGTTTTTAGTTATAATTTTGATAGCAAAGAGGTGCTCTTTAACAGCTTGAAGTTTCATAATTTAATTGCTACATGTCCAAATGAAAAATGTCAGCTTCTAAATTCAATTCATACGTTAAAAATGAAATAGAAGATTAAACAATCAAGTAGAAAAGGTATTGTAGAGAAATTACATTTTAAAAACACATAAAGAATAGCTAATCAGCTTTGGAATATGCAGCACTCTGTTTAGCATCCAGATAATACTTGTAGGAGGAGGGATACAATTATGTAAATGATGTGGAACTATGTTGCCTTTTTTCTTGTTATTCAATGAAAATGAGTTCATTTTAAAATAATTAAAAAAATATTGGAAGAGCATCTGCTTTAAAAAGTGTTTGGGGCTATCAAGTCGTTAGGGGAAATCAATAACATTGTTCCTAAACTGTTGGACCCCTAAAGGTCAATGCAGAATATAGAGTTTAAGAAGGAATTGCAGATGCTGGTTTAAACAAAACATAGAAATAAAAAGCTGGAGTAACTCAGTGGGACAGGCAGCATCTCTGGAGAGAAGGAATGGACAACGTTTCTGAAGAAGGGTCTCGACACAAAACGTCACCCATTCCTTCTCTCCAGAGATGCTGCCTGGCCCGCTGAGTTACTTCAGCTTTTTGTGTCTATCTGTAGAATATAGTTTTGCTTAAAAAGAAATACTCATCAACACCTAATTACTGTGACAGTGCTTGAAATTGCATCAGCAATAATCAAACCAGGCATTTATTTTTATTTTACTTTATTTTTCGACTATAGAAGGCTCCAGGATTATGAGCACCAGGTAGGGAAATGTTGAATTCAAAGGTCAGTCATACACTTACAAAAGGTGGCCTTGGTGCTTAGATTATATGAGGGTTCCAACAACATAGGATGCTTTTGTCTTGATTTATAACCTAGTGTTTTTGGTACATTGCAACGACTAGCTATGCCATGCCATTTCCAAGCCCTAGCCCCATAGGTCCAAACCCTACCTGGACCCCCTGCAGTTCACTTACCAAACAAAGATGGGGATTGAGGACGCCATCATCCACCTGCTCCATTGTTCCTATGCTCACCTGGATAAGCCGGGAAGCATTGTGATAGTCATGTTTTTTACTTCTTCAGTGCTTTTAACACCATCCGGCCTGCACGACTAGGGAGCAAACTGACAAAGATGCGGGTGAATGCTCCATCGGTGTCCTGGTTCACCAACTACCTGACTGGACGACCACAATATGTCAGGCTGCAGAACTGTGTCCTGGGATAAATAACGTTCTATCGTATTGTTTTTCATTAATTAGGAAAATTTTAACCAATTTGCTGGGGTTCTGGAGTCTCAGACCTGGGTGTTTGAGAGTTGAAATGAAATGACATTCCCTAAAGGACATGAGCGAATTAATGTATTTTTACTGTTTAAATCAAGCTTTAAACACTTCCCGATCATGTACGTGACTTATTGACCTTAAATACCACAGTCCATCATGGTATGTTTCATTAGTAAGGAGGTCTCAATTATTAGGATGCTGGATGTATTCCTGGAGGAGTTAGCATGTTCAGCAGTGAAGAATAAAGTTTAAAAAAAATCAAGAAGACAAATCTTAAACAAATCTGAACTGGCAAAATACAGTCTGGAAAATCAACGTGTCCTGTATCAAGTGTGCCAGATTAACAGAGTTTCACTGCATCACAGAGGAACTGGAAAAAACTTCCGAATACATTCATTTTCAAGGCTCGAAAGATTTATGAGTTGGAAATGTACTCACCTAATTCAGCTGAATGTTATCACCAAATTTACTTAGTATCTCTAAAATGAAAACAATCACAGCTAGTGCTTTTAAAATAGAACACACAATCCCCTATAACAAGGGTACACAAAAAGCTGGAGAAACTCAGCGGGTGCAGCAGCATCTAAGGAGCGAAGGAGATAGGCGACGTTTCGGGTCGAGACCCTTCTTCAGACTGGTCAGGGATCAGGGAAACGAGAGATATAGACGGTGATGTGGAGAGATAAGGAACAATGAGTGAGATATGCAAAAAAGTATCGGTGATAAAGGGAACAAGCCATTGTAAGCTGTTTGTGGTGTGAAAATGAGAAGCTGGTGTGACTGGGGTGGGGGAGGGAGATAGAGATAGAGGGAATGCCAGGGCCCGAGGGCTGAGGGAGAGGTGGGAAGGGGAGGAGACAGCAAGGGTTAACAGAATTGAGAAAATTCAATATTCAAGCCCAAAGGATGCAGACTCCCCAAGCGGAATATGAGGTGCTGTTCCTCCAGCTTGCGGTGTTGCTCACTCTGGCCGTGGAGGAGGCCCAGGACCGAGAGGTCGGATGTGGAATGGGAGGGGGAGTTGAAGTGCTGAGCCACCGGGAGGTCGGGTTGGTTATTGCGGACCGAGCGGAGGTGTTCGGCGAAGCGATCGCCAAGCCTCCGCTTGGTCTCACCGATATAGATCATCTGGCATCTGGAGCAGCGGATGCAGTAGATGAGGTTGGAGGAGGTGCAGGTGAACCTCTGTCGGACCTGGAAGGACTGCTTGGGTCCCTGAAAGGAGTGGAGGGGGGAGGTGAAGGGACAAGTGTTGCATTTCTTGCGGTTGCAAGGGAAAGTGCCCGGGGAAGGGGTAGAGTGGGAGGGGAGGGAAGAATTGACAAGGGAGTTGCGGGGGGAGCGGTCTTTGCGGAAGGCAGACAGGGGGGGAGATGGGAAGATGTGGCGGGTGGAGGGGTCACGTTTGAGGTGGCGAAACTGGCGGAGGACTATATGTTGTATTTGCCGGCTGGTGGGGTGAAAGGTGAGGACCAGGGGGACTCTGCCCTGTTTGCGAGTGGGGGAATGGGGAGCGAGGGCAGTGTTGCGGGGTATGGAGGAGACCCTGGTGCGAGCCTCATCAATAGTGGGGGAGGGGAAATCCCCGTTCTCTGAAGAATGAGGCCATTTGTGATGACCTGGTGTGGAACACCTCATCCTGGGAGCAGATGCGGCGTAGACGGAGGAATTGGGAATAGGGGATGGAGTCCTTACAGGAAGCAGGGTGGGAGGAAGAGTAGTCCAGGTAGCTGTGGGAGTCAGTAGGTTTGTAGTGGATGTCGGTCAGGAGCGTATCACCTGCAATAGAGATGGTGAGGTCAAGGAATGGTAGGGAAGTGTCGGAAATGGTCCAAGTGTATTTGTATTTGTATTTGTATTTGTATCCCCTATAACAATACTATTTGCAATCCCATTGTGACAAAATTATCCCCTCCTCAAAAAATCTACTTATTTCTAGAGCTCAAAATTGAGAAACAATGGTTTGCATCAATGATTTGACTCTTTCTTACTAATCCTGATGGCATATTGCACTCTAAAGTGTATTATTAACCCTTTAAACAATGAGCCAGTTTATTTGCTGCATTCAGTAAGATTGGTTTGTGCACATAAGAAATGATAAATAAGGGAGAGATGCAACTGCACATTACTGATGACAGCAGTTAATTTGATCTTCAATGACACCAAGCAATTTAAATGCCAAATGCATTCCGAACAGGAAATCATGGCAATTAACTACAAAATTAAAAATAACATTTCAAAGTGTCTTCCAGTCTCCATCAGATCTCTTCCCATTCCACCACCATTTTAACCTGATGTCCTTGTGTCTATCTCGAGTAAAATAAAACGGTCATAGAGTGTGGAACAGGCCCTTTGGCCCAACTTGCCCACACATGGCCAACATGTTCCATCTACACTAGTTCCACCTGCCTGTGCTTGGCCTGTATCCCTCCAAACCTGTCCTATCCATGAACCCATCTGTTTCTTAAACATTGCCATAGTCCCTGCCTCAACTACCTCCTCTAGCAGCTTATTCCATACACCCACCACCCTTTGTGTGAGAAGGTTACCCCTCAGATTCCTATTGAATATTTTCCCCTTCACCTTAAACCTATGTCCCCTGGTCCTTGATTCCCCTACTCTGGGCAAGAGACTCTGTGGATCACCACTCTTCCTCCCGCACTCCAAGGAATAGAGTCCTAGCCTACTCAACCTCTCCCTATAGCTCAGACCCTCGATTCCTGGCAACATCCTAGTAAATCTTCTCTGTGCCCTTTCCAGCTTGACACCATCTCTCCCATAACATGGTGCCCAGAACTGAACACAATACTCTAAATGTGGCTTCTCCAACATCTTATATAACTGCAACTTCTATCATCCCTTTCGCATCAAAGCTTATTTTGTCCAGAGGAATAATTTCTTGCTCCCTTTACCATCACAGAACCCCTAAGTGTTTTCTCACTTTTCCAATTCTCAAGAAAGGTCATGGATTTGACACATTGTTTGCCTGCACTGCTGGCCACCTGAACCAGTTTCTGCTTTTATGTCTTATGTCCATTATCTGAAATAGACACAAAATGTAGAAGTAACTCAGCAGGTCAGACAGCATCCCTGGAGAACATGGTAGGTGACATTTTGGGTCAAGATCTTTCTTTATTTGACCATTATCTACACTTTTCTTTACTTTTTAGTCAATCGATGATGTTAGTTAAGAGGCTTCTAGTGAATAGCGATCATAATTATATACGGATTGGACAAAATTTAGTTCAATTTGAAACCAGAATCCCCAAATTGACAAACTAGAAAGACATGAGGCGAGAATTGGCCAGTGAATTGGAACACTAAGCTAAAAGCCATGAAAGCAAATCAAGAACAGCCATCTTTTAACGTTCATATACTAGACTAAGTGCCGACCCGTTGGATCTGCTCCCCCAACGCAATATTCCATCACTCACCTGTTCCCCCAATGCAATATTCCCACCACTTTCTCTCTCCTGACCCCCCTCCGATCCTCGGCACCATGAAATAATGCGGGGGTCGGGGTCCGTGTGTGGGTCGGGGACCAGGGGGTGGGGGGGCGTGAATCACCCCATGTGGGGGTCGGGGTCCTGTGCCAGTGCAGCGAGGTCAGTGACTCAGGGTGGGCGGAGGGACCAGACTGTCTCCAACTCTGCTGCAGCTGATGGGAACTTTGCCGGGTTTTGTGTCCCCACGTGTCCGCTGCTCGGAGTCGCGGCCCTGCTCCACCCGGCCCCGTGGGCGGTCGCTGCCGACCCACAGCCTGTCAGTGCAGCCGAATAGGGAGAGACGGGCCAGATGGCGGCCGTGGGCGGACAGTGCTGGCCCCGGGGGGAGTGGGGGCTGTCCCGAGAGATCCGCTCCTTCTGCTGTTTACACCGGGTATCTGAGTATCCTTTGGTGCTCGGGTTCAGAGGGCTCAGTCACCCTTCAGTCCGTCTCGGAGGGCGACTGAGGGCGGTCGTGGGCCGGGACATGCCCTCAATCCGCCGTCACGCTGCTCTTTCTCAAGTCAGTCACGAAAAGCATTTGTATCTTCTCTCTGTCCGTGAGCAGCAGTGATGTTGCCAGTTTTTACCAGGTAAGAACATACATGTTGCGTGTGTGGCACTCCAGAAGGCTTGAGCAATTCCGTGCGTCCTGTCCTTTAACCTTATGCCCTTCCGTGCAACCCCCCAATTTAAATGCGGCCATTCCCGACGTTACTCAAAGTGGTGCCCGTCCACCCCCTTCTGCGGGGAATAGTGACATCATTTTGGAAGCGGGGTTAAAGATTTTCTGATTAAACACTTGGTTTTGGGTATTTTTAAAACTGTAACTTGGGAAATACAGGTGGAAATGCGATGGAAATATGTTTATTGCCACCATGGGAAAAATGCGAGTAGGATGTGTGAAAATGGGATAGGATAGGAAAACCAGATTGACACAGAGACACACTGTGGGCACAAACAAGACGAAGACTTTTAGTTATATATTTTTTAAGGCAAAAAAAAAACCCAACAATAAAGGGGTCCAACCATGGCTATCAAGAGAAAATAAACATAATATGGTATTGGATCAAATGAAGTCAAACAAAAAATAACCGTGATGGTTGGAAAAGTTTCAGAATTCAGCAAAGGAAAACAAAAGAATTGTAATCAGACATCTGAGCGATCCTTCCATAAGGTAGACGCAAAATACTGGAGTAACTCAATGGGTGAGGCAGCATCTCTGGAGAGAAGGAATGGGCGACATTTCGGGTCAAGACCCTTCTTCAGACTGATGTCATGGGAGGGGGAGGGACAAAGATAGAATGGAGGCGGAGACAATAAGACTAGTGGGAGAACTGGGAAGGGGATGGAGAGAGAAAGCAAGGGCTATCTGAAGTTAGAGAAGTAAATGTTCATACCGCTGGGGTGTAAACTACCCAAGCGAAATATGAGGTGCTCTTCCTCAAATTTGCGCTGGGCCTCGCTCTGACAATGGAGGATGCCCAGGACAGAAAGGTCAGATTGGGAATAGGAAGGGGAGTTGGTGCTGAGCCACCAGGAGATCAGGTAGACTACGCGGAAGTGTTCAGCGAAACGATCGCCGAGCTTGCGCTTGGTCTCGCCGATGTAGAGAAGTTGACACCTAGAACAGTGGATAGTAGATGAGGTTGGAGGAGGTGCAAGTGAACCTCTGCCTCATCTGGAAAGACTGTTTGGGTCCTTGGATGGAATTGAGGGGGGAGGTAAAGGGACATGTGTTGCATCTCCTGCGGTTGCAGGGGAAAGTACCTGGGGAGGGAGTGATTTAGGTGCGGAGGGACGAGTTGACCAGGAAGATTCAGAGAAAATGGTCTCTGCGGAAAGCAGAAAGGATTGGAGATGGGAAGATGTGGCCAATAGTGGGATCCCGTTGAAGGTGGCGAAAATGTTGGAAGATTATATGCTGTATGCGACGGCAGATGGGGTGGAAGGGGGACCAGGACAAGGGGGACTCTGTCCTTGTTGCGAATGGGGGAGGGGGAAGGGGGAGTAAGAGCGGAGCTACGGGATGTCAAGGAGACCCTATTGAGAGCCTCATCTATAATGGGTGGCGTTTCGGGTCGAGACCCTTCTGACGCACTCTGAAGTATGGTCTCTGCACAAAACGCCACCCATTCCTTCTCTCCAGAGATGCTGCCTGTTTTGTGGGTGCGTTCCGCAAGCACCGAGACGGTAACAAATAAAACGTCTGTCCCCTCGGTGGGGGTGAATCACACGGTGTGGACATCAGGGTACGGGGGTCGGGGGGAAAATCACCCTAGTATGGGGGTTGGGGTCCGCTGGCGGTGCATCGTGATCAGTGACTGTGGGACGCTCCAGCCGATGGAGACGGTGAGAGAGAAGGGGGAGAAGGGGGAGAGAGAAAAGGGAGGGAGGGAAGGGAGGGAGAGAGAAGAGAGCGATGGGGGGGAGAGAGGAGGGGAAGAGAGAGGAGAGAGAGGTGGAGAGAGAGGAGGAGAGAGGGAAGAGGGAGAGAGAGGAGGGAGAAGGGGAGAGAGAAGAGGGGAGAGAGAAGGGGGGACGGGAGTGTGGCGGTCATTTTCCCACATAAGCCATAGGTGACTGGGCAATCTGAACCCAAGCACCAAGTTGAAAGCGGCCGAAGGTACGCACCCCTTGTAACAACCTCCACTCTCCCAGGCCACCCTCCGCGTGGGTCTGGGTGGAGCGGAGGTGTGCAACAATGTTCATCCCTTCACAGTGATATGATGGACGTGGGGGTCTGGATCATTCGCTGAGAAGTCCCAGCCCCCGGCAACGTCATGTCCGTTATTGGACTTTTCTGTTGAGCGGCAGTCGGTCCATTGGCATGTAGGCGACGCTGCCTTTCTGGTAGGTGGCGTTTCGACAGAGCGGCCATTCTGTACGTTTTAAGGTTCGTTAGCTTTTGAGGCGTCCTGCCCTTTCAGTTAGTTTGCATTTAGGCATCCCATCCTTTCGGTTAGTAGGCGTTTTGTCTTCGTACTCTTTCGGTTTATTACCGTTTCGGCCTCGTTTTCATTCGGTTCTTTGGCTTCGACTTCTTTGCTTCGGTTTCTCGTCCGTTGGCGCCACGTGCGCACATGAATGAGGACATCGCTGATGACCTGGTATGAAATACCTTATCCTGGGCGCAGATGCGGCATAGACAGAGGAATTGGGAGTAGGGGATAGTCTTTACAGGAAGCAGGGTGGGAAGATCCTTCCATAAGATTGGTTACAGTCCCAATTCTCCAACCTACAACCTACCTCATTGTGGACTTTTTCTCTGGAACTGTTACATTACAATGTTGAGAAACTATATTTTGCACTCTGGTATCTTTCTCTTTGCTCTATCTTTTTTTTGGCTTAATCGTATTCATGCATAGTATAATCTTATTTGATTGGAGAGTGCAAACAAGAGCTTTTCCCTGTACCTCAATACACATAATAAATCTAAAGAAAATAAATATAAGAGGCTGGTGAGAAAAAAAAAGAAAAAATGAAAATTTCCTGTAGACATGAAAAAAAGCAAAAGCCTGAGTTTTACAAGCTGATCTTGTCCAGAGAAAGTATACTGGGGAATAAGGAATAGGCAGGGAAATGAAATATTTGTATCTACCCTCATAGAAAACACCACAGGTTCAGCATGAATGAGATGTGAATTATATAGTGTTAAGGGCCTGTCCCACTTTCACAACCTTTTTTACTCATGGACATTTTCCATCAGGCTAGAAAAACGCCCCGACCTATTTGATGCCATGGGCACCTACGACTAGCATCATGACCTACCTACGACCTCGTGACGACCATGCTGCGAGTATGAGTCAAGGGCAAACTTGCCAGAGGTCGTGAATTAGGTCGTGAAAGTGGGACAGGCCCTTTAGGGAAATTAAGTGTGTGAAGTAGCACCTCTGCAGCAGTACTTACAGTGATGGTCAGCTCAGATCAGGCATGGAGAAAACGGCAAACAGTCAGATCCAGAACTGAGCTCTTTTATGCATACAAGAATACATGCCAACCCCTGCTCCTGAGACAAAGCAGGACACCCTCAGGACTGACCCAATGAAATACCTCACACATTCTACCACTGAACCATAGCCAACATGGGAATTACAGTAATTTCAATGTTTTCATAAATTGCTGAAGCAGAAATTATAACCTAATGAATAAAATGGCAGCAATTATAAACACCAACTGAGAATGAGAAATAGATTGCTTAAGAGAAAGGTTTTGCACCTCCAATTGTTTTTATTTATCACATTAAATACCCTATACAGTCAAACATATATTTAGTCACCACATTTCAGAAATACACAATCATTTTCGCTCTTCAACAATATAAAAGTGTTCCTCTTCCTCTTCCTCTTAGTCTTCTTCAGAAGATTCTGCTGCTTTTTCTCGCTTCAGCTTTTCTGCATAAAATTTAAAGCTCTCCTGTTTTGAAAAGCAGAAATATATATAAATAAAACATGTCCTTCTGCTATGGATTAACCTTAATCCCATTACCTGCACAAGGCCTGAACCCCTCCACATCTTGGAGTAACTCAGCGGGAGGAAGGAATGGGTGACGTTTCAGTCAAGACCCTTCTTCAGAGTTTGAAGGAGGGTCTCGACCTAAAACGTCACCCATTCCTTCTCTCCAGAGATGCTGCCTGTCCCGCTGAGTTACTCCAGCATTTTGTGTCTACCTTCCATTTAAACCAGCATCTGCAGTTTTTTCCTACACATCCCCTCCACATATTTCCTATCTAAAATAATGTACTCCTGAAATATTGTCACCATTACAACAGGAACGTGCATAGAGACAAGGATAGCTTGCTGCTCTTTGAGAGAGTGCCATAAAATTGGTTGTGTCCCCTGATGGGACAGAGAAATTTTAAAAGTCTTTTAAATCTCATCTGAGAAACAATGTTAGTAATAGTCAGCATTCCCTGTGCACAAGAGTATCGGCATAGATGTTTGAGCTCAAGTCTCTGGAGTGGGGCTTGAACTCACACCTACTGAGAGGCGAGAATCGCATTAGCTAAGCCATAGCTGACACAGTTTAATGCACGGGCTGAGGTGATAACTTTCAGTTCAACAGACAATTCCCCGAATAACAAAGGCAAAGTATGACTAAACTCAGACATGTCTCATCTGAATTCCTGCATGTAAATGTGTTGACCTTTTCAACAGTGATGGAATTCAAGTCTTATTTGTAATTCAGTGCAACCAGAATGAAAACTATATTGCATCCTCCTTCTCAAAATAAATGACGTGGAGGCAAAAATGGATAAAAACTAAGGAAACAAACACGCTTTTAATGTGTAGGAAAGAACTGCAGATGCTGGTTTAAATCGGAGGTAGAAACAAAGTGCTGGAGTAACTCAGCGGGACAGGCAGCATCTCTGGAGAGAAGGAATGGTGACGTTTCAGGTCGAGTCTGAAGAAGAGTCTCGATCTGAAACGTCACCCATTCCAGTTA
This sequence comes from Okamejei kenojei, assembly GCA_035221665.1. Taxonomy (NCBI): domain Eukaryota; kingdom Metazoa; phylum Chordata; class Chondrichthyes; order Rajiformes; family Rajidae; genus Okamejei; species Okamejei kenojei. The sequence continues at coordinate 58,514,259 of CM069138.1, forward strand.
CTCCAGCATTTTGTGTCTACCTTCACTTGCTTTTAATGGTCACTTCTTTGATGTGAAATTTAAAAAGTTTCAGAATTTTAAGCTTTCTCTTCTGGAATTTTACCACAATCAAATGAAGGGACTCCCTTGCCAATAGGGTCCTTATAAGAAAGGGAAGGTCTACCTGGAGAGGTGACATCAAAATGACATTTCTGGGCTAACTGGTGCTGAATCAAGGGAAATCTCACAATTCAATCTTCTAAATAGGGACTGTCATAGTAGTGTAGTTACTCACAATCTTGAACCCACATAGCAATTCAATTAGGCAATGACAGATTTGATTCTCAACTTCATTTACCTGCACCAATATACTGGGGCTTGTGGATTAAATCATTTTGAATAAACAGCAAAGAACATGGGATGCAGAACTACATTTTTCCAAGATATCTTTGTTGCTTCTTTTCTGAGTAAATAGGTGAGGGTAGGATGGAACATGGCAGAGGAAGCTCAGCTTTGAGCTCCTTTGCCATCAAATTGCCAACTGCAATAGTGAAAAATCAGCCTCGGGCCACATGATAGAACCTATAATCTACTAATTTGTGGCAAACTCAAGTTGTTTTGTATTGCTACACTGTACTCACTTTGCATTCTTCACCTGTTCTAATACTGAGGATGAAACAACAAAGAACTGAATGTGTTGTTGGTACAACCTATACAAAGTAAGAAAGCCTGAGCTTCACGGATGTCCTGAATCAAAAACAGTTTCCAGCACGTTGCCTCGTAGTGTGCTGTGCATTAATGCAATGGTCATATAATCTTAGATTTACCCTAGATAATAGATCAATGGCTGAAACAATGAATGATTGGAGAAGTCAATACCCACAGGTGGCTCAGTGAAGGAGAGAGGTTCCCCCGAATTTTTCAATAGCCCAGCAAGCCGCTTCAGGAATAACTCATCTGGTACCATTTTCTCTTCTTTAACCTTTTCATACAAAGCCTTCGCAGAGACCACATTATTGTCTAATGCTGAAGAGACAAAAAACAGCATATGAATTACCTTACGACTACCACCGAACACAGATAATTATTGGTCCGAAAAATGGATTAATTTTATGATAAGCTTCATATTATAAAGCTTACCATAACACTTCATTAGGTATGCATATGCAATTTCTTTATCTGGAAAGTCCTGGATCAGATCAAGAAGCCCAAGAATTTTGTGAGCCTGAGGATGTAAACACACACAATTTAACTAGATTGTACAATGTTCAATGTGAAGCATCTCAAGACACCCAGAAATTGTCAAGAGGTACTGTATAAATACAGGTGTTTTTTTTAAATATAAAGCCATTAGGACAGTCTGTGCAGGTGCATCGGACGTAATGAAATAAATTGGATGTAGCTTACATCTATGCAAAAAGTAAACTCTTTCCTTCGGCCCATGCTGGCTCAAAATACCCATAATATCCCAAATTCCACATCTCCCTGCAACCTATTCTCTTTCACACTCTCTTAACTCCATCTCAATTCCCCTGCCACCCACTTGCACCGAGGAAATTTAACAGTAGCCAATTAATCTGTCAGCATCTTTGGGTTGTTGGAGGGAATGGAAGATCACATCTGGGTCTCTGGAACTGCAAGGAAGCTGATGTCATGATTTGTTATATTGTCTTCCCTGACAGCATAGTTATTTTAGGTAACCAGTTATTCATCTGAAGATTTCCAAGGAGTCTTTATTACTCATGCTTCATGCTTCAAATGACTTTAAAAATAATGTCCTGGGAAGGAAGGGTGGGTTTGCCCTTATCCGTCCCTCGATTTGGATGACATGTAGATTGTCGATTCTGCATGAGGTATGCGTACCTGGGATGGAGGAGAGGTGGTCGCTGCTACCAATGAGTGGGGATGAAATGAAAGATAAAATTACACTCACAGCATGTTCATGTTCCAACAGATAGCAAGGGTTCTCACTTGATATTACTAATACTAAAAAATCACAAGACTCAATGTGAATAAGATTTTTTTTTAAAGCAAACAAATGCAAATAAATTTAAAAAAATGCAAAGAAAAGAAACCAATGAATGCAAATTAAATTACAATGCTCATACCTGTCCAGCTTTCTGTGCAGACCTTGTAATGAATGAAACCAAACTCCTTTTCTGCTCTGCAATTGCAGGGCATCTCTGAAAAACATCAAACCCCCAAAACATTATCTCGTGAAATGCCACTATTTATTGTGACTCTTGAAACAAATAGATTTGACTGTTCAGTATCTTTAAAAAAAAAACTAAATACTTAATATTTAAACTACTTCCGTGATTACCACCTACAGTGGCTTGCAAAAGTTTTCATACCCCTTGAACTTTTCTACATTTTGTCAGGTTACAACCACAAACATAAATGTATTTTATTGGGATTTTATGTGATAGACCAACACAAAGTGGCGCGTAATTGTGAGGTGGAAGGAAAATGATACATGGTTTCCAAATTTTATTACAAATAAAAAACTGAAAAGTGTGGCGTGCAAAGGATTCAGCCCCCTTTACTCTGATACCCCTAAATAAAATCCAGTGCAACCAATTGCCTTCAGAAGTCACCCAATTAGTAAATAGAGTCCACTTGTGTGTAATCTAATCTCAGTATAAATACAGCTGTTCTGTGAAGGCCTCAGAGGTTGTTAGAGAACATTAGTGAACAAACAGCATCATGAAGCCCAAGGAACACACCAGACAGGTCATGGATAAAGTTGTGGAGAAGTTTAAAGCAGGGTTAGGTTATAAAAAAAATATCCCAAGCTTTGAACATCTCACGGAGCACTGTTCAATCCATCATCCGAAAATGGAAAGAGTATGGCACAACTGCAAACCTACCAAGACATGGCCGTCCACGTAAACTGACAGGCCGGGCAAGGAGAGCATTGATCAGAGAAACAGCCAAGAGGCCCATGGTAATTCTGGAGGAGCTGCAGAGATCCACAGCTCAGGTGGAAGAATCTGTCCACAGGACAACTATTAGTCGTGCACTCCACAAATCAAGCCTTTATGGAAGAGTGGCAAGAAGAAAGCCATTGTTGAAACAAAGCCATAAGAAGTCCCGTTTGCAGTTTGCCACAAGCCATGTGGGGGACACAGCAAACATGTGGAGGAAGGTGCTCTGGTCTTATGAGACCAAAATTGAAGTTTATGGCCTAAATGCAAAACGCTATGTGTGGCGGAAAACTAACACACTGCACATCACCCTGAACACACCATCCCCACTGTGAAACATGGTGGTCGCAGCATCATGCTGTGGGGATGCTTTTCTTCAGCAGGGACAGGGAAGCTGTTCAGAGTTGATGGGAAGATGGATGGAGCCAAATACAGGGCAATCTTGGAAGAAAACCTGTTAGAGAGTCTGCAAAAGACTTGAGACTGGGGCGGAGGTTCACCTTCCAGCAGGACAACGACCCTAAACATACAGCCAGAGCTACAATGGAATGACTTAGATCAAAGCATATTCATGTGTTAGAATGGCCCAGTCAAAGTCCAGACCTAAATCCAATTGAGAATCTCTGGCAAGACTTGAAAATTGCTGTTCACAGATGCTCTCCATCCAATCTGACTGAGCTTGGGCTATTTTGCAAAGAAGAATGGGCAAAATTTTCAGTCTCTAGATGTGCAAAACTGGTAGAGACATACCCCAAAAGACTTGCAGCTGTAATTGCAGCGAAAGGTGGTTCTACAAAGTATTTACTCAGGGGGGCAGAATACTTTTGCACGCCACACTTTTAAGTTTTTTTTATTTGTAATAAAATTTGGAAACCATGTATCATTTTCCTTCCACTTCACAATTATGCACCACTTTGTGTTGGTCTAGCACATAAAATCCCAATAAAATACATTTACGTTTGTGGTTGTAACGTGACAATATGTGGAAAAGTTCATGGGTATGAAAACTTTCACAAGCCACTGTATCTATCTATATTATACTAAAACTCTTCCCTTTGTTCTCAACATTCTAAATTTCCGTGTGTATCCAGGGTTGTGTTGGCTTTCTTTTAATCGCCTTAATTTGTATCGTCTTCCAAAACACAGGCTTCCCATTGTCACATGCTACTTACATTTTTCCCCTCGACAGTATAAACATCTTCCCATCGCATTCCAACCTATATTTCCAAAGTTTTAATAGTTTATTTAAAAAAATAAACTGCTTTTCAGTGGGAAACTCGCACTGTGACATCATTGATGATATCACAGTGCCATCTCACAGACATCCAATCACAAGGGATCTCATTTACATATCGCATCACAACGGGACAGGGGTGGGAGATGGCAACCTTCACGTGTTTGCACTAATGCAATCAACCTGGCGTGCACAATCAAATAAGATCAAATAGAACAAGTTGTCCTCCCCCTCTCTACTCCATCCCTTTCTACCCCCTCCCCCTCCACTCCCTCTCTGCCCCCCTCTCCCACTCTATTCCCCCCTCCCCCTCCCTAGGGAGTGGTGAGTATTGGGACCTATTGGCGAGTGATGGAGTATTGCATTCGGGGACCAGCCCTCCCCTGTGATGCTGCGCGTCCCCCCCAACCTCTACCCCCCCCCTCTACAACCGCGCCCGCGCAGTTGGGGGCTATGCATGAGTAGATAGGGTGGGGGAAGGAGCAAATGAATAATATTAATATATCAAGAGTGTGTATGTGTGTGTGGGGGGGGGGGGGGGGGGGGGTGTGGTTAGTGTGTGTGACGCCACAGGCCGCCTCCCCCCCTGCAACTGCGGGTTGAGGGGACGGGACCCAATGGCCCCACTTGGTCTAGTGTCTCCTTAAAGATGGTCACAATTATAGTCACCGAGAAAGACATTCTTGCCATAGAGGGAGTACAGAGAAGGTTCACCAGACTGATTCCTGGGATAGCAGGACTTTCATATGAAGAAAGACTGGATAGACTCGGCTTGTACTCGCTAGAATTTGGAAGATTGAGAGGGGATCTTATAGTAACTAACAAAATTCTTAAGGGGTTGGACAGGATAGATGCAAGAAGATTGTTCCTGATGTTGGGGAAGTCCAGAACAAGGGGTCACAGTTTAAGGATAAGGGGGAAGTCTTTTAGGGCCGAGATGAGAAAAGTTTTTCACACAGAGAGTGGTAAATCTGTGGAATTCTCTGCCACAGAAAGTAGTTGAGGCCAGTTCATTGGCTATATTTTAAAGGTAGTTAGATGTGGCCCTTGTGGCTAGAGGGATCAGGGGGTATGGAGAAAAGAAAGGTACAGGATACCGAGTTGGATGATTAGCCATGATCATATTGAATGGCGGTGCAGGCTCGAAGGGCCGAATGGCCTACTCCTGCACCTATTTTCTATGTTTCTATTTCTCAATACGCCCTTCTCTTCCCACACATATAGATGGGAAGTGGAGATGTGAATTTGTGACTGATGTTCCTCTTTGCTAAGCTTTTGATGTTCATTCAGAATGCCACCTGGTCCAAAGAGCTGCTCTTTCGATTGGCATATGGTCATTTTTTACTTGTTTTTCTAGGGTGTAGATGAGACTAGACCCGATTCTGGACTGTGGGACATTTGTATCAAGGACAAAGTCACGGTGACAGAGTTTATTTATTGTCACATATCAGTGAAAAGCTTTTGTTGCGTGCTAACCAGTCAGCGGAAAGACAATAAATGATTGCAATCAAGCCATTTACAGTGTATAGATTCATAAGGGAATAACGTTTAGTGCAAGATAAAGTCAGTAAAGTTCAATCAAAGATAGTCAGAGGGTCACCAATGAGGCTGATCAGGACTACTCTCTAGTTGTGGTAAGATGATTCAGTTGCCTAATAATAGCTGGGAAGAAACTGTCCCTGAATCTGGGACAGTTCGTTTTCACACTTCTATACTGTTTGCCCGATGGGAGACGGTAGAGGGAGTAGCCAGGGTGTGACTTGTCCTTGATTATGCTGCTGACCTTGCCAAGGCAGTGTGAGGTATACATGTAGTCAATGGAAAGGAGGTTGATTTGTGTGATGGTTTGGGCTGCGTCCACAATTCGCTGCAATCTCTTAGTCTTGGATGGAGCTGTTCCCAAACCAAGCTATGATGCATCCTGATAAAATGCTTTCTATGATGCATCTAGAGAAGTTGTTGCTTAAATTCCTAAGCCTTCTAAGAAAGTAGAAGTGTTGGTGCGCTGCCTTAGTTGTTATGAGATAAGGTATGAGACGTGAATTGGCCAAGATAGACTGGCAAGTGATTCTTAAAGGGTTGACGGTGGATGTGCAATAGAAGGTATTTAAAGACTGCATGGACGAACTACAACAATTATTCATCCCAGTTTGGGAAAATAATAAATCAGGGAAGGTAGTGCATCCCGTGGATAACAAGGGAAATCAGGGATAGTATAAAAACAAAAGATGAAGCATACAAATTAGCCAGAAAAGGCAGCCTACCAGACGACTGGGAGAAATTCAGAGTCCAGCAGAGGAGGACAAAGAGCTTAATTAGGAAAGGGAAAATAGATTATGAAAGAAAACTGGCAGGGAACATAAAAACTGACTGCAAAAGATTTTATAGATATGTGAAGAGAAAGAGATTAGTTAAAACAAATGTAAGTCCCTTGCAGTCAGAAACAGGTGAATTGATCATGGGGAACAAGGACATGGCAGACCAATTGAATAACTACTTTGGTTCTGTCTTCACTAAGGAAGACATAAATAATCTGCCGGAAATAGCAGGGGACCGGGGGTCAAATAAGGTGGAGGAACTGAGTGAAATCCAGGTTAGCCGGGAAATGGTGTTGGGTAAATTGAAGGGATTAAAGGCCGATAAATTCCCAGGGCCAGATAGTCTGCATCCCAGAGTACTCAAGGAAGTAGCCACAGAAATAATGGATGCATTAGTGATAATTTTTCAAAACTCCTTAGATTCTGGAGTAGTTCCTGAGGATTGGAGGGTAGTTAATGTAACCCCACTTTTTAAAAAAGGAGGGAGAGAGAAAACGGGAAATTACAGACCAGTTAGTCTAACATCTGTAGTGGGGAAACTGCTAGAGTCAGTTATTAAAGATGGGATAGCAGTGCATTTGGAAAGTGGTGAAATCATTTTTGACAAAGTCAGCATGGATTTACGAAAGGTAAATCATGTCTGACGAATCTTACAGAATTTTTCGAGGATGTAACTAGCAGAGTGGATGAGGGAGAACCAGTGGATGTGTTATATCTAGACTTTCAGAAGGCTTTCGACAAGGTCCCACATAAAAGATTAGTATACAAACTTAAAGCACATGGTATTGGGGTTCAGTATTGATGTGGATAGAGAACTGGCTGGCAGACAGGAAGCAAAGGGTAGGAGTAAACGGGTCCTTTTCAGAATGGCAGGCAGTGACTAGTGGGGTACCACAAGGCTCAGTGCTGGGACTCCAGCTATTTACAATATATATTAATGATTTGGACGAGGGAATTGAATGCAACATCTCCAGGTTTGCGGATGACACTAAGCTGGGGGGTAGTGTTAGGTGTGAGGAGGATGCTAGGAGGCTGCAAGGTGACTTGGATAGGCTGGGTGAGTGGGCAAATGCATGGCAGATGCAGTATAATGTGGATAAATGTGAGGTTATCCACTTTGGTGGCAAAAACAGGAGGGTAGACTATTATCTGAATGGTGGCAAATTAGGAAAACGGGAGATGCAACGAGACCTGGGTGTCATGGTACACCAATCATTGAAAGTAGGCATGCAGGTGCAGCAGGCAGTGAAGAAAGCAAATGGTATGTTAGCATTCATAGCGAAAGGATTTGAGTATAGGAGCAAGGAGGTTCTACTGCAGTTGTACAGGGTTTTGGTGAGACCACACCTGGAGTATAGCGTACAGTTTTGGTCTGCAAATCTGAGAAAAGACATTCTTGCCATAGAGGGGGTACAGAGAAGGTTCACCAGACTGATTCCTGGGAAGTCAGGACTTTTGTATGCGGAAAGACTGGATAGACTTGGCTTGTACTCGCAAGAATTTAGAAGACTGAGGGGGGGATCTTATAGAAACTTACAAAATTCTTAAGGGGTTGTATAGGCTAGATGCAGGAAGATTGTTCCCGATGTTGGGGAGGTCCAGAACAAGGGGTCACAGTCTAAGGATAAGGGGGAATTCCTTTAGGACCGAGATGAGGAAAACATTTTTCACACAGAGAGTGGTGAGTCTCTGGAATTCTCTGCCACAGAAGGTAGTTGAGGCCAGTTCATTGGCTATATTTAAGAGGGAGTTAGATGTGGCCCTTGTGGCTAAAGGAATCAGGGGGTATGGAGAGAAGGCAGATACAGGATACTGAGTTGGATGATCAGCCATGATCATATTGAATGGCGGTGCAGGCTCGAAGGGCCGAATGGCCTACTCCTGCACCTATTTTCTATGTTTGTCTCTTCACTAGTACCCGAGGTTCTCTATCTCCTTCCTGTACTTCGTCTCATCATTATTTGATATCCGGTCGACCTGTGAATCTGAAAATTGAATTAGATTTGTACGTGGCTGCACAGTCGTGTGTTTATAAGGAGTAAAGAAGGGGGCTGAGGACGCATCTTTGTGGGGCACTGATGTTGAGGATTATCGTGGAGGCTGATCTGGCTCCTATCCTTACTGATTGGGGTTTGTTAGTTAGGAAGTCAGTTGCAGAGATGGGTGCTGACTCCCGCAAGTCCAGCAAGTTTAGTGATAAGCTTGGTTGGGAAAATGGTGTTGTGGGAACTGACTTCCTGTACTTGATAAGCTGTAGGCACCTCCTGGGATAAGCCTTTGGCTCTTTGGGTCACAGATTCCCTTGATGATATGGAAGAGTCAATATGCCATGGTAATCAGCAAATTTTCTACCTCTAAAGTGTTCTTAAGTTTTTTTTAAATTGAACCTCAGACTTCTGGTACTTTTAAAACATGGAGTTTCCAAACCAAGAATGCCTTGTGCTTGCAGTTATTTAATTCCCGGATCTCCTAGTCATTCCCATTAAAGCGGTCCAGGTGTGTTTGGTATAGAAGTCTAACAATGGTGGACTTCATAACACCTCAGATGCTGCTCCTTCACTGAGTGGTCAAGTATTTGGTGTTTATAAGCATTTAGTTGGGATTTTTTTTATCTTGAGCAAATGTTTTGCCATCTTGGATTGTTGCTGTCCAATGATGAAAATGCTCCCACAGACCAGTCTGGAGTTCCTGGATTTTGCAGATGAAGGAATATTAATATTTTTCCAAATCAGAATACTATCTCTTGGAAGGGGAGATGATGACAATCCATGTACTTGTTACCCATTTCCTTTTTTGCAGTAGAGATGGTGGATTTGAGGAATACTGCTGGTGAAGGCTTGTTGGGTGTTGCATTGCATCTCTTAAATAGTACTGTACAAGTACTCCGGTACTCTCTATGCCTACTGGCAAGAAGCAGTGAATGCTCCTAGGATACTAAAAAATGGAGCTCTGCCAATAGTAATGCTTCTGAACGTCAAGGGAGGCTCTTAAGTGGAGATGATGAATTGTAAATGGTACATGTATTGTAAATGTTATTTACCACTAAACAGATCAAATATTTAAAAAATGCAATTGCTTATGTGAGGGGTATAAATGTCTTAATGCTCTACCTCAGGGGTTCCCAATGTTTTTCATCCAGTTTACCCCAGGCAACTTTAATAGCACATAATAATGTTATTTCACTTATTTATGAACAACTAATGATGAACAGATACTGGTATATTGAACCAAACACAGTCAGTCAATGAGAAAAAATATGTACGAATCCAGAATCAACAAATTTACCCCCTGGGTAAATTTACCCAAGGTTGGGAACCCTTGCTCTACCTAAACAAAAAATAACAAGGCCTGAGAATGAACAAGTACTAAATAAATATATATATTTCACAAAATTGAGCTCTGCACTTCAGCAAAATAACATTGTTGATGTAATTGCAAGTCAAGTACCGAGGTTACTAATTCTTGGAATAGCAGCCCATTCCTGACTTCCAGATTCAGTCAGATTTTTCACGCAAGTCCTTCTCTTTCCCTTCAAGAAGAGGAGTCTGAGGAAGGCCCTGACCTGAAATATCATCTGTCCATTCTCTCCGTAGATGATACCTGGCCGGCTGAGTTCCTCCATAACTTTGTGTTTTGCTCAAGATTCCAACACTTGCAGTTTTTTGCATTTTGAATTGGTTATTATAAAACCCTAAAAAATATATTTAGATGCTGTTGCCTTGTAGAGGTAAAATCTCCAATTGTCGTCATGTACTTGGGCAATTGGGAAGGTTGAGCTTAATAATAACAGTTGTGCAAAACTCTATGCAGGGAAAGTTATTGCGCAGTACATGTGACAACATTTCTCCACCTTTACCAAAAAAACCTTAAAATTTATGCCATGCCACTAGTGTTTGCTTTTAGAATTTATAGAAGGGATAATCAAGTAAAATAGTCTAAATGTTCAACTCTATTTGTTAATTAATTGTGGGCTATGCCAGATAATATTTGGTTTGCTTTAAAATTTTGCATTTATTAATCACATTGCACTCCAGTAAAAGCTGCTTTGTTTACTGTCAGGAGAGTAAAGTGTGCACAGGCTGACAGCATGAGTACCCATGAACCCAGCAATCTGCAAGATCACTGATTGTTTGGCTGCCACCTGCTGGGAATAGACTCGTTGTCTGTGCATGTGTGTACACTGTCAATGGCAGCTTTTATTCCCCTTAGACTGCTCAACATTTGCTCTGTTTTACATCATAAACCATCAGAAAGCCTCAATGCTGTTGTCTCATTCTCTGAAGATTACCACCCTGTCATTTACAGCAAACTCAGAACATGTAGTAACAGCAACCTATGAATTTATGCATTTGAGAGTTCTTGGAAAATCGCAGACAGCACATGACTGACAAAAAAAAAGCAAAGTAATGCAGCATTAAATCCTCACAGAATAAATGGAACAGCATAGGTGATGGCCATCCAGGCCCTCAAGTTTGTGGCAGGAATACTGGAAGACTGCACTTGCTCCAAACTTCCAAGGGTAAGCAGTAGAAAATATTATTCAATTTTGCATCTTTTAATGTAAAATATTGATTACAATATTCAATAATGCTTATTCCAAGCGTAGCAGAATCACATTGAAATTAATGTATAAAATTTAATGTATTAAAAAAGTAAGCATAAAAAACCCCGTCTTATCTTCATTTCAGGTGGAGAAATAGATCTCCTGTTTAAGTATGAAAGTTATTTTTATTCCACTGGATAGTACTTAAAGAATACAGGAAACTTTTCTAGGACAACTAGAATAAGCGTGTGTGCTCTTCCATATTTTTAAATTGTTCCAATGTCAGAATATACCTGCCAACCTATTTATAAAGAATATATACATTTTCGGCATGTGCATATTGCTGAAGGTCAATTTTTAATACCCATTGAAAATTACCTTACAGAAGATGGTGGTGAGTCACGTACTTGAGCTGATAGAATCTTAGTGGTAAAGATACCAGAGAAGCTAGGTAAGGTATATGTACTTCATTGATCCAGTAAAAATAATGGGTTGGTTGACAAATTAGCGAGTCAAGATGTCGTGCAATTTGAATGACAGCTTGGATAGAGGTCACGAGTCAGAACCTCTTTCCCAGGAGGGAAAAATCAAATACTAGAGCACATAGGTTTAAGGAGAGGGGGCAAGGTTTGAAGGAGATGTGTGGAGCAAGTTTTTTTTTAAACAAGCGAGTGCCTGGAACGCACTGCTAGGGGTGATGGTTGAGGCAGATTCCAAAGTCATTTAAGAGACTTTTGGATAGGCAGGAAATAGAGATGGATTATGTGCAGGCATATAAGAATGGATCTCGATATCATGTTTAGCACAGACATTGAGGGCCAAAGGGCCTGTTCCTGTTCAGTAAAATATAACAGATGTTCTAAGTATCCAAATGCTTGATGTTCCGTCATTCTGGGTGGTAAGGGTTTGTGGAATGTTTTTAAGAAGGCCTTACTGAGTTGTTGAGATGCATTTTGTAAGGGCACGCAACACACCATGACCTATTGATGGAGAGCTATGGTTTCGGCTGACTATAAGTTAGTTTGGGGGATTTTGGGACTAAATCTATATAAGAATCAAGAAGAAAGATGGGGTTGAGGTTGAAGATCGGCTATGTCAGACTTGAAACAACATGTGGCCAAAACTAATCTCAAATGTTCTTCAGTTAGCTGGTTTGCCCACTATAGTCTGATCTTCTTGAATGGTATTAAAGCCATCTTCATAGCATGATAAATATTCATCATATTTCTGAGGAAGATGGTATTCTAACCAACTGGCATTGATGCTGGTGATGTTTTCTTAAGAATGTTTTTAATGTAAAGGGATATCTGCAAATGAAATTTCCCCAGTACACAGAAATAAAAAAGCAAAACTCAGCAGGTCCGGCAGTATCTGTGGAGGGAAATAGACAGTCTATATTGCACGTTGGGACCCTTCTTCAACCTGACCTGCTGAGTTCCTCCAGCTATCTGTTTTTTGCTCAAGATTCCAGCATCTGCAGATCTCTTCTGTCTCCATAAAATAAAACGGAATTGGAATTAACTATCCATTTTTATTTCTCTCAATTTTCTAAGGGAAAAAAGCCTCATTAATCAATAAGGAACTGTGTTCAATCCTGAGTAAACATGATTGCCTACAAGTTAAATGTGCATTCTGGCGATTTCTCAAGGCTGCAAAACAACACAAAATCATTGCTGTAGGTACCAAGTGCTTAAATATGAATTAAAAAAAATACAGGATGACAAAATACATTTAAAATTATTTTTAAAATATAGAAAACCAATACATAATTCTTAATGCATACCTGTAAAAGAAATTTGGCATCATCTGTTCTGTCACCATTTATGTACTGTAGAAAGAGATCTACTACAGGTGTGTACACTGCAAAATGGTTCGCTAACCGTTCAGCCATGGCACTCACTAGAAGACAAATGACAAAATACTGCAATATTTTTCCCAATAGATTTTAAAAATGAGTTGCAAGAATCTATTTTACTGCATTAGTAATCATTATCCATTGTATATTTTGTTGTTGCTTTTCATTTGTTTTTCAGCAACCTCAAACTTACTGGGTGGGAGAAGGGAAAGTAACAGACAAGTGAAAGATTGGCTTGAATCTGTGCACTGTTTAGATTGCTGCTTACTGAATTTTTGCTATATTCAAGAACTTTGAAGTGTGTAAAATAGTGAATGGAGGGAGTAGGAGTACAGAATGAAGCCTTGACTTTTAAATTTGATATTTATTTCTTCCTACTTTTTTTTTGCACACACTAACTGGAAAATTCAAAGCTGTTCCTGATGCTATTTATAAAATGGCCAGTCCTCATCTGTGCTGCATGTTATTCTCATCAGGTAGTTTGGCATCTTATGGTCAATCAACCGTCTTGCTATATTCTTTATAAATGCACAATAGCTAAAACTGTACTCAGAAAAATACTATTAGTCATGGGACCATACAGCATGGACCTCGGCCCAACTTACCCATACTGACCAAGATGCCGCATCTAGGCTAGTCCCACCTGTCTGCGTTTGGACAATATCCCTCAAAATTGTTCCATTTGATGACCATTTCTCAAGAGAAACCCCTTTTGCTCCCAAAGATAGTCATTTTTTGCTTTTAGGTTTTTTAGTTTTACAACAAACCTTCCAATATTCAATCATATTAGCTAATATGTCAAAACATGAAAGATAGTTTTGAATGGGGCTATGTATATGATAATAACTCAATGTACTTCACTGTAGTACACTGTAATAACTCAATGTACTTCACTGGAATGTTGTAAATCTTCCTGATTGTAAACAATCTTCCTGATGCACTAGTGGCCAGAGGATCTGGGATGACGGAGGAACTGAAGGAAATCCACATTAGGCAGGAAATGGTGTTGGGAGACTCATGGGTGGAAATCCCGGGCAGAGGCACACACGTCCCTCCCATGTTTTGAGAGGTGGGGGACAATCTCCTCCATGTTTTGTAATCCAGATTTTGAAATACGGTGAAAAAAATCTATTAAAATCTCCGCATTCATTCACTCCGCTTTAACAGACAGTGGAGGTGTCAATGTTAAACGCTTGTTAATTGTCTCTATTAACATCGTATTAACACGATGTGTCACCAATTGTGTTTTGACCAAGTATTACTGAAGGTATTCATGGAGAATTTCTTAAAGCTGCCTGATATAATTACCATTTGAATTAATTGGATGTATTGGTGGATGGGGAAGATTTAAACGGGTATCAGATTTAAACGGTCAGGTCATTAAGGGGTCCTGTCGAACGGGTTTCCTGGCTGGTTTGCAGGTAAGTCCCTCATTCACGGTCACTCACGTTATGTAGTATTTTTTACCCATCTCTCTCTCTCCCCCCCTCCTAGGTCGGTTCTTCTGTTTGCCTTTATTTGCTTCAGTTTTATTTATTAAAGCTTTATTTATCACAATGTAGCTTTTGAAAGATTCAAGCTGGTATCAGGCGCTTTCTAAGGGCTGAATCGGCCTGTTCGTGGGGCCTTTCATCGCCCGGCGCGGCTTAAAATCCAACTGCTGTATCGAGGCTCCTGATGTTGAAGCCCCCATCGGCCAATTTTAAGCCGCGCCGGGCGATGAAAGGCCCCACGATTCAGGGCGGACGAAGCTGGAGTTTGGAGTCGGTCACCAACCAGGTCAGCTCCCGATGTTACCGTTCACAGGGCTCACGAATGAAGCCTCCGAAGCATCGCCTGTGTGTGTGCATGCATGCACGTGGCCGCCAAGAAATTGTGTCCCCCCCATGTTTGGATAGTGATTTCCGCCCCTGGGTAGATTGATGGGACTGAAGGCTGATAAATCCCCAGGGCCTGATGGGCTGCATACCAGGGTACTGAAGGAAGTGGCTCTAGAAATCGCGGATCCATTGGTGATCATTTTCCAAATGTTCTATAGATTCAGGATCAGTTTCTGTGGATTGGAGGGTAGCTAATGTAATCCCACTTTTTAAAAAAGGCGGGGGAGGAAAACAAAACCAGGGAATTATATACCAGTTAGCCGGACATCGGTGGTGGGGAAGATGTTGGAGTCAATCATAAAAGATGAAATAGCGGCACATTTGGATAGCAGTAACAGGATCAGTCCGAGTCAGCATGGATTTACGAAGGGGAAATCATGCTCGACTATTCTTCTGGAATTTTTTGAGGATGTAACTAGGAAAATGGACAAGGGAGAGCCAGTGTTTGTAGCGATCCTGGACTTTCAGAAAGCATTTGATAAGGTCCCACATAGGAGAATAGTGGGTAAAATTAGGGCACATGGTATTGGGGGTATTGTGCTGACATGGAGAGAAAATTGGTTGGCAGACAGGAAACAAAGAGAAGGGATTAACGGTCCCTTTCAGAATGACAGGCAGTGACTAGTGGGGTACCGCAAGGCTCGGTGTTGGGACTGCAGCTATTTACAATATATATTAACGATTTAGAAGGGATTACAAGTAACATTAGCAAATTTGCAGATGACACAAAGCTGGGTGGCAGTGTGAACTGTGAGAAGGATGTTATGAGAATGCAGGATGACTTGGATAGGATGGGTGAGTGGGCAGATGCATGGCAGATGCAGTTTAATGTGGATAAATGTGAGGTTATCCACTTTAGTAGCAAAATCAGGAAGACAGATTATTATCTAAATGGTGTCAAATTGGGAAAAGGGGAAGTACAATGGGATCTGGGGGTCCTTGTTCATCAGTCAATGAAAGTAAGCACGCAGGTACAGCAGGCAGTGAAAAAAGCAAATGGTATGTTAGCTTTCGTAACAAGAGGAGTTGAGTATAGGAGCAAAGAGGTCCTTCTGCAGTTGTACAGGGCCCTAGTGAGACCACACCTGGAGTATTGTGTGCAGCGTAGGTTCACAAGGTTAATTCCCGGGATGGCGGGACTGTCATATTCTGGAGCTGAGGACATTAGTAGCATACTGCAGGGGATAATTTCCAGCTTGATCTAAATCTGGTGCAAGGGTAATACAGTTCTCTATCACTATCTTTCAATTTTTTACATTCCCTGGACTTATGGAAGCAAAGTTGAGGGCTCTCCTAGGGAGTAGTCATGGTGAAAAAGAACAATTATTTTAATCAGTGTCAAATATAAAGACAAGGGTTTGGTCGAGATCAATGACTGCAAAAACACAGTGCAAATCAAAGGCCAAAAGCTGGATAGCAGAGACGTGACTAAAAAGATCACATCTAAATTACAGGTAGACACAAAATGCTGGAGTAACTCAGCAGGACAGGCGGCATCTCTGGAGAGAAGGAATGGGTGATGTTTCGGGTCGAGACCCTTCTTCAGACTTCAGACATCTAAATTACATCATGATTGCACTTTGCCAATACTCTACTAACTTCCACACTCAAACTCACCAAACTCTCTGGCTTGAGAACTACCAGTTGGTATGCATCTCAGGTTAAAATATTCCTGTGTTGTATACTCTCTCAGGCAGATAAGATGACTGAAAATATATATAGCCAGCCTGATTGTGAACTTCGAACTAATTTTGACTGAGAACTCACAGAACAAGAAAGGGATGTACAAGGACCAAAGGAAATCTGAACATCTGACGAATAACCTGCCCTGTTCTCTTTTACATCTCATCTCTGTACATACCTGCTTTACCCCACACATAACAAGCAGCAAGTATAGTTAGATAAACTTACATTTATCGACTGCTTCATCACATTTTCCCTCCATAACCTTACGGAATACATAGGACATGCTTGTTAGCTGTTGCTGAGAATTTTCTCTTGGAATGTACAGGGGCTCAACATATTCCACAGCTACATCAATGTTACCACTGAAAAAAAATACAAGTTTTTACTATATCATTGCTGAATTATAAAAGCACCTGGATATTAAACATAGAGGTGAAAATAATTGTTTTATCTTTTACCCTACATAAATATTACAAAATTAGTTATTTTCATACAGCTGTTACAGCAGTGAAGCAGAAATTATGAAACCAGATAAAGAATTCACAGATGAATGGACACAATCAACATTAATCAGATGCATTACTGTAACGAACTATGACCTTGAAAAGTCTAAATCACCATGTTATGCTCCAAAGGGAATTATATTAAATGACATGGAATGCCCTGTGGCTACTTGTACAGTCAGCTTGCAAAGTGCACTGAATTCTTTAACATGCAAATATTGCACCAAAGGAATTTTATCTAAATAATGCAAACTGAAAAGTCAAATCACCTTGATCATTCAATGAAATACTTAGATACAGAATCACCTTTGCTTCTGCAGACACCACTTACTTTGCCAGATGGATGCAGGAGTAACATTCTTTTTGAAAGATGCGTTTTGAAATGCTGTAAACAAACAGCTACACAAATAGCCTCATTTATTAATAAAGGTGAAACTGGAAAGTTGCAATACCCCCCAAGGGGAGACAAATATTTTTTTTAATGGACTGTGAATCTGGGTTCGGCAGGACAGCTGTACATTATACGTGTTAACCCTAAAATCAGGAATCACAGAAATATAGAGGGAAAAAAAGCTAATTTCATGTTGACATTTCTTCCAAATTTAAAAGTCAATCAAAATCCTTGCACCATGCCAATTTTTAACAACCCCCCCCTGTAGCAATATAGTGCATTCTAGGTCATAGAAGGAAAATCTTTCAATTTTATAAACTGTTTTGCATCAGAGACTAACTGACTAACTGTGTAATATCATGCACAATGCTCAAACATATCTGGAGTATCTGCAGTGGCACAGTATCATTCACTGATTAATAAGTAAGTGGCAGGCAGCCATAGAACACAATTTATATTCCACTCGTACTTCAACTATGACTAGCTATCAAGTCTATTTGCAGCTGTCCAAGAAAACCATATTGCAAAGATTTAGTATCCTTCTCAGCAAGAGGAAATAAATGGTTTGATTTGTTTGGCATGATTCAAGACTTCATGAATTAAAATCATTGCTATTTTTTTTTAAGATCAATTATTTACTGGTTTATATCAATCATTTTTAATAATGTGGATCTTAATTGTGATAATAAACAAAATAGAAGCTCAAAATATATATTTTTGGATGATTATGTGCATTTTTCATCATAGCACATTTTTAAAGTACTTCATATTTTATATTAAAAATATACAAATCCTTATTTAACCATGATCGGTGTTTGTACAGATAATCATTGCAGCTCTAAATGTACAGAGGATAATCATTTTATTGCTTTTCATAAACTGGCAAAGATTGGGGTGCGACAAGAAAGTCTGAAGGAACAGCGAAACCAAAATAAAGCACAAGCTGTTGAGTAATGCAATGTAATTAATATTAATGAGCAATTATATGAATATGCAAGTATTTTGTGGATTAAAATTAAGCATTATTAGGTTTCATGATTGTGTAAATTGTGAATTGTTTCGATTATTCATGATTATTATTTATTATCATAAAAGCAGCAAACTCAAATGACCAGAACAAATCTCGTATTTAATAAATTAATTGGAACGACAGAATGTTAAGCATAAATTCTGAAACAATTATAATATGTAATTCATTAGTGTCACAATATACCTCAATAATTTTTTTGAGAGGTTTACTTACCTCTTTATGTGAGCCAGGACTAAGTTATTGACAAATAGCATCTTAGATAAATTGATCGAATGTGGCAGGTTTCCCATCAACTTCTCCATGGATTGAATTTGCTCCACATCTCCCTTCAAACCCAAAGCCTGAATTAGTCGTGCAATAGCAAGCTGGCTGGGCACTTGATTAGTTTGCAACATCTCCTTCAGTACTGCCACACCATCTACAAGGAAATATTTAAATCAAAACTGAAAAGGATTCATAAAACTATATCAGAGGTAATTTATTATTTCCAAAATAATCCAACCAATCTCTGCAAATATGTTCTACTTGTAGTTAACACGTTAAAAAAAGTTCCTCAACTAATGCAATTTACAGGTAATTTCCCACATTTCCCCACCTCCATTTTTATCCCTTTGGATTCCCATTTCATGAGAATGAACAGCTTTGCAGAATTGATGAATAACATGCAAAATAATATAGTTTTAAATTCAATTAACTATACATTCAGTATTAGTCCAGGCACCTGTCAATAGCACATAAATAAGGGCCATTTGAGAGACGTTCTTTTACATTTATTTTCTTTGAGAAACATTTACTTTCATAAACTGATTTACAAAGAAAAAGGACAACCAAATGTCTTCATACAGCTGCCCCAAGTGCTTCACATTTCCAAAGCAAAAAAATAATGTATAATATGAATAAATATGCTCATTTAATCTTTAAAGCCTTAGTTGCAGAACAGCAACAATAAAAATGTTCCTAATTCTGTGGCAAATAATATTTAGTGAATTCAGGAACTGATGTCGGAAAAATTCATTAAAACCTCATTTTTGCATAATTTGAACAGTATGATTAAAAAAGAAACCATTGAGCATTACTTTGTACAACTTCAACAATAATATCTGCTTGTGTGCTGTACATGTTTAAGTATCATTCAGCATACTATTTTACCAATATACACATGCTGGACAATTAAATTAGCTGATTTTGAGAGCAATTGAACCTTTATGTTTAATATTAGCTATAGTTAAATCAAAGCATAAAAGTCTATTAATGGATTCTTTATAAAGAATACACAGTATTAAACAAGATTAATATCAGAAAAAAGGCAGGGTACAAACGGCAATGTGATAGCAATGTGAATTCTCGTTTCTGCATGTTTCCTTTTTGTTGCTTAAACCAGAGTACAACTTAAAGGAACTGAGGATCAATTAAACCAAAATGAAAGCAAAAGTTTCAATTTTGCACATTCCACTTTGTTTGCAGATATATGCACTATTAATTGTTAATATCAGCCTTTCTGGCAGCATGTCTAAGAATGTACATTTAATTTATCATGCAAAGATACATTCACAAACCAATAACGCAATGAAAATATTAATATACTCTATACACAAATATTTCTCCCCCATCCTCAAATAAAAGTTATGCAATATCTTTTTTTTCCAATCATTTTTATTATTATTGCTTTGGTGCAAGGTTTTCTTTGATTTTGTAACTATTTAAAGGTGAATTTGTTCATTCATCCAGTTATAAAATTCTTGAAAGCTTGTAGTTTCATTTCTCCCCCACCACCCACCTCCGTAAGTCTGCAGCCACAGCCCACTGGTTTAGCTAAGACAAAACCATTCTCTGTTAAATTGAATGGAAACTGGACTAAGTGGCCAAATGACAAGTACATTCATATTCAGCTTCAGTTGTATTATAGATGCATATATAGTAATTTATGTCTCTCAGCTATTACAAAAGACTCTTGATAAGCAGGTAATTTGCTAAATGGACTCCTTTATCACAGCATACGAAAGGCGTTACATGAAAATCTGCAGAGGCATTAACATGATGTAAAGGTCATAATGTGTGACATACCTTTCAGATTATCCCGCCTAACTTGCGTTATGATGAGTAGGCTGTTGGCAGCGTCGTTCAGTGTAAAGCCCTTGATGCGGGTCTCAACTCTAAAGAAGCAGACATTTAGAAAGGAATTACTGACATGCTTCTGATATGATAATAAATGGTTGAGACGGAGGTGAAATTACAAAAACTACCATTCCAATGTTAAAAATTTTGCCACAAATGTCGACCTGAAGACAGCTTTTATGTTAGAACGTCAAATACTGAAAAAACTGATTTTCCTTTTTCTTGGTTCTGACAGCTGCCATAAGTGGTATCCTAGGCAGCAAAGAGAGAGTAATGCTTAGGCAAGTGGACTAGCTGCCAGAATATTATCTCTCAAATGGAGATATTAGACGTTGAAAAAGTCACGGATCAGAGTTTCAAATGCAGGTAATTTTTCTTTATTGGGGCTGTAGAGTGGGGAGGTGGACTGACAGGTATACAATTGATGGCTGCTGGCAACGAATCATGCCTTGCTGTGGAATCAGAACCACTTACAATATCCACCAACAGCAATAAGTAACAACAGTAGTTTACAACTAAGAGACATTGTCAATAAGCAGTTCATTACAGAGTCACAGGACCACAAATAACGCTTTAAAAATCGTACAACACCATATGCTGCATGAAGTGGCACCAAATATTTAAGTTATTATATCAGTTCTCTGGTTGTGAAATTTATACTTTAATGCACTCTAACATTTAAATCTTCAAATCTTCAAAACATACAACCGCTTCACTTCTCACAACTAAAAAATACAGTCCTTTTGAAAGAAAACATAGGAAGCTTGGCCATAGGTATTACTTTAGGTAGAAGGCTGCAGGTTCAGGATTAAAAATTAATGCGGTACCAAATCAGTACCACAGATCAAAGGGGCCATTTTGCATATAAGATGATTAATCAAGATCAAACTCAAGAACAGCCAAGGATTTCAACAATGTGTTCGATCTGGAACCAAGACACCAGAAACAAATCAACTGATCAATTATTTTTCTGTTTGCTTGTACAACTTCTCTGCTTTCTCGCAGTTAGTACACTGAGAGCCAAATGCCCAGGATGGAAATGTTAACTACCAGAGGGCACCTTTACAGTGAGCAGGGGAATGTTTGATAGAAGATATAAGGCAAAATATTTTTTAATTAAAAAAAAAAAATAAATAACACAGAAGGTGGTGGTGCCTGGTAAACAGTAGATAGTATTTAAGTAACATTTAGGCAGTATTCACACTAATACATGAACAGGCAGGGAATAGAGGTTTAAAGCTTGGAAATGAAAAGAGGTGAATGTGTAATTATTGCATTTGCGGTGTAAAGGACTGTCCCACTTAGGCAATTTTTTAGGGGACTGTCGGCGACTGTCAGAGTCATAGCAGGTCGCCGAAAAACCGGCGACTAGACCCCCCCCTAAGACAATGTTCACGACAAGCTACAACAACCTACCATCTAGTCTACGGCAAGCCACCGACAACCCATTAGGACGTCCACTTACGACCACACCTCCGGCAACAACCTACGACAACCAAAGTCAACCTATGTCAACCAGAGAGAAGCTACAATCGCCAGTACCTGTCGCCGGTTGACGTAGGTAGTCGCCAATGGAATTCACTGAAGTCAGCACCGGCGACAACCTATGTCACCTGGCAACAACCTACGACAGCACCTACGTCAAGAGAAGTCAAGCTACACTTTGGCATCAACCCACTGTCACCGAAATGTTTTGAAAATGTTGAAAATCCAGCGACGACCAGAGACGCTATGACTCTTTAGGCGACTACCCACGACCAAACAGGCAACACCCTGGCGACAATCTGGTCGCCTGAAAAATAGCCTGAGGGACAGGCTCTTAAAAGCATAAGAAATAGAAAGAGGAGGCTATTGGCCTGTATTGGTGTTAAACTTGATCATGGCTGATTTAAAAACTTTTTCCTGCCTTATCCCGACATCTTGGTTCCTCTTATATCTAGAAATCTAGCAATACAATAGTGAGAGTCTCCAAAGTGGGGCCAGGTGGGTACCCATGTTATGAATACAAAACATTACCCTTCTCTCTGACTCCAAGTTCCTTTCAGTGCAATCTAACATTGGACTGTGCTTGTAAATTTACACATCGGGAATTATGCATTTCTAGCTTTTTCCTCCTTCCCACTTCTCTCAATGATCCTCAGTTTAGTCTTCCGAATGATAATCTGTGAAGAGATCATTTTCTAGAAATGTAGTTTCTGATTTAAAAACTCTTTCTGGCCAAAGCTTACTTCCATTAAACATCATGTCATGAGCTTTCATATACTGCCTGACAAGCCTGGAGAAATGAAAAACTTTCAATGACAAAAATACATTATCTTTAAAACACAGAAAGCTGCAATCCATGTTAGAAAAACCTACATAATCCATTCTACAACCTCTCAGTGGAAGAGGATTACATCATTTTTCAGAGAACCGATGTGCTAAACTTAAACATTTATCTCATCGCATTGAACTGAGCAGCCAGCACTCTTCGCCACAAGCACATTACCTGACCTCAAGAATTTCAAAGATCTGCTGGGAATCAGGGTCATGTGAGAATTACAGTGAATAATCCCAAGAAAATCTTTTACACAGTACAAGGTTAAACTATCCCTTAGTCATTTTCAGCCTCCTAGGTTCAAATAATACAGCATCAGTCTCTGGATTTTCTTACTCTCAGGACCAATCCCCTTAATCCCTGCCTAAGCACTCATTGCTCATTCGTGATTTCTCTTTCTCCATCTGTCAGTCTTAAATCAACAATTCAAATGTAAGACAGTATAATGCTGACAATAAAGGATTTATATTTCACCATCTAAAATCGTTTGCCACAATTAAAAAAGTTGAGCCATTAGATCACTAATCGTCAGCAGACACACCAACAATTTTTTCACCTTGCCTTCTTTCCCCGACCTTGGTCTAAGTCAATTTAAAACTTACTTGCTTTTGACATCCATGGCTTCCTCCAATAATCCATGACTTAGAAGAGCATTTATGAAACTTGAATAAACAGCTAAGCTCAGTAGTAGACCCTTCTTTTCAGCTTCCTGGAATACTTCAAGGGCTTCTAACAAAATAAAAATAACTTCTATTACAATTGAAATTAAACACATATAGCTTTCTGCTAATGTTTACAAGCCTTCAAAATAAATGAAAATAATTTTTCAACAATGTTACAGAAAGCTCTTGGGCTTCTTCAACATTAGTCATCTTAAGTGCAGATGGAATGTTCCTAATTTATAAATACCATAAAGATCAGAAAAATCTATTACTTTTTAGTATTTTTAATTACACCGCATCATCGTAATGTCAATGAATGTACGAAGTAACACACTTCCCCTAAATTTCACTTTTGACCAATATTTCACATCGAGCAACAATCTTCATGTAGACATTGATTGGAATAGAAAGGGTAAATGCAGTTTTTTTACCCAGAGTACGGGAATCAAAACCAGAGGACATAGGTTTTAGGAACCTGAGGCATAACATTTTGTGAGCACAAAGGGTGGTGGGCATATGGAATGAAGATGCCTGAAGATCTAATTGAGGCTGGTATTATCAGAACGCCTAAAAAAACATTTGGACAAGTGCATGGATTGGGTACGTTAGAGAGGATATGGGCGAAACACAGGCAGGTGGGACTAGTACAGATAGGATGTGGGGTGGGCAAGTTTAGTCTGAGGCCTGTTTCCACACTCTATGACTCGTGTGCCCATTAACGTAACAAGAATTGTTGGTCAAGACATTGGAAAAATTTGCTGCAAAGAGCACATTGTTCTTTTTGGTGTTACCACACGACAGCCTTTCTCATCTTCCAACCACACTCTCAGCAGCCATTCAGATTCCAATATTTGCATATTTGGTTTTGGAGTGAAAAGTGTCTTCAAAGGAGACAGCTGAATGATCCAAATTGAATAAGATACTATACTTTCAAACCTACTAAAGCATAAGTCACTTATTTGCACAGGCAGGGGTTAGAAGAAATAATTTGCCTCATTAGAACCTTAGGAACCCAAGATGTCTTCAAGTAGTTCATTGACAACTAAACACTTTTTAAGACATCAGTTTTGTAATTCAGAGAACCTGGGATACTACTTGAACCTAATTGAGCACAGCAAGGTGTCACAAACAGCAATGAGACAATAAACACATAATTTGATGTTTTTGTTGAGGGACAGATTAAATGTTCATCATAATTCAGAAAGCTCATCTGCTTTTCTCTGAATAATGTCATGAGATGGTCCACTCGAGAGGGACCCAAATGGATTTTTTTGAAAGTTCGCACAATGGCAGTCCAGTGCCGCTTGAAATGTTGCTCTGGAAAATCAGCCAAAAATATCTGGTCATGTCTTGGAGTAGATCTTCCACCACACAACCTTTGTATGTGAATGTTCTCACTGAGTCTAGTATGACATTGGTGAATGCACAGATATACCAAGAAAAGGCAATTCAAATTGACAAAAATTGTTAATTGACAATAATAACTGTAAATGATCAAACTGCCAGAAATGTGTACAAGACCGGCTACATTTTGTTGCCTCCACAATTTTTTTCTTTGCACTTCTGTCGATGGTCAGTGACTGGGCTCACTGAAGGCTCAATGCTGGGCTCAACTCTTTTTCTGCATCAGTTCCCATAACCCATCAATTCCTCGATCCTTCAAATATTTACATAGCTCCACATTAAATATATCTAATTACCCAGCCTCTACTACTGGGGGAGACAATTCGAGACTCTCACTAGCCCTCGAGCGATGACATTTCGAAGCACCCCAGATTTAAATAACCGGATCTTTATTTTGTAGCTATTACCCCTAGATCGTGACTCTCCCACGAGTGAAAATATATCAACATCTATCTGTCAAGGCCCCTTAGGATCTTGTGGACACAGGGAACTGCAGATGCTAGTTTACAATAAAAAACAACACAAAGGTTCTGGTGTAACTCAGCGGGCCAGGCAAGGTCACTTCTCATTTTACCAAACACCAATAAATACAATCCCAAACTGCCGGTTGTCCCTTGACAGGGAATCCGTTGTTCCAGGAATTAGCTTGGTGAATCTCCCTTGGACTGTGTGCAACAATATTATATCATTTTTTTAAATATAAAGAGACTGAAACTGTGCACAATACTCCAGATGTGGTCTCCAAACATCTCCCCCTTTGTTAAGATTAAATCCCGATGCAAGTAAGGCCAATAAGTCATCTGCCTTCCTAATTACTTGTTTGACCTGCTTATTAACTTTCTGTCAAGCATGTATGTACTAGAACATCTAGATACTTATCTCAGAACTTGACTCATTTACAGCTGGATAATAATTTGTTTTTGATTCCTCGCACCGAAGAAATCCATGACCTGACACTTCATCACAATAATCTTAATTTGCCAGGTTTTTACCCAATCTCTCAATTTATCTACACCCTGTTGCAGAAGCACGATGACAACAAAACAATTGACATTTCA
Source organism: Okamejei kenojei (assembly GCA_035221665.1). Classification (NCBI taxonomy): domain Eukaryota; kingdom Metazoa; phylum Chordata; class Chondrichthyes; order Rajiformes; family Rajidae; genus Okamejei; species Okamejei kenojei. Next base: position 58,540,161 of record CM069138.1, read on the forward strand.
CCTATTTTCATATCAGTTGAAACCTTATTTTTTGAGCACTGAGCACTGTGTCTACAGGTAGATTAGCAAATGTGCAGATGACACAGAGCTGGGTGGCAGTGTGAACTGTGAGGAGATGCTATGAGAATGCAGGGTGACTTGGATAGGTTGGGTGAGTGGGCAGATGCAGTTTAATGTGGATAAATGTGAGGTTATTGGGGGTATTGTGCTGACATGGATAGAAAATTGGTTGGCAGACAGGAAACCTTGTAAACCTACGCTTCACTCACTCAATAGCAAGAATATCCTTTCAGATTGACAGGCAGTGACTAGTGGGATACCGCAAGGCTTGGTGCTGGGACTGCAGCTATTTACAATATATATTAATGATTTAGATGAAGGGATTACAAGTAACATTAGCAAATTTGCAGATGACACAAAGCTGGGTGGCAGTGTGAACTGTGAGAAGGATGCTATGAGAATGCAGGGTGACTTGGACAGTTTGGGGGAGTGGGCAGGTGCATGGCAGTTTAATGTGGATAAATGTGAGGTTATCCACTGGTAGCAAAAACAGGAAGGCAGATTATTATCTAATGGTGTCAAGTTGGGAAAAGGGAAAGTACAATGGGATCTGGGGGTCCTTGTTCATCAGTCAATGAAAGTAAGCATGCAGGTACAGCAGGCAGTGAAGAAAGTGAATGGCATGTTGGCCTTCATAACAAGAGGAGTTGAGTATAAGAACAAAGACGTCCTTCTGCAGTTGTGTAGGGCCCCAGTGAGACCACACCTGGAGTACTGTGTGCAGTTTTGGTCCCCTAACATGAGGAAGGATATTCTTGCTATTGAGTGAGTGAAGCGTAGGTTTACAAGGTTAATTCTCGGGATGGCGGGACTGTCATATGCTGAGAGAATGGAGCGGCTGGGCTTGGATACTCTGGAGTTTAGAAGGATATGAGGGGATCTTATTGAAACATATAAGATTATTAAGGGTTTGGACACACTAGAGGCAGCAAACATGTTCCCGATGTTGGGTGAGTCCAGAACAAGGGGCCACAGTTTAAGAATAAAGGGTAAACCATTTAGAACGGAGACGACAAAACACTTCTTCACACAGAGAGATGCGAGTGTGGAATGCTCTGCCTCTAGGGCGGTGGAGGCCAGTTCTCTGGATACTTTCAAGAGAGCTCGATAGGGCTCTTAAAGATAGCGGAGTCAGGGAATATGGGAAGAAGGCAGGAACGGGGTACTGATTAGGGATGATCAGTCGTGATCACATTGAATGGCGGTGCTGGCTCGAAGGGCCGAATGGCCTACTCCTACACCTATTGTCTATTGTCACTGCTTCAATGTACATTCAATTGAATAACAATTTAGATATCAAAAACTAATGCAAACAGTACCTTGAATATTATTTTTCTTGGAAAGTTTGAGCAGTCTGCGTTGATAGTCACTGGCAGAGTCAACAGGCAAATCAGGAGTTCTTGTTTGCCTACTTCGAGCAACAGAAGATGAAGTGGATGTATCCTCATACCATGTCTATGTAACAATTATAAGTTAGATTTGTTAAAACGGATGATTCAGACACTTAACCAAGATTAACTTGGCTGGCTTTAATTTTATTCTTCTATTCCATAGACACCCTATTTCATTGTAGTGTTGAATTTCATAGCACACAGACACGTTTTTAATCTGCAGGTAGCATGGTGGACTTCAACAATACTGCTCAGAAACAAGCTGGGGTTAGTAAAAATCAGATGAGAATGATAATCGCCCCCAACTTCCCATCCTCTTGGGGAAATGCCTGGACTCCAAGAATTCACAGTAAGATGGCTCAAACCAAGTATGGAAAAGCCCATATCCTGCAGTTCCACGGTATAAGCTAAATCAAGAGTGAACTTCAAATGATCAGAGCAACAGCTTCCAGAAATTATCACATTAATAATTTCCATTATCCTGCACCATTTCTGCAGAATGGTGGGAAATAGTTGTCATAATCAGTAAACCAATAACTCGATTGCTCCGAAACTTGTAAGATTAAGTCATCCTTCAGGTCAGCTCATTTCTTATCAATTTTAAAACCTTGCAGATCCTTCCTGATTATTGCCAGTAAGTATAATTTAGAACTGACATAATAACATTGTCTCTTTACTTAAAAAGATTGGGAAAACAATAAACAGGCAACAGATTACTTTATGGATGTGCCTTAGAGAGAAACATGTTGTGAAAGTGGAGGAAATGCGCATTATTTAATAACCAAGAATGAACAAGTGAGCCATTCTTTTGAAAGTGAACCAAAAACACACATGACCAAATGGCATCACATAAAGTAATACATTAAAAAAAATGTGTAAGAGATTAATCTTATTCATTGCTATTTTTCTACCTACAGAACTATAATGCATGACTGCTAAAGATATGAACATTTTAGCTTTTTAAAATTCAGTTTGTAAGGGCCATTCTTTGGAAAGTGAACCAAATTTCACTCACGTGACCAGATGACATCACATAAAGTAATACATTAAAACAAATCTTGTAAGAGATTAATCATGCTGCTATTTTCCTCCCGTCAGAACTATAATGCATGTCTGCTAAAGATATGAACATTCTAGTTTTTTTTAAATTCACAAAGTTTGTAAAATAAAACATGAAAAAAATGCTTCTGTCTGAGGCCACACACGTGACCAGTCATATTTGACCTCTGACCCTAAACAAACATTGTCAGCATAACATAAAAATTTCACTTGATAAACTTCGAAAAAATGAATCATATATACAGTACAAAACAATATACCTGTAATGCTCTCAGAATTAGAACAGTTTTTCATATTTTTGGTCACACACATGACTAATAATGGGCTAGGTACGTAAATAGAAAATGTAATTTTAATCAAAAAATGGTAAAGCCTGACTAAATAGTAACAGAATGACATGGAATAATATTAAAAATTAAAACAAATGCAAGAGTGGTGGCTGACAAACCACAAACATTAAACAATAGATAATGAAACATAGTTGGCTGCAGATTTTATGTTCATGTAGTTTAAATTCTAATAATTATGTTCATGTAGGGATTAACGGGTCCCTACATGTAGAATGAACATAATTATGTTCATTCTACATGAACATAATTATGTTCATGTATTCTACATGAACATAATTATGTTCATGTAGAATACATCTCTTCTAATTCTGAAAGCATTACAAATATATTGTTTTGTACTGTATACACGATTCATATTTCTTTTTGAAGTTTATCAAGTGAAATTTTTGTTATGCTGACAATTGTTTGTTTAGGGTCAGAGGTCAAATATGACTGGTCACGTGTGTGACCTCACACGGACACATTTTTTTCGTAACAGTTTTAACTTACAAACTCTGAATTTTTAAAAAGCCAGAATGTTCATATCTTTAGCAGACATGCATTATAGTTCTGTAGGTAGGAAAATAGCAATGAATAAGATTAATCTCTTACAGGAATTTTAAAAAATGTATTACTTTATGTGATGACATCTGGTCACATGTGTGATATTTTGGACCTTTTCCTTCTCGACTTAAACCTGTGACCTCTGTTTATCGATTCTTCTTCTCTAAAAGCTCTGTGCTTCTACCCTATATTATTTCCCTCATGATCTTTAACTGATGCTCTGGTTTTCTCCCACATCCCAAAGATGTGCAGATTTGTATATTAATTGGCCTATAATTTGCCCCTAATATGTAAGGTGTGGATGAGAAAGTGAGATAACATAGAATTAGTGTAAACATGTGACTGATGGTCGATGTGGATTAGGTGGGCCAAATGAACTGTTTCCGTACTGTATTTTTAAACTAAAACTAGCTAAAACATCATTTGCTGACACCAAAACCATATTTAGATGACTAAAATATCATAAAGCTTCCAAAACAACAAAGTGCATTAAAATTAGTTGAAAGCTATAGAAGAGTAAATATGCTCATTGCATTAGCTGAATGCAGAATATCACAAATATTTCCCCACATAAGGTTAAAAAAACAACCAATCATTTCTAATGCCCTCTATTCTGAATTTAGCATAAACAAACTACCAAATATTGCAATCACCTGTTACAGGCAGGGGTCTCACATAACCTTTTTTCTCTGATGCCAGCCGGGCAAGCCTAGGCAACTTTTTAGGTTGCCGAATGACAGTTAGGTGGTCATTTAAGACAGCTAGCATGACGCATGCAAGAAAGTGCACGGGCTTAGTTACCAGTCGGAATTATGCTCAATGAAGCATTCACATATTATTTCTACTTCATATAAAGTCACAAACTAAACATATTCACCAATCAAGACATGATATATACCACAATGACATGCAGCAAAATTACAATACAGTCTCTCAACTCTTTTTACACGTTGCAATGAATGCAATTTCTATTATTTCATTCCACTTCCAAACAAAAACGTGGTTGGATTATTCAGCGTATGATCAACCTCGGTGAGACCAAGCGCAGGCTTGGCGATCGCTTCGACACCTCCACTCAGTTCGCAATAACCAATCTGATCTCCCGGTGGCTCAGCACTTCAACTCCCCCTCTCATTCCGAATCCGACCTTTCTATCCTGGGCCTCCTCCATGGCCAGAGTGAGGCCCACCGCAAATTGGAGGAACAGCACCTCATATTTCACTTGGGTAGGTTACACCCCAGTGGTATGAACATTGGCCTCTCGAATTTCAGGTAGCCCTTGCTTTCTCCCTCCTTCCCCTCCCATTCCCAGTTCTCCCACAGCCGACTGTCTCCGCTTCTTCATTACTTCCCCCCCCCCCCCCCCCCCCGACATTAGTGTGAAGAAGGGTTTCGACCCGAAATGTCGCCTATTTCTTCGCTCCATAGATGCTGATTTTCTCCAGCTTATGTCTACCACCCATCCACACAAGTTCTGTTATCCCACTTACCTCACCCACTCCCAACACATTAGGGGCAATTTTACAGAGGCAAGTTAACCTACAAAGCCAATGCGTCTTTGAGATGTGGGAGGAAACCCACACGCTTACAGGGAGAATGTGCAAATTCAACACAGACATTGCCCAAGGACAGGATCGAACACAGATCTCTGGCGTGTGAGGCAGCAAGTCTACCAGTTGTGCTACTATATTTTGTTTAACAACAAAAAAATATACGTTGATAACTTTGATTACTAAAAAAATAAACTATCCATTTTCAGTCTAAAATCTCGAAGTCACGCTATGTCCCCCTTTACAGCTACTGTACGTTTTAATTCAGTTCAAGACTATGGGGCAGTACATTGGCTATAAAATTGCTGCCTAAAAGTGCCAGAGACCCGGAATTGATCCTGAATATGGGTGCTGTCTGTATGGAGTTTGCTCCTTTTCCCTTTGATCGCATGGGTTTTATCCGGGTGCTCTTGTTTCCTTCCACATTCCAAAGGTGTGCAGGAACCTTTTACAGACCCAACCCAAAATGTATTAGTTCCCTTTTGTCCAGAGATTCTGTCTGACCTGTTGAGTTACTCCAGCTTTTTGTGTCTATCTTCGGTTTAAACCAGCATCTGCAGTTCCTTCCTACACACATGATACTATACGATAAAGCTTTATTAATCCCAGTAGGGAAATTGTGTGTGTGCGTGCGTGTGTGCGTGAGTGTGTGTGTGTATATATTACACACACACACACATATATATATATATATATAGTTATATCTATATAACTAAAAGTCTCATCTTGACAACTTCCTGTCTGCGCTGTATATTGATTTTAGAAAAAACGCTACCATACATCACTATGATTTTTGGCCATCTTACTCACAGTCCTCCTCCGCTGAGGCAGCCCTGAGGATTTCTCCGATCGATGAAAAATAAAAAAGTTATGACTGTTTAAAGAAACTTGACATCAGCTGAATGGTCCTCTCGCCTGTCAATCACCACGATAAAGGTAAAGATAAAGGGGGGGGGGGGGGGGAAGGGGAGGGAAGGGGGCAGGACTATAAAATACCAGATGCCTGGACCCGAGTCAGGCAGTCTGGAAGATCACGAGGGAGAGTCCACAACTGTGGTTCTAAGCTGTGAATCAACTGAACTGTGAGTCTGCAATGTACTTGCAATAAATTATTTGTTAGCCCTTAATGCTGTTAAAGTTGTTTGGTAATTTGGTGGCCTGCACTCTGCTGGAAATGCTGTGAAATTGAATTAGGTGGCCTGCACTCTGCCTGAATTGCTGTGAAATTGAGTTTGGTGGCCTGCACTCTGCCTGAAATGCTGTAAAATGGAGCTTGATGACTGAGCTGCCAGCCCTCCAGGTCTGAGTTACCGAGCTGCCAGCCCACCACGCCTGAGTGACTGATCCACCAGCCCAAGAATCCATTTGGCCCACAATGTCCATACTAGCCTCCTGGAAACCAGTCCCTTCGGCCCACAACACCCATACTAGCGCTCCAGAAAGCACCCCCCCCCCCCCCGACCACCAATATTCAAATTGGTGGAGGTGGAATATTGCATTGGGGGCCAGCCCTCCCGTGTGAACACTTAGTCTAGTATTCATAGTCTAGTTTTCTCGTTTATAACATTGTTTACATATTCTATTGTGCTGCTGCAAGTAAGGATTTCATTGTTCTAACTGGGATGTGAGAGAATAAAACACTCTTGACTTGCGTCGCTAATGTATGGGATAGAACTAGTGTAGGGGTGATCGATGGGCAGCGTGGACTCGGTGGGCCTGTTTCCGCACTGTATCCTTAAATTAAACCAAAAACACTAAAAACTAGAGTCTAAAGAAGGGTCTCCACTCAAAACGTCACCCAATTTCGTCTACCCAAAGACGCTGGCTGCTCTATGGAGTTCCCCCGCAGAATTAAAGCATGGAATAGTCTTCACCCTACCAGTTACCCAACCAGACGAAACTAAATTTAAGGTAGACAAAAATGCTGGAGAAACTCAGTGGGTGAGGCAGCATCTATGGAGCGAAGGAAATAGGCGACGTTTCCTGCGGTTGCAAGGGAAAGTGTCAGGAGAGGGTGTGGTTTGGGTGGAAAGGGACAAATTGACCAGGGAGTTACGGAGGGAGCGGTCTCTGCGGAAAGCTGATTCGGGAGGAGATGGGAAGATGTGGCCAGTGGTGGGATCCCGTAGGAGGTGGCGAAAATGTCGGAGGATTATCTGTTGTATGTGACGGCTGGTAGGGTGGAAGGTGAGAACAAGGAGGACTCTGCCCTTGTTACGAGTTGGGGGGGGGGGGTGAGGAGTGAGAGCAGAGTTCCGGGGTATAGAAGACCCTGGTGAGAGCCTCATCTATAGTTAGAAGAGGGGAACCCCCGTTCACTTAAGAATGAGGACATCTCCGATGCCCTGGTTTGGAAGCCAGTGGTGGGAAATTTAAGGTAGCTCTTTTGTCCCCCAAGAACCCTTTTTTGCTTAAGTTCACCCTCCACCACCTCCAGTTTAAATTCCATTTGGAATATTTTTGGAGGACCAGGAAACCAGGAAGCAAGAGCTACTCCAGGGTGTTACACCAGCTCCAGGGAATGATTCTGCTTTGGGTTTCAGCGGTCGTGGCGGCGGCCGGCCCACAATGACGGCCATATCTCCCACAATGCAAAGGGAGGGAGAAAGTGCCCAGCGCCGACCAGTGGCCGTGTCAGTGCGCATGAGCAGGGTGGCTGATGATGTGCTGGCTGTGGCGGTGCACATGTGCAGGGGGAGGATGTGCAGGCCGTAGCAGTGCGCATGTGCAGCGCAGTCGAGGATGTGCTGGCCGTGGTGGTGCACATGTGCAAGGTGGCCGGTCGTGGCGGAGCGCATGTGCAAGGCGGACTTTAGGTGGCCATTGGCAACCGGGCAACCGTTAATTTCGAGCCCTGACAGGTGTACTGGGAATAGTTCGTACATCGAACAACTTCACCGTCAACTGCACTCAATTCTCCAGATTAAAGATGAAGCTTTGGGAAATTGCACAAATGAAATTTACGGCTGTCTTTTGATGGGATACGAGGAGCAGTCTTTATTTTAATGCTACTCAGGACCCTTTGCTTAATTCTTTTTCTAGTACACGATGATGGAATTGGTGCCACTTCCTGCATTCCACATCTCAAAAAGTTAATTACATATGCTGCCAATTTACATCTGCTCTCATTATAACTCTCCAGCTCAATCCCATTCTGTCCCCCCTTTGGTCTCCTGTATTGCTATAATGAGGTCCAACGTAATCTTGAGGAACAGCACTTCATCTTCTGTCATAGAAACATAGAAAATAGGTGCAGGAGTAGGCCATTCGGCCCTTCGAGCCTGCGCCGCCATTCAATATGACCATGGCTGATCATATCTGAGGACATTACAACATCTTTACATGTCTCGTTCTGTCCTTTGCATCAGAACTGGTTCACTCTGCTGGAGATTTTCCATTAGATCTGACCTGCTTAGATATCCCTACGGCTCTACGTTGTGCAGCTTTTGCATTCCATTGATGTATTTTTTCTTTCCAAATGCTCTCATTAATCCATCAACCAGGTTACTTTTTGAACAACTTATTCCCCACTGCAAACCTGACCTCACCAAGTAAGAAATATTCCCTTTATCCTGTCAACACATCTCCCACCTCTGCAGCTTAAAACAAACTGTTTTTCTCTTTTTCCCCAGTTCTGTTAAATGTGTTTCTCTTTCCACAGGTATTATCTCAATTCTAAGTGTTCCAGGATTTTTTGTTTCTATTTTACAGAAAGAATAAGGGCCAAATATATGCAAGGTGACTCCTGAGTGCTACTTCCAAAAATTCCAAAATATAAAAATGTGGAATATGCCACAAACCCTTTTATGATCCATTAGGATTATACTATTCATCACACATAATTTGCAGAGGTCAGCAGTGTTTGCATGTATGCAACCATTCCACTGCTTATCATTAAGCTAGGATGATTTGAGTTTAATTTGAAGGTTATCTTTAGTTGCAAGCCCTCGCTACCCAACAGTCATGGGGCAGAATGGTGGCGCAGTGGTAGAATTGCTGCCTTTCAGCGCCATGGACCCGGGTTCGATCCCGACGATGGGTGCTGTCTGCACGGAGTTTGCACGTTCGCCCCGTGATCTGTGTGGGTTCTCTCTGGGGCTCTGATTTCCTCCCACATTCCAAAGACGTGCAGGTTTGCAGGATAATTGGCTACGGTAATATTGTAAATTGTCCCTAGTGTGTGTAGGATAGTGCTGGTGTGCTGGGATCGCTGGTTGGCGCGGACTTGGTGAGCTGAAGATCCTGTTTCATCTCTAAACTAAAGTCATCTATCAACATTGTTGGCAAATGTGTGCATCAACACTTATGGAACAAGTGTAACATTATGTTGGCTTGGTAAATGGTAGGGAAATGGGACACAAAGCAAAGGAAAAGTGATCTGATTGGTGGGGTATGAAAATATGAGGTATATTGTAAAAATTACATATACCCATGAGAGAATGGAAAATTACATTTCCAAGTTATAATTGATGTCGGACCTCAGACATTTTGTAAGGTATGAAACAATTACTTGAGGTCTAGATCAGCCATGGGCTAATTTAAAGGCTACTTTGACCATTGACCTTCTGCAGTTACTGCGTAATTGTCCCAAATAATTGTGCTTGAACAGATAAAAGCAATTATACATTTTGGGTAAATGTTGATTAACATAAGGAAGCAAGTAAAATTGTTAGTTTAAAATGGTTACCTCAGGAACTTCAAATGGAATTTCTTGACCGTTGCTCTTGAGTATTTCTGCAAGTATTCGCAGAGTTCGCTCTCGGGGAATCACATTTTCCTCCTGCATTTTCGTCCACGTTGCATCAGCTTTTCGCCAATCATTATTTTCCTCTGTTTAAAAAAAAGAACATACCAATAAAATATAATTTCAGATCTCTGCTGTATACGGTTTAGTTGAACTTAGAAAAGAAAACTTATTTCCATAAGGTGCATTTCCAAATGTTTTGAAATATTCCCCCCCCCCCCCCCCCCCCAACCTCTGAAATCAGGAATGCAGTCAGCCAGCCCAATAATCACAGCCACAAAATTTAAAGCAGCTATGTGCAAAGAAGATGAAAGGTTGGAGACTCATATTTCATACAATGAAAGTAGTGCTAATCTAGAGACCCGCAAATATGACGCCGCAGTCCCTAATCAGGTCAGTCTCGTTTTATGAAGTGTAAAAGTGTTTTGTTAAGGATTGTTTTTGGGTGAATGCTACTCCAAACATGATATCAAAACTGAAGATGGGGCTCATTCCTTCCTACACATATCATTCTTTGCCATTTGAGGTGACTGTGCATCTCCTGATTTTGTTGTGCTTCAGCATGGTACACAGACGGAGAAGTAGCAATCAAATAGGTATCCGACAAGAACTCTGCAGGACGTACCTTGTTGCATGCACAATCATGAGATTTCCGATTAACTTCCTTTAACCGCAAACAAAAAATACCGCAAGATGTTTTTTCCCTCCTACCTGGTTATTATGGCACTGCTGTTTTATGCAAGTAAAATGACGGCTGATTATCCTACATCACAACAGTGATTACACTTCAAATGCACTTCACTAACTGTAAAGCACTTTGGCATATTCTCAAAGGAATTTATAAAGAACTAAGTACTTCAGCATTTGAAGGTAGGGTTTATTTCATAATTCACCATTTTTGCTTAGCAATGAGACAATGCCAAGCACCAAATATTGCATTTGGAGTTTCGCTTTGAAATGTCTGGGTAAAAAATGGCCTTAGTTTAGGAGGCCCCAATGTTTAAAAAAGTTTAAACACTTAAAAAAAAAATCACAATTATCAGAATCTGATTTTATTCGCCAAGTATGTTTTGCAACATACAAGGAATTTCACTGGCCAGGTCAGTCATACAATTAAAAGCAACAGACTCAAAAACACATTTTAACATGAACATCCACCACAGTGACTCCTGCACATTCCTCACTGTGATGGAAGGCCAAATAAAGTTCGTCCTTCCTTTTGCTCTTCCACGGTCCGGGGCCTCGAGCCCTCCGTTGACGGGACGGTCTTGTCTCCCGTAGCCGGCAGCGTTCGGGCCCTCCGCATCGGGCCTTTCAGCTCCTGCATCAGGGGATTGTCAGCTCCCCCGCGCCAGGCAATCGAACCTGCAGGCCGCAGCGATCCCAGGCAAGGGATCCGCTCCGATGTTAAGTCCGCGCCTCGCTGTGGGGCTCACGACAGTCCGAGGAGGCCTCCAGATCCAGCGATGGTAGGCGGCAGAGCCCGGAGAATGTGATCCGAAAATTGATCACAACTGCGGGGAGGTAGGAACTTGAAGAAAAAGTTTTCCCGATCCCCTCCCCCTTCTCCCTCCCCCCCCCCCCCCCCCACATAAAACAAACCAAAGTACATTAAAACAAACTTCTAACAAAGATAACAAAAAGATGAAAAAACGAACAGACTGCCGGCAAGGATGCCATCTCCCCCGGCGCCCCTGGTTACAAAAATATGTTAAGAGAAAATACATAATTCTCCAGGAAATATGGATTATGAAAATATAAATTATGGATTTTGTTTGTCAATATGTTAAATTATTTATTTTAAATAGAAAATTGAGGATTTTGGAGTGAAATTTGTTTCAACATTTTCCTCACCTGCTATTTTATTTTGCTTCTCAAAGTGAAAGTAAAATGTTATGCTTAGTAGGGCTACATTGGTTAAGCAACATAGAACACCAAGAGCAATTTAGAAGAATACAACTGAGCAAAAAGCTGGTCTGTGAAAAGAAAGCAAAGGTTATGGCGAGGCAGTTTTTGGATCGGAAACATGTTCTATGTGGAACTAAAGTATCTTCAACAATTAAATTATATGAATTAGTAAACTGGAGGAACAATGTTAAATAAAGCTCTGAGAGCTAATTGACTAGTAAACTGGTGCTGGTGCCTAAATTGGAGGAATGAGAAGTGATTCATAGTATAAATTAACAGTGTCTCAAAAGGAGGTTGTCTTAGAGCACAGACACCTGGAATATAATGTAGGTGTGGTCTTGGTTTTGTAGATAGAATCTAAGGATACAAAACAAGATAACATAATTTCACAAGTTCCTAGTTGGGGCATCGGAACTATATTAAATAAATTCAAGCAATGGAATATAGATTAACTTCAATGTTACCAGAATGTGGATTAGGCTAACAAGTCAGTAGTTACAAATTGTCTATATCCTTCCTTTCTCACATAACAGGGTCATATTTGATATGCTCAAATCTGCAGGAACCACTCCAGAATTTATCTAGCCATCCATCTGCGTATTTTCCAGAGAGGATAGGGGCTTCATTGGATAGTTCTGACAAATGTAAGCATTAATTTAACGGCAAAATCATTAAGTTCAGAGATACTCGATCAAGTGGAAGAGCCCACTCTCTGCGAATTATACACAATGTAATCTGTAAAAAAGCTGAAATTTAATGTAATAGATTCAGTTCAATCTGTGACAAGCTTTTTGATAACACTCTGGATCTTGGGAGCAAAGTGGATATACAAATATACAAAGTGGACACCAGTGACTCATTGAGCAATTCTGAACACCAACATCAAATTACAAACTAGATTGAACACCAAATTACAAACTAGACAGAAACACCAATCAGCCTCAGAAATTGTTAAATTGTTTACAGGGCACCAATTCTTACCAGCACCAATCTCCAATCCTCTGTGGAAAACACGAAGAATAACATGGGCTATATAACAATAATTGCAATGTGTACACGTTTGTGAAACACTCACATTTCATCTAGTACTATAAACACACGAAGAATGAAGAATATGCACAACCTAAATACAACACAAATAAAGAAAACTATTTTCCAGATTATAGTCGCATTTTTTTTTTATGAGATGCAATTTCCTTTCAAAAAAAGCACGACATTCCAATTTCACTATTTACTAAATTGATGACGACAAGGTCAGTAACAGCTCAGTAACAATCATCTGCCAATTTTGTTCTTCTGGCCAACCCCCATCATTCAAGGAGGGATAAAATAAATGTGTCAGAGTTATAGTGGGATGATCCAAATGTCAGTTGTCAAAAAGTACATTATAATTACACATTTTTGGCTATTCTGATCGAGAGCTTTAATGCTGTAGTCAGCCTCATCTACTCTAAAGAATCGGGACAAACGCGATCTGAAACAACGTTATGTCGAGCTTCAAGATTCCTGAAAAAAGACTTGACTGATAGCGTTATCTCCATTGGTCCTCAAGATTTAGTGACAATTTAGAAGTCCACTTACTGAAAAATTTCATAAGATAGTAGTACATTTGATCTCTGTCACATTCAAATAGTTTCTGCGTCATTTCTACCATGTTCTCGAGTGCTTCAACCTAAAAACAAAAATTTAAAATATGTCAATTAAATTTCTTAACAGATGTATTTTGTAAGTTTTTCCAAATGCAGATAGAAAATATTTTCTTAAATAAAAGGGCTGCAGTCCAGATTTACTATTTGGATGGTATACATGCAATAACATGTACCTTTGGATATCCCCAATCTCCGATTTACCAGATATCACATTGATTTTCATCTGAAATTTGATTAACTGAAATCACTCAGCTGGCCTACCTGATTTGTGGCTGTGCACTTGTCGGCAAACCACTGAAGTCTCCCTGGACGTGCTCTCAGGCCAGGTGTCTGCAGGACAATTAATAATTTAAAAGAGGCAAAAATAGGATGCTACTACGGTATTACAAAATGAATACATTAATTCATATGGCTATTTGCATGTGATGATCACATTCTTCAGCACAATATTACCGCGGGAAACTGATGACTCTAGTAACAATTAGTACGGAACCAATCCTACTTTAGAAGTGCATGAAAATCCGAGCTGGAATTCAGCTGCACAGGAGTTTTAATAATCAGATATTCTTCTGCCACACATGTATAACACCGGTTCAAGATATTTTTTCCACAGAGGGTGATAGGTATATGGAACGAGCTGCCAGAGGAGGTAGTTAACAATTACAGCACGGAGACAGGCCCTCTCGGCCCTTCCAGTCCGTGCCAATCTCCGATTTACCAGATATCACATTGATTTTCATCTGAAATTTAATTAACTGAAATCACTCAGCTGGCCTACCTGATTTGTGGCTGTGCACTTGTCGGCAAACCACTGAAGTTGAGGCAGGAAACATAATAACATTTATTTAAAATATATTTGGACAGGTACATGGATAGAAAAGGGCTTAGAGGATATGGGCTAGGTGAAATTAGTGTGAATGGGGCTTCTTTGTCGGCATCGGCAAGTTGGGTCGAAGGTCCTGTTTCCATGCTATATGGCTCTGACTCTATATTTAATGGAACCGAGATTATTGGTATACAGTTTAATAAGACTTTATGAATTCACTTCATTTGACAAAGAAATCCTATAGGGTTTACAATTTCTATTTAACTGTTTATTAAAATGTTTTTTCAAATTAATTTGTTACATTTACTATCATATTGAAATGCCAAACTTCCAAAAATGTTTACATTTGGGGATTTAAATAAACATGTATTGCTCCTACAGAGCCAAAATCAAATGAATTTGGTAATAATCCAAAAGTTGTCCACAAGTTTAGAATTCCTGGTTTGAGGGAGATAAGAAAGTTATCAATTTTACTGCAGTATTTAAAGTAGGTTTACATACAACTCATAGCATGAAGCTAAATGTTACATCAATGAATCCTGAAAATTAAATGGAATTTGAGTTTAGGTACAGAACAAATAGTACATTTGATTACAACTTTCAATATCTTTGTCTATCCAAACGACACTGATCTCAACAATACATAAATCCACAACATTAAATCCCCTGTGTTTAAATTTGATTGATGCGTCTGTCATTTCAAGGACGGCTAAGCAATAAATGCAGATATCCTTCAGTTTCATCTGATATTGAGAACAGTTTTTCACTTACCCTAAGTCTCAATCCTCAAAAGAACATCTAGGTCAGCTTAACCAAATCTCCTAACCTCAGTGGATGTTCTACATTTACAGCTTATTGCTCAAATACTAAGTAGTGCTTTACTAGCAAGTTATCTTATGAACGACAGAATGGCAATGACCTGCAACGCAAACATCCATTTCATGCAATTTTGCTGTTTAAATTATACCAACAGTAGGAAGTTGCCTGACACTCCACATTAGTTTACACATACTGAAATAACAACATATTCTAAATTTATCAGGTCTCTTCGAATCACACTGACACATTCACCTATTTTTTTCTTTCTATTTCAAAATCTAGAAGGGATTCATAACAAAAACTTCAGGAGAAAAGTCAATGCTTCGCAAATCCTGTTAAAAAAAAATGTCCTCATTAGACAGCCATTGTTGTAGTGCAGACTAGGCATTTCAAAAGCACACAAATGCTGAAAAACCAAATACAAATGATGGATGTTACTACAACTAAATGCCAATTGCAATTTTACTATACATCTATTTTTGGAAACTTCTCTTTGAACTGTGCAAGTTCCCTCTGTATTTAAGTCAATAACTGAACTTGCACTTGGATTAGTGCGGGCAGATGGGGCTCGTCAACCTGGGAAGGCAGTCCATCCAGGAGAGGGAAAACTCTGATTTAAAACCTCCACTGCCTTGTGGCCATATCCAGTCATGGAAAAGGCTCCTGGAGTAAACCTCAAGAAAATCCAGAGTCCGAGCCACTGGTACCAAACTGTAATGGACCTGGTGTTCCTTTCGATCGATCAGCGATGTGGAGAGGGGGGACGTGCTGCATGGGCAACAGCCTTTCCTCCATATGACATCGCCCAGGCTTGCAACCGACCACACATCACCTGCAAACTAGGATGCATCACCCATGGTCAGTCATGACCGAAGGGAGCCTACTACTTAGATTAGTGCTTCTGCAAACTCAAATGTATCTCTTGTCCATCTCACCTGGAATCTGGGCAGAATGGTGCATCATTCGCATCCAGCTATTTTCCACACCTAAAGCATGAATTTGATAAAGAATGATTGCTCAATCTATACTCCCCAGTTGCCACAAAGAGATTTGAACTCGTGCTTGATTTCTGTTCTCCTTAATTTTTATTGATAGTCAACTCAGCTTCAGTTTCATTACTGGATCTAGCTGCAATAAATATCCTGCAAATGTAAGTTATTCAAGGAAACAAACACATTAACACAGCAACCTTGCAAATCTTTCAAATAATCCAGAGATCAGACCATTCAGGCTCCATTACAAAATGCACCCGATATTTAATTTATTCTCTATATATTTCACACCAAACTCTAAGTCATCATCATCCCAGATTAATTTCCAGTATTTTGATTGATTGTTCCTCCACCAGGCCCAAGACGCACTTAATGTTCAACCTCTTCTTTCTCCTTTATTTGCTAATAAGTTCTTGAGGATCCTTTAATTTATGCACAAGTTTACTTTTCATTGCAAAACACTTCATTTTATAAACATATGAAGGATCCAGCCAAACATATATTTGGTTTGTTTGCATAATAGCATTTTAATAGACTATACTGCTGAGTATTGGTACTTTCCAGTGATGTTAGAGAAAAACTTCTAAATTAATTTTGTACAGTGCAGCATATGTTTTACTCCACGGTTTCCAGGAGCATTAATTATTTTTCCATGCATAGTATATCAATTACAATTTCAGAGCATAAAACGTGGACTAATATACTCAAGGCATAGATAACTTAGTCAGATATAGCTGCTTGGATTTAGCCATTTAAAAATGTTTTGATATTATACAATTTCATGCCTTTGTCCTTTACAATGATGTTTCCTCTCAAATCACGTGCACAAAACAATGTAGCAAAATTAAAAAAAAATCCTCATCATAGACATCAAATTCCATATGATTGTCACCAAAAGAATAAAGTTAAAATAAAAGATAGTTGATGGAAGTAGACCAAAATCCATAACATTTACCAGATATTACTACGGTACTTTCATTACCGCAAGAGTCGATAACAAACCACAACATTTATTCACTGCTCATTACTCTACATTGCACTGTAACCTGATCTTGTGTAGTGCCTTTCAAGTATGCTATCAAGCCATCCAAACAAAATATTGACATGGAGCTACATGGGACCTCTGAAACAATTGTCAAAGACTTGGTCAGTAGGTTTTAATGAGCAACTTAAAGAATGGTAAAAATATTTGAAGGGAATTCAAGTTAAAATGTCACTGAAAGCACTAGTATGTGGATGACCATGAATGAAAAGAAATTGGCAACATTGGAACAAAGTTTTGAATACAAGTTTCTGTAAGATACAAAATAAAAAAAACAACTTACAATTAAAAGATAAATAGCTAGATCTGGAAGTAACAAAGGCAAGGTTGAAGGTTTTTGCAGATGAACTGAGGAAAGGGGTGGCGGATGGTCAAGTGGAGGTGGAAGCAAGAAGCATTAGTTATGATAAGAATTCATAGTCAGACACTCTTCTCATTGTCAAACATGGTTGTGACCATTCTGGTTCCAATTCCAACAGTTGGTGTGAAGAGAATTTAACAGTGGGAACCAAAGATATTGATTGTCTTCCCTATATTTTATGAGGAAAGGAAATCCTCAGTGATGGAGTTTGGTGAACCATTAAGTTAAAGTGAACAATTTCTGCCAAAGATGTTAGTGTTAGTTACCTTATATCTTAGATTCCTCAAAACCAATCACAATGTATACCTTGAAATAAATCAAATTTGCATTTGAAATACGTACAACCCTTTTTCTATCTCTTACCTAATAAATCAGTCAGCATACATATCACCTGTTTATATGTTATCCTAAATATCAGTGAAATAAATGGTGTGATATTCTCATGGCATGTAGAGTGGGAGTGCTTTATTAAGAGAAAAACCCTAGTTGCGGTAGTTGAACAACCCAAATACAAATGAACAAAAAGTTCCAATGTTATTGTTCTTTTGATTGAAACCACCCCTTTCTTCAATAAGACAGCCATTCATGCTACTGTTATTTTGCAGTAATAGTAACTGCTCATCTTGAATACGTACAAAAAGGCATCATAACCAATCTTACTTTTCCATAAATTCTAACTGATTTGTCTACTTCCAGTACCTTTTTGTGAAACAGATGACTATCTTCTGTCTATTTTAACTGCCTATTATTTCTTTAATATTAAGATTGTGCCAATTCAAAGATATTTTGTAATTAATATCAGTAAAACTTACAACAAGGAAATGGAATTGTAATGGAACTTCCACATAACCATTTAAAGAGAAGTATAAAGAGTTCTTGCAGGAATAAATTTATGCAGAAATTTAAGGCAGTAAAGGCTGACAAATATTAAACACTCAAAATGAAGTGTAATATCAGCATCAACTTACTCAGCACAAACCGAGTTGAGATTATGGTGGATGACTGTCATATGGCTGCTGCTTGGTTGACCATTTTGTCACCTACCTTTGTATTTTATAAACAAAAACAAAGTGCTGGAATAGCTCAAAGGGTTAGGCAACATCTCTGGAGAACACAGATAGGTGATGTTTCAGGTCAGGGCCCTTCTTCAGGCTGATTGTGAGGAGGGAGAGAAGGAAAGCTGGAAGAGAGGAGGGGCAGGAAAAAGCCTGGAAGGTAATAGGATGAAGACAGTTTTTTGATATAAAGATGGGTGGACAAAGGCCAGAGATGAAAAGACAGGAGGTATGAGACAAACAGGTTGCTGAGTCCAGATGGGGGCATGGGGAGGGTGTTTTTATGTGGGGAAGAAGTAGAGGGAGGGGTGGGGATGGTGGTTTATGTATTTACCAGAAAGCAGACCATTCATGACTGTTCATAACTACATAGCCTTACCCCTCTCTCTTCTTCTGCCATATAACCTCCTCTCCTTTTTCCCCTTTTAATTTTAAAGAATCTCATAATTGGTCACAATAAAACAACAACAAAATATTCTGGGGAAATCTAACAAATTAACATTATATCTGTAGATTTGGTATGGACAAATACATTGTGCAACATTGTTGCTTGGCAAATTAGTGCCATTAATACAAAAAATCAAGAGTAAATTTAGCTCTTAGGGCTGAAGGAATCAAGGGATATGGGAGAAAAAGCTGGAACAGGGTACTGATTTTAGATGGGTTACACAAAAAGCTGGAGAAACTCAGCGGGTGCAGCAGCATCTAAGGAGCGAAGGAGATAGGCGACGTTTCGGGTCGAGACACTTCTTCAGACTGGTAAGGGATCAGGGAAACGAGAGATATAGACGGTGATGTGGAGAGATAAAGAACAATGAGTGAAAGATATGCAAAAAAGTATCGATGATAAAGGGAACAAGCCATTGTAAGCTGTTTGTGGTGTGAAAATGAGAAGCTAGTGCGACTAGGGTGGGGGAGGGAGATAGAGATAGAGGGAATGCCAGGGCCCGAGGGCTGAGGGAGAGGTGGGAGGGGGAGGAGACAGCAGGGGTTAACAGAATTGAGAAAATTCAATGTTCAAGCCCAAAGGATGCAGACTCCCCAAGCGGAATATGAGGTGCTGTTCCTCCAACTTGCGGTGTTGCTCACTCTGGCTATGGAGGAGGCCCAGGACCGAGAGGTCGGATACGGAATGGGAGGGGGAGTTGAAGTGCTGAGCGACCGGGAGGTCGGGTTGGTTTTTTGCGGACCGAGCGGAGGTGTTCGGCGAAACGATCGCCAAGCCTCCGCTTGGTCTCACCGATATAGATCATCTGGCATCTGGAGCAGCGGATGCAGTAGATGAGGTTGGAGGAGGTGCAGGTGAACCTCTGTCGGACCTGGAAGGACTGCTTGGGTCCCTGAAAGGAGTGGAGGGGGGAGGTGAAGGGACAAGTGTTGCATTTCTTGCGGTTTGCAAGGGAAAGTGCCCGGGGAAGGAGTAAAGCGGGAGGGGAGGGAAGAATTGACAAGGGAGTCGCGGAGGGAGCGGTCTTTGCGGAAGGCAGACGGGGGGGGGGGAGATGGGAAGATGTGGCGGGTGGAGGGGTCACGTTGGAGGTGGTGAAACTGGCGGAGGACTATCTGTTGTATTTGCCGGCTGGTGGGGTGAAAGGTGAGGACCAGAGGGACTCTGCCCTGTTTGCGAGTGGGGGAATGGGGAGAGAGGGCAGTGTTGCGGGGTATGGAGGAGACCCTGGTGCGAGCCTCATCAATAGTGGGGGAGGGGAATCCCCGTTCTCTGAAGAATGAGGCCATTTGTGATGACCTGGTGTGAAACACCTCATCCTGGGAGCAGATGCGGCGCAGACGAAGGAATTGGGAATAGGGGATGGAGTCCTTACAGGAAGCAGGGTGGGAGGAAGAGTAGTCCAGGTAGCTGTGGGAGTCAGTGGGTTTGTAGTGGATGTCGGTCAGGAGTGTATCACCTGCAATAGAGATGGTGAGGTCAAGGAATGGTAGGGAAATGTCGGAAATGGTCCAAGTGTATTTGAGTGCCGGATGGAAGTTGGTGGTGAAATGAATGAAGTCAGTCAGTTGTGTGTGGGTGCAGGAGGTGACACCAAAGCAGTCATCGATGTAACGGAGGTAGAGGTCGGGGATGGGGCCCTGGTACGCCGAGAACAAGGATTGTTCGACGTACCCAACAAAGAGGCAAGCGTAGCTGGGGCCCATGCGTGTGCCCATAGCTACGCCTTGTGTTTGGAGGAAATGGGAGGAATCAAAAGAGCAGTTATTGAGGGTAAGGACCAACTACGCTAGGCGGAGGAGGGTGTCAGTGGACGGGTATGGGTTGCTCCTCTGGTCGAGGAAGAACCGGAGGGCTTTGAGACCGTCCTGGTGGGGGATGGAGGTGTAGAGTGACTGGACGTCCATGGTAAAGATGAGAGGATGGGGGCCTGGAGAATGGAATGCACGGAGCCGACGGAGAGTGTCTGAGGTGTCTTGAACATAGGTGGGGAATGATTTAACAAAGGGGGCTAGGATGGCGTCAAGGTATGTAGAAATGTGTTCGGTGGGGCACGAACAGGCAGAGACAATGGGTCTGCCAGGGCAGTCGGGTTTGTGGATTTTGGGGAGAAGGTAAAATCGGGCAGTGCGGGGCTGGGAAACGATGAGGTCGGAGGCTCGGGGGGGTAGGGAGCTGGAGCTGATGAAGTCGGTTATGGTGCTCGAGATGTGGCCTGGTGTTCGTCAGTGGGGTCATGGTCCAGGGGTAAGTAGGAGGAGGTGTCCGAGAGTTGGCGCATGGCCTCCGTTTTGTAGAGATCGACGCGCCAGACTACCACGGCACCTCCCTTGTCGGCGGGTTTGATAACCCAGTCTGGGTTGTTACGGAGTGAGTCGATGGCAGTACGTTCGGGGCTGGAGAGATTGGAGTGAGACAGGGGAGTGGAGAAGTCGAGGTGGTTGATGTCCCGACGGCAGTTCTGGATAAATAGTTCTAGAGCCGGAAGGCTACGAGGGGGGGTCCAAGTGGAGGGGGTACGTGGGAGACAGGAAAAGGGATCATCAGTGGGGGGCGAGGACTAACTTCCCGTGGAAGAACGCTGTGAGGCGGAGGCGACGGTAGAAGAGCTCCAAGTCGTGGTGGGCGCGGAACTCATTGAGGTAGGGACGGAGGGGGACAAAGGTAAGACCTCTGCTGAGGACAGACCGTTCGGTGTCGGAGAGGGGGAGGTCCGGGGCGGATGGTGAACACGCGGCAAGGATGGGGGTTGTGGCCGGAGGAAGGCAGGTGAGTGCACTGAGGACGGAGCGTTGTGTGGTGGGGGGGTGGAGGGTGGTCAGGGGGTGGGGGGGTATGGGGGCTGTGGTGTGGGTGGGGAAGAGCAGGGGTTACATGGTAGGGGGAGGATGGGGAAGACCCAGTGGAATAGCCAGTGGAAGACCCAGGATGGGGAAGACCCAGTGGAATACCCAGTGGAAGACCCAGTGGATGATCATCTAAAATCTACTGATTTTAGATGATCAGCCAGGATCATATTGAATGGCGGTGCTGACTAGAAGGCCTGAATGCCCTACTCCTGCACCTATTTTTCAACTTTTCTATGGTACCTCTGGTGTAGTTTAATGTGTAGTTCTTAGTTTAGAGGTACAGCCTGGAAAAAGCACTTCAGCACATAGACCACACGGCCATTGATCACCTGTTCGCACTAGATGTATTTTTATCCCACTTTCTCATCCACTCTCTAGGCATTTGGGGCAATGGGAGGAAACTGGTGAACCTGGAGGAAACCCACGCAGTCACATGAAGAATGGGGAAACTTCACACGGACAGCATTCCAGGTCGGGACGGAACCCGGCTCTGTCACTGTGAGGGAACAACTCTACCAGATATGTCACTGTTGTCTGCAGCCGTAAATTTACTTTGGAAAATCCAAATATTGCAGTGGAGAGAGTATTCCCATAGATACATTAGAAAAGATCAAAGATTCAACATAGGTTGCGAGAAACAATTTCTTCTTCCGTGGGAATCCCAAATAAGGGGCACAGTCTTAAAATTAAAGCCATGCTATTCAGGAGTTAAAAGTGCTATTTTCTTGACAAGGGGTAGTGGAAATCCAACGATAGTAAGAAATAGAGTATGAAGGTGGATAAAACAGATGTACAGTTCAGAGGACCAACTGAAGGGTATAACAGTGTTGGACCAAATGGCCAAATCCTGTTCCTGTCTGTGCATAACAACTCTGCCAGCAGAATGTCAATCTATTATTGTGAAAAAAACAATGCCTCCACATTTTTTTGATTTCCATCATGATAAAAATTAAACATGTCAATTCTTCAGAAATTAGGCACCCACAATGTCCTATTAAATCATAAAACCTATTAAGTTCATCACTCCCAAGAAAAGCAAATGTAAAAGCTGGAAAAGCAGACAATTTTCTTCCAACATATCCCTTTATATTGCTTTGTAAGATTTTAATCAAGACTAGAAACAGTATGCAAAATTTAGTTGAGTGATCAGTCACCTCTGGCTGATCATAAGCTGCTTAAGGAATTACAGGAAAGTACAGTTGAATTTAATATGATGCTGCATCAGACTAGCTGATTATTTGCTGCTAGACATGTCCTGCAGTAAATCTGACCAGATTCACCCTCTGTCTGCAGCAAATTAAATTCCACTGCTTTTAAACACAACAAAAGAAGTGATCAGTAAAGGGGATTAAGAACTTTATACACTCAGGACTGGTGGTTTAAATTAATTTTTCCACAATGGCAGGTTTAATATGCAAGCATAATATTTGGTAAAAAGGAGCAACTTAATCAAGCGGAACAAAGAAAAATATTTAAATTTGAATAACATCTAACAGAAACAATGGCTATAATTCTTCCTCCAACATCATGTAGACATCAAAAAAGAAATTCTACACTTATCACCACTAATAAGGTTAACATTATTCAATTTATAGGCTAAATTGCATCAGTCAGAATTAAGACTAATACTCATTTCAGGTGCAGCATATTAATTGATGATCATTGTTCCAACTAAAATAGCTGTGTGAAAAGCATAATAGGATGAAGTCCCACCTCAATAATTTTTCTTGCCTCTTTGTATTTCCCAGTATGAAGAAAAGCGAAAAAGAGGTCATATAGCATTGTCATTTCACCTCGTTCTTGGTTCACAAAATCCATAGCTGCGTGCACAGAAAAAATTAAATAATGTAACAACTCGTAAAATTAAAGCTCTATTTTTCAAATATATCAGCAAGAAATCAGATATTTTTCAGTTAAAATTCACGGTTCTACAATTTCTGAGGCCGGTGGAAATAAATAATTTATAAATTATATATATAAAACAATAATGCAAATATCCAGACAGGAGCTGGACGCAGCTCAAGGGTAATTTCAGGAATCGAATAACAGTCTTTGTCTTATCAAAGCTAGTAACTTTTGATTAATCATCCTCACTTTCTTTGTCATAACAGGTCCAGTTACGACTGAATTAATCTATGCAATTTCATGAGATCTTCCTGACACCTTCCATGTAATCAAAATACAAGGTGTCATAGGAATGGAAAACACGACAATTCTATTTTAATTTAAGCTTTAGGTTAGAATGAACAATTTGCCAATTATCAACTTCCAGAGTTTTGAAAATTGCTTTTCTCAATACAAACTCTGCCTGCTTAGAAGCTTCTCCGAAGGATCTTAAGTACTCAAATGTAGGTTGAATCTCTCCACTGAAACGGTATAACTAGTTAATCGTATAAATGTAAATATAAATGTCAATAGGCAACATCCAAAATCTTAAATTATTTCCCAGCATAATAGCTGCATTTCAAAATATTATCTGACATTCACAAGCTATATTAAATTGAACCAATTTTTCCACGACAATGGCTTCCAGTATGCACTTGAAGCACACTTTTTTAACCCAAATTCTTAGATTTTAACCAAAGTTCCTTTATTGCTTAATTATTTTTGGAAATGCCATAATTTCATAAAATAGAAGTGACAATATGTGAAAATTGCCTTCCAGAGGGATAAAAGTACTTGGTTATAGTTTCATATCAAAAAGTGATTATCTGAAACTAGTTTTACCAAATAGCTTTGTCCACATATAATAGTGTCTTATAACAATAATTTCACACATTAACACATAAATTATATTCCAAATCTATTACATTCTAGTGAAATCAAATCATCTATCAAGCCCCGTTTATCTCAGAATATTTCACAGGTCTGTTTTTAAAAGACAATAATCTGAGCAATGCAATTCTAATCAATTGAGTGATAGGCAGAGGATTTGGGAAATATAGAAAGATATTTACAGGTATACTTTTACAGAATCTCATCCATCGTTACCTTTTTGCAACAGATCGGTGTCTCCCTGCTCAACCAACTTGCACAATACATCATGGAGTCTTGGCATCTGGTTGTATCTCTTGTGACAATCGATAATTGCATCTAGTGCTGCAGGTATATTCCCCCTGCAACAGAATCAAACAAGCCTCAGTAACATAATGAAACATTTTTTGATAGAAGGCAATAATCAGAAATGATGATAGAACTTTGTGTTAATGTCCACCAAGATACAAAAGAGAAAGTGTGCTGGAATGGCCCTGCGGGTCATGCAGCATCTGAGGGTACCATCTATAGGCGACAATTTATGTCAGGACCATTCTTCAGACCGATTGTTCAGATACCAATTGTTCTGCAAAAATAATTGGTCCTTTTTATCACTTTCCAATTCATAACTGCAACTTTTTCCACTTTTACCAGGTTTCCCCTCACCCTCAAATTCTCTTTTGGCATCAGAAAGTATTACATAATTGGAGGACAAATTGCAGGTGCCCTGGCTGAGATTTATGAGTCATCATTAAATACGGGTGAGGTGCCGGAAGACTGGAGGGAGGCAAATGATGATCCTCTATTTAAGGACTGCAAGGAAAAGCATGGGAACAATCGGTCAACGAGTCAATAAGTGCAGGAGTAGGCCATTCGGCCCTACGAGCCAGCACCGCCATTCAATGAGATCATGGCTGATCACTGGTTCTGGACTCCCCCAACATCGGTAACATGTTTCCTGTGTGTCCAAACCCTTAATAATCTTATATGTCGAACATCTGTGGCCGTAAAGTTACCAGAGGGATAGGATATACATGCATTTAGATGAACAAGGCTGATTAGGGATATTCAGCATGGTTTTGTACGTGGGAGATCATGTCGCACAAATCTGACTGGGAATTTTTGAAGATGTAACCAAAAAGGTTGATGAAGACAGAGGTGTAGAATTTGTATATATGGGTTTCAGCAAAGCATTTGACAAGGTTCTGCATGGTAGGCTGCACTGGTAGGTTAAATTGCATGGGATCCAAGGAAAGCTAGCTGGCTGAATAGAAAATTGGCTTCAAGGAAGGAAGCAAGAGTAAGGGTGGAAGTTGTTTTTCCAGACCAGTGGCCGTGACTGGTGGTGTGCCTCAGGGTTCTGTACTGGGCCCATTGCTGTTTGTCATCCATATTGTCGTACAGATATACCGAATCAATATATTCTAAAGTACTCAGATGATACAGTTCTATTATCTGTTAAGTAACTCAGACAACCCTGGGCTGCACCAACTCGGTGTGAACAAACTGGTCGAGCGGACTGATAATGATGCTCTTGAGATTAACACAAAGAAAACGGAACCAAACAGTATTTGGTTCACCATATGACTCCATAAAGTTTCTCTTGTGATCCATTATGAAAAAATCAAGCAGGTATTTTCATTTAAATACTTGGGGGTAACGATAGATCAGATATCATGGAATGACCACAATGATAAGATTTGCAATAAGACAAAACAAAGAATCTGGTTTCTCTGCCGACTTAGATCTTTCGGAGCAAGTAGTCATATCCTTTTGTTATATTTTACCGCTGTGATAATGAGTGTTTTGCAATACTGTAAGATTACATGGTACAAGAGTTTGTCTGCTACTACAAAATCAAAACTGCTCCAATAATTAAAATTCTGCTCAAAGATTGTAGGTCAACCACTTCGAAAATTGTATGAATCATCCTACCATAAAAACATACTAAGGATGGCCAACAATATTTCTTCTGACTCCAACCACGTTCTGAACAGCGAGTATAATTTGTTACCATCAAACCAGTGATATAGGGTTCAAAAATTTAATAAGGTTAGACTGAAGCACCCTTTTGTGCACCAGTCAATCCTCAAACTAAATACGGTGCTTAATCCCAGATCAAATGCATGCTGATGGGCCTCAAATGTTGTCTTCTGTTATTGTAATGTTGTGTTGAATGTATGTATTTTTGGGTCCTGTCTTGATGTCTTAATGCATGACTTTTCAAGTCTCTTTTATCCTTTATGTGATGCTGTAAATGGAGCTGCTGCGATGCAAAACAAATTTCAGACTTTGCTCTGACAATAAAGTAATAGCGTATCGTATCAATTATTTGGATGAGAACATACAAGGCATGATTAGTAAGTTTGCAAATTACACTAAAGTGAGTGGTATTGTAGATAGAGAAGATGGTTCCCAAAAAATTGCAGAAGGATCTTGTTTGGTTGGGCAGGGCTGTGGAATGCTTAATGGAGTTTAATACAGATAAGTGCATGGTATTGGATTTTGGGAAGTCTAACCAGGGCAGGGCCTACGCAGTGAATGGTAGGGCTCTGGGGAGTGTTGTAGAAGAGATGAATCTAAGAGTGCAGGTACATAGTTCCTTGAAAATGGTATCACAGGTAGATAGGGAGGTCAAGGCAGCTTTTGGTACATTGGGCTTCATCAGTCAAAGTATTGAGTATGGAAATTGGGAGGTTATGTCACAGTTGTGCAAAGCACTGGTGAGGCCATATTTGGTCACCCTTTTATAGGAAATATGTCCAGCACACTTTCTCTTTTGTATCTTGCTGGAAAGGGTGCAGAAAGGGAAATGGAAAGATTGTTACTCGATTCCTGAAATTACCCTTGAAGCTGCATCCAGCTCCTGCCCAGATATCTGCATTATTGCTTTTTTATATATACAATTTACAAATTATTATTTCCACCACCCTCAGAAATAAGTAGAATCATAAATTTGAACAGGAAAATATCTGATATCTTGCTGATGACAAATAAAGCATTAATTTTAACAGTTGTTACATTATTTAAATTTTCTTGTGCAGGACCAATGTTAATGATTCTGCCAGTGTGGACAAAACACTTGAATCAAAAGATGCGAGGAGCTAAGAATGCACGCACAAGATAGGACCTGGCCCCACAACTCTGTCCTGTCATTTAATATTACGGCTGATGTGCCTAAGGTTCAATTCCTCTTCTGTGCCAATTGCATGTAGTTCCCAATTCCAGAATCCTTCAAATCCTTATCCACCTTCTCTATAAATGCCTCCAGCATTCTCGACTCCACATATCCCCAAGGTTTTACCATCCTCCAAAATAAATTCCTATGCACCTCAGCTTTAAATGAATCTGAAGGAGGTTACAGTGCCAATGGTGTAAGAACAGTGGTACATGGGAACAAGGGTTTTAATTGAGAAATTATTGCATAAACGCCAGGAAAGATAGTATTGAGTATGCAAATCTCAAAAATGTACATCTATTTACAGTTTGGTTGAGGATTTGATGCCTAATATAGGACATTATAATGAATGGACCATGAGGCGACTCAAGAATGGAATAAGGAATTAACAAATGAAGGTAGGAGCAGAGATGCCATTTTTCCACAAGCACAATTAAATTGGGTTAGTGAGAGAAAGGATGCAGATTTTAAATCTTAAGGCAGGAATGAGCATGACAAAGAGGTTCCATGGTATTTGGGTAATCTGAACAAGAAACAAAGGACAAGTAAATGGGATCAGTAGCAGAACAATAGAATTCATGCTGTTTAAACGAATGCTGAAGCATGTTCCCAAGGCTGAGATGAAACTGAAGATATCAAAATGGAGGTGGTTGTCAAAATGAATTAAGTGCTGCTTTTACAAGGTGCAAACCACTTTCACAACTAATAAACAACTTACGCCTTATCTCTTCTCCCGATCGGCAGAGCCTTTCTCTTCTCCCGATCGGAGGCGCAGCGCGAGCGTAGTTGGGGGGGGGGGGGGAGGGGAGAGGAGAGCCGGGCTTCAAAATGAAGAGAGAGAGAAGCGGCTGGGATTGGTCGCATGTGGGATTGTGACGTCAGCAGCTCATGAGGTCCTGTTTAGATTTTAAAATGAGTGGGAGGGTGAAGGATTTATTAAAAAATGTGTACATAAAAATGTCTAAATGTAATGAGTAGTGGATCCGTGAATGAAAAGTGTAATGTCTAGCGAAATGGAAAAATTCTCTGAGTTTGAGCGTGTGGTTTTGGCGGACCATGAAATCAAAGGCCAAAATTCTGACACAAATAAACACAC
The DNA here is from genome assembly GCA_035221665.1 of Okamejei kenojei. Classification (NCBI taxonomy): domain Eukaryota; kingdom Metazoa; phylum Chordata; class Chondrichthyes; order Rajiformes; family Rajidae; genus Okamejei; species Okamejei kenojei. The sequence goes on from CM069138.1 coordinate 58,568,835, forward strand.
ACACAGCCACAGAGTTTTAAAAGTATACTAGACCAAGTGCAGACCCGTTGGGTCTGGTCCCCGAACGTTAGGTTGAGGGGGGGGGTGGGGGGGAGAGGGAGGGAGGGAGGGAGGGAGGGAGGGAGGGGGGGGGGGGGGGGGGGGGGGGGGGGGGGGAAAGGGAGAGGGAGGGAGAGGGAATGGGAGGGAGCGAGACGCTGGCTACAGCCATCGAAATGCTGCGTACAGCCGTCGTGACGCAGCGTACACCCTCAATGCACCTGCGGGCCGTTGACACGCAGGCTCTTTGACGCTGGCTGAAGGCAACGATCAGCTGTTCCCTCGCTGCTTTTTGCCACCCATGGGAAGATCGTTGACTTGAGGCAGCGTGACAGAGCCGGGCCGGGGGGGGGAGGGAGAGGGAAGTGGAGGAAATAAAATCGGCATCGAAATAAGAAAAATGTTGGGACCGGGGTGGGGAGGAGGAGTGCCTGGTGGCAGCAGCGAAAGAAGAATAATAGCGGCGTTTTTGGAGGAGAGCAGCAGCTGCAGCCGCCGTTATGGTGGCTGGCCAGCAGGAGGCCACAAAATGAGTGAGTGTGTGGGGGGGGGGTGGAGGATTTTATTAAAACATGTGTACTTAAAAATATCTAAATGTAAAGAGGAGTGGATCCGTGAATGTAAAAGTGTAATTTCTAGCTGAATGGAAAAATTCTCGGAGTTTGAGCGTGTGTGTTTGGCGGACCATGAAATCAAAAGCTAAAAATCTGACACAAACACACACACACACACACACACACAGTTTTAAAAGTATATAGATAGATACAAAATAATTTTCATACAATTCAGATCTGATCGTTTAGGCAAAACCTAGAACTGTTCCATCACTCAACAGTTTATCCTATACACTCAGTACTATAATCACTATCTGGTTCATAGTCCTTTAACATAAAATCATATTGTCACTTCCATTAAGTGTAGCAACTTAAAAATTCTGGGGTACACAAAGAGCTGGAGAAACTCAGTGGGTGTAGCAGCATCTAAGGAGCGAAGGAGATAGGCAACGTTTCGGGCCAGAACCCTTCTTCAGACCCAACTTAAAAATTCTCTTGTCCTAATAATTACACTAATTCAAGTTGATGGAATTATGTTTTCAAATGTATAATACCAATATTGAAATGTGGCCAACCTGTGCTTTGATAAGTTCTTGCTCTAGATGCTTTAAGTCACAATTCTCATTTAAAGAAAAATCAACTGTCTTTGGTGCACACTACCAGTTAAGCTTTTCCAGATCCAAATTGCAAATCTATGTTCCAGAGCTAAATTTCCCAAGTCTGCCATTTCTCCAGTTTGCTTATCTTGATTGACAACATGTTGCCAGATTGATATTTATTTGTATATTGATTATACCAGTGATACTATTGGTTTAATCTCTCAATTTGAAAGGCAATGTGTGTTCAATAATATTGCCTGGGAAAAAAAACATGCATGGCTTCACTTAGGGAACAGCCCAAGTTATTCCTCTCAGATTCCAAATTCCTTACCTGCTTGAGAATTGAATAATAACAAATTAAAAGCATTTCCACTGCCATCATTAAATGCCTGTTAAATCAACCACTAAAAATAGCGAGAGAAAAAAAAAACGCCTCAAGTACAAAAATGAACTAAATTGGGATCATTACACTCGAACAGTATTTTTCTTCCATGTAAATGGGGCTTCTCCTGATAGATATGTACCTTATACCCTTCTCAAGCCATGTTTACAGTACACTGAGTGGAATCGTACTGAGACATTCAAATTTTTGTCATTTTGTATGAAGACAAAATTACAGGTTGATTTTTATCTGTGAATAGATGGTGCAACTAAATAAAAGCAACAGACGAGACAAACAATAGAGCACTGCAGTGAAAAGCTTACAGCTGCTATTCAACTGCTTAGCCCCACTTATTCAGTGATGAAGAAGTTTACAATGGAAGAGCAAGAGACAGTTCATTTTTATATAATGTAAGGAAACACTGTCGACTGTTGATTTTAATTGCCGTGTGGTAACGTTACGTTAAAAGCTTCAGTTAAGTGGCAATTCATGACAGTTTTACTGATTGAAAAGCGTCTTTCGAAGCTGAAAACCTCAGGGAAAGGAGCAAAATAAAATGGGGGATGGTGGAAGAGAAAGAAACTGAAAGCAAAAAGAAACTCTTCTGTAACAAATCCCAATCTGCAAATCTAAATCAGATGTTAGTGTACAGGGAAATCAATTCTACATGGTACAATCAGCTTTGCACAATCATACATTTAAAGGACTGGCTCTTTACTGAGCTAAATGTTTCTCTGTTCATTAGACATAATGAGGAATCTTCAAGGAGACTGGTGTTGCAATTACAACTAATCCTCAAAAAATTAACTGTGTTGAAGGCTTTATAATTTCCCTAGGTACAATTTAGCTGTCACTTACTTTAAAATTTACTCAAACACGCTTTCGAAATAGCTGTAACTTCACATGTCAAGTGCTTTCCAACCAATTAAGTCTAACTGGAAGTCACTGTTAAACAACTGAATGACTAGACAAGATAGCTCATTTCCCTGCTCTTTTGTTCGGAATAATATGCTGCATTTACATTATCAGCCTCAACAGGATTTTCTGACAGGGACAGAAAAAATTGCTAGCGCTGTCCGTGCTAAGCACATGAAGCCTGTCATTTACCAATCATCCTTCAAAATGCAATAGCCATGAATGCAACTTAATTACAACCCAATGATCCTTGACGAAAAATCACCTTATCAGTGTCCTGTCTCCGCAAAGCAAATGAACTACTTTTGTCCTTCATCGCCGATGATGCTAAATTCATAATTGCAAAATAGAACGAGTTTAAAAAATAAAGCAAGCTACACTGAAGTCTTCACTATCATTAGAACACAGTTTGAAATAGGGGGAAGGGAAGGAATACATTTGCAACAACTAAAGTTTCATTTCTGTGCTGTGACTCGGTAGGATAAAAAAGAGAAAAAACTTAAATCAAGTATTTTCAGTGTGAAATACTTGTTCTTACACATTACTGCCTCTGGTCAAAATATGCAAAGTAGATAGTGAAGGCCATGGCTGTGCTATTAATCCATTGTATATCTGTCAGACTAACGAAATATCTCACGATATTTACAATAACACTTCGTTCTTAATTAGTCGTGGCTGATCGTTGTGTTCATTTGGGAGAAGCTGGTGTCCTTTTTCTCTTACCTATGCATTTACTTGTTGCCCTCCCCTCCTCTCCCCTCCCCCATCAAAATATTTAATTAGCAACTACTAAAATATAAAGCCCCATTCTCAAAACAATACTTTGAATGGCATGATAATTTTACTCCGTATACCTTATAGACGAGAGTAAGCTCAATTGTTTACATTCTGAATTGACACTTCAATCATGCTCCTGAAGTGCTGAGCTGACAGGCTTGACAATCTGAAGAGCTAATTAAGGACAGGAATGCCTGAGTGGAAGAATGGAACACCTCTGCACTTTGTCCATACCCGGCACTCCTAGAACAGAGAGGTGAGCAGTAATCCTGAGCATTTCCTCCATACCGCCTAGCAATGCATCTCAAATCTCCACTTTAGCCAACACCTGCTTTTGACCTAGTGCTACAATTGTTCCAAGCCTCTCCAAGCTGGGACTCTCAACATGAATGCTCTATTCACTCCAGATGCAATTTAATCCCCTGATGTTGTCACATGTTGCCTGTTGTAGAATCGAACAAGATGTCTGGAAAGTTGACCGATTAGTTTTATAGTCCATTCCATGTTCGCTCCCAGCTAGGATAGGACCATAAATCAGAAAAAAACAAACTTAGATGTCTGTGATTGATTGCTTTACAATGAATTCCTTTGGAAAGTACACAAATGAGTTCAAGCTTTGCTGTAATAATGCCTCAGATATGTTTATTTCTGTCTGTTGTCTTGCATAAGAATGCTGAGTTATGTAGGGTGTAAACATATCGATGCACCCCAATGAGGCATTACTTTAAAAGAAACAGAAATAGAACAAAACTAAGATGTGTTTGGTTCAGCTGATTACCTAAGAAATTGTAGTTTCATTTTCTAGAATTTAGCAAGACATGCACATTGGATTCGTCTTCACGTTAACCCTCAGTATGCAATTTTCCTCTTTCCTGTTACCAATGGCAATTTCATATCAAAAAGCACTATCAAAATAATTGTACCCTATTGTATCATTGTATCACACAATCCATGTAGCCGAGCAAATTTACCATCCACTGCCCTCAAATGAAAAAAAATTGCATATTTGTGTATCTAAGTCATAATGTTGATGACGACATAAGAGAAGCCATCTTGAAGGAGTTTTTAAACGTGGCCCATGTGAGGAAGCTGAATTAATGTCAGTGGATACTGTCATTAATGCAAAGCGGTTCAATGATCATGTCATTTCAATTGTCTATGTAAATTTGTATTGCTCTATACTGCTCGACTTAGCAACAGACAAGTTAGTTTCCCCTGAAATTGACATAAGCTGTCAACCTTTAGATAAGTAAACAGAAATGCAATGAAAGTCCAAAATATACATTTCTAAAATTATTGATGCCAAGATTTTGTGATTAACCAATCAAGCAAAAATCCACTTCAAATATATTACACCAAATCATTAAAATTTCACTTATATTCAAAACTGTAATAACGTAAAATGTTAATGAAATTGTGTTCAGCTTGCAGGACACCGTCACCCAGTTTGTCATTTAACAAATATATTTAAAAGGCAATAATTATTTTGAAAAGTTCCTCCTTTAACCTAAAACTAATGAAGTTAACAGTGGATAAAGTGCTGGAGTCATTCAGTAGGTCGTGACATCCTAGTTAGAATTTTGCCTTCCAGCTGAAACATTGACTCTTTCTCATTTCCGTTGATTCTGCCTGACCTACAGTGCATCCTACATTTTTAATATTTCTGGCTTTTGCAATTCTGATTTTCATTGACTGTAGACTGCTCCAGTACATAAAATGCATGTTTTGTACAATACGACCTTTATTAATTTTGAATGAACCAAACTGAAATGTCTTCAAAACAATACAGCTCATCCAAGTGCCGAAAAAGATGGCCATGGAAATACTGTATTGGGTTTCTAAAATTATCCAAAATTCTATAGATTAGCAAATAGCTCCTGTTGACTATGGAGTGGCAAATGTCACCCACTCTTTAAAAAGGGAGGAGAGGAAAAAAGGAAGCTATTGCACACGGTAGTATGCAAAGTAAGCATGCAGGTACAGCAGGCAGTGAAGAAAGCGAATGGCATGTTGGCCTTTATAACAAGAGGAATCGAATATAGGAGCAAAGAGGTTCTTCTGCAGTTGTACAGAGCCCTAGTGAGACCACACCTGGAGTATTGTGTGCAGTTTTGGGCCCCTAATTTGAGGAAGGACATTCTTGCTATTGAGGGAGTACAGCGTAGGTTTACAAGGTTAATTCCCGGGATGGTGGGACTGTCATATGCTGAGAGAATGGAGCAGCTGGGCTTGTACACTCTGGAGTTTAGAAGGATGAGAGAGGATCTCATTGAAACATATAGGTTTGTTAAGGGCTTGGACACAATAGAGGCAAGAAACATGTTCCCGATGTTGGGGGAGTCCAGAACTAGGGGCCACAGTTTAAGAATAACGAGTAAGCCATTTAGAACGGAGACGAGGAGAGTGGTGAATCTGTGGAATTCTCTGCCTCAGAGGGCGGTGGAGACAGGTTCTCTGGATGATTTCAAGAGAGAGCTAGATAGGGCTCTTAAAAAATAGCAGATTCAGGGGATATGGGGAGAAGGCAGGAACGGGGTACTGAGTGGGGATGATCAGCCATGATCACATTGAATGGTGGTGCTGGCTCAAAGGGCCAAATGGCCTACTCCTGCACCTATTGTCTATAGTAAAGGAAATACTGTAATCTATACTAATGTAATATCAGAATACCTAGAAACAAATAGGATTGAGCAGTTAGTATGAATTTATGACAGGGAAATATTTTTTAACCAGACTATTGAAATTATTTGAGATTGCGATTTATAGGATTGATAATGGACAACCAGTAGATGTAGTGAAATGTCCAGCAGTCACTTGGGCAAGCAGATAAATGATCTGGTGACTTTCATAATATGGTTTTCAGTATGGGAGTAAAAAGTGTCCTACTGTAATTATACAGAAGCTTGGAAAGACCACATCTGGTGATTCACATGCAGTTTGGCTCTCCTTACTCAAGAAAAAAATGTGAAACAAATTGCAATAAAGGGAATGCAATAAAAGCTCACCCGACTGATTCTTGGAATGGTATGAAGAGGGATCGATTCATCTTAACCTGTATACATTGAAGTTTAGGAGGGAGTTCACATTACAAAATACACAATTCTGACATTGCTTGGTGCTGGCGAATACTTCTCCTGTTTGGGGAGGAGGAGGGGTCAGGGTTCACAAACAGGGACCAGCCTCAGGATAAAGAGCAAGACATTTCGGATTCAGATAAGGAGAAATCTCTTCATTCGTGGTGTGGTAAAGCTCATACAGCTGGGCTCTAGAAGGCAGCTACAGCCTTCTATGAACCCAGAAGGCTTTAGTTGAAAAATCTCTGAACATATTTGAGGAGACAATTAGATTTCTGGCCACAAAAGGATTTAATGGATCTGAGGAGCGGGTAAGCGTATGGTTCTGAGATAAAGTATAAGCCACGATAGTTTTGAACAACATAGCAGACTTGAAGATCTAAATTATATACCCTGCCTCCTAATTTGCAATGGTCTATATTGTTTTTCAACAGAACCATTGCTGGAGGAGGTCAAGGTGGCAATGGGGAGGATTGGGGATTAATTTGTGTATAAGGTGATTGGGATGACTTTGATTTGTACTGTTATGCTACAGATGAGAATTAAAGATTCAGATAAGCATTAAAGATTCAGATTCCAAACCACCAATTTGAGATTAATTACCTTTAAGTTTTAACCATAAATATGAAGGCATTTAAACAGGGCTTTCTCAACCCTGAGTCTAGCCAGCATCTACATAGCATTGTACAGTTCAAACTAATTCTTAAAACATTGCAATTGCTAAACGAGGCATACAGTTTCTGTCAAAACATTTTAAATAAAAACACCAAAAGATTTTATAAAATGCAATATTCAATTCAGCTCTTAAGTCCTAGCCAAGATAGATGTTTAATTGACAATGACAATTAAGTTTCTCTAACAAAATAAGATATTTTCAAAATAAATATGACTAAAATCAAAGGGACAAACCAGGACAATCCAATGTTTAGCAGCATATTTAGTTTCTTACTAGGTAATGTTGATTTTGATCTTTTCAACTTACTGATCAAGAGTGACTGTAATCAACGGTGAACAGAGATTAGCAGTGGGTTTGGCTAACCCCAAATTTACAATGGATTCATGTAGCTGCTTCACCGTGTCTGCTTCTCCCCTCAAGGCTGCAACATTCAGGATATGGAAGAATGAAGTAATAGTTGTGTCTCGTAGAACAATTTCTTTCTCCTTCATTTCCTTTAAGATTAAAATTGCGTCTATAATGCAAAACATAAAAAGTCCAGAGTTAAAATTTATTCAGGAAAACAAACTGCCCTTTATCCAGCGAAAAATGGCATTTTAACTAAGCAAGAATGCAAATTCTGGAGTATTATTCAGATTTCAACTTAATTATTACTTGTGTATCTATCCGAGACTACAATTATGCACCACAATGGCATGATTTTATCATTTCTCCGCTACTGTGACTACAAATTATAGGCAGTATCTGTGTGCCCACTCTGCACCATATAACCCTGCACAGCCTGCCCTGTAGCTGCATAATCTCGCTAAATGGATGCTTTTATCCTTCAATGATAACATCTGCTAAATCACACTATTGTTTCTCTAGCAGATGGTTTGTCACGAGGCCAGATAATTAAGATGTGTTTACACTGTATTTACATCAAGACTAATGGCTTGATACCGATACAGTCTGTTTGCAGAGCCGATACTAATTATCCAGTCTTAGCCGGGAAAGCTTCCTAAAAGTCTACATTTATAAACTAAGGTTCAATAATCTTAACAAATTAGGTCTCCTTTTAGAATAGACACAGCCCATTCACTTACTTTACAAAACCAGGCATTGTAGTTTTAGGCAATTATGCCAACAAAGTAAATTACCCACAAAGTTCCAATATAATTTTGAAATTGTTAAGACAACATTTCTAAAGAGCAGATTAAACCAGTTTTCTATATATTACGCTACATGAAATTCATTTTAATACACTTTGCCAAAATCAAGTATAAAACCATTAGCACAGGTGGGGTAGATGACCTTTGCCACACGTCATGCTGCTCAAACTTAAACACTTAAACTTAAACTATGTTAATTTAAAAAATACAATGCTGGGCAAAATGCAAGTGCCAAACTTGCCAAGACATCACTTTGTAATGGCTTCCAGCATTCAGGTCTAGTGGATGTTGTTAAATGGAAATTATAATATATTTTCATAAGCACTGATGGAATATACCAAACAAAAATTGAAGTCTCATTCATTTCCAGAGGATGTAAATGTATCATTTATTGTGACTATTTGTAGAGGTTTTCTTAACCACCCCTATAATTGAAGCAGATAACTTACCTTCCAGTTTACCATGCTTGGCTAGGACCCTCACAAGTGCTAAGTACTTATTTGTATCAAGGCTAGCGGAAGAATCTTTACGGTCCCTTAAATTTCAGAAAGAAAGGGAATCAGTATTTAGCACTTCCATATGTTTTCGTAATGTAATGCCTAACTTCATGTTATATAAATATCAATGTATTGCACCTCTCACTGTTAATTTAATCATGACCAGCTTCCGATTAAAATTTTATTAAGATTTAAATATTACTACTTGTTTAACGCAAGAAGGTCCAAATATCAGCATAAATTAATCTGACATATTTCTGCACTAGCGTACTTACACTTCCCGTTTCAGGTTCAGTGCTTCTTCTGGGTTATCGTGTCGACAGCAAAGATTTATTAGTGCAGCATAGCCACCAATAGCCATGTCCGATTCGTACTGAGCTTTCAGTTCAAGGGCTTTTTGCATATTCTTAAAAGAGAAGGAAAATAAAACAGTTCTACGAAAGAGATCTTGATTATAATATAAAGCTTAGTTTTTCTCTCATGCAAAAGCTCTACAGATATTAGAGCAGTTTACATACTGTTCAGTAGATTCAATTATTACAAAAGATGAGTTCACACATCCTTAAAACCAAAATGTTGCAAGCAAATCAAATTAAGATCCTTATTGAAATGAAATTGAGTAGGCCTGGACAATGTCAAATACATCCCCTAACTAACATTTTCTCTTGCTTCAGTTAATGTATAATGTGAAAAAATGAATTATTCGATATTAACTCCTAACTTTGAATAGGCCTTGATTTCTTGGATTGGCGCACCTATGCAGTTATATGATCACACACAAATTTAGATCACCAACATCTTGGCTCATAATCATCTTGGCAATATAATTGTAGGGAGTTAGAAATTATGAATGTTACACATCCTTCAGAAATTAGGATCTTACACAACCAGAAATTAGGGTTTAAGGAACGATTGGAATGAACGAGGACTCACTCACATTTCCAATAAATCATAATCAGAAAAGTTACATATGGGCTGAGGATGTTACAGAATAAAAGACCAAAAAAATGGTTTGCCCTGAACCAAAGAACTAAAATAATCTGAGATGCACCCATTTCTGTGTGTTATCTAAAAAAAGGGCTACATTTAATTAGATAATTTCATCCACAGCGGCATTGAGGAAACTATAATCGTCATCAAGATTCTTGGGGTCCGAAATGGCTTGAGGATCCAAGCAGTGATCCTGGACCTGACAGCTAGTTAATAACCACAGTGTGAAAATCTTATTGAATAGGAACAGAATTTGACTTAGAACCAAGGAACTGCAGATGCTGGTTTAAACAAAATAAACAAAGTGTTGAAGTAACTCAGCAGATCAGGCAGCATCTCTGGAAAAAATGGAAAGGTCATATTTCAGGTCGGGATTGCTTCTTCAGGCAAAGCTTGATTTACTGTATTCCTCGTTCTTCCCACTAATTGCTTTTGAGTAATCATGTAACATCTAGTGGTAAACAGGGATAATAGCATATAGACTAGGCACCGAAAAGGGCTCAATTTTTTGCGATAATAGCATCCTATCAATGAGGCAGCCCCTTAAATACAAATTTCTGGATAGGCTTGGGATGCACTTATCTGGATAGGCTTGGGAAGCATTGATGCACTTATCTAGTTATATAATCACAAACATTCACAGAAGGTTTATTTCCAAATCAATATGTAGTTATAGTTATAGAGCAGTACAGCATGGAAAGAGGCCCTTCGGTCCAACTCGTCCATGCCAACCAAGAGGCCACAAATAAGCTAGTCACATTTGCCTGCGCTTTGGCCATATCCTTGTGAACCTTTCTAATCCATGTACTTGTCCAAGTGTCCATTAAATGCTGTTCAAGTACCTTCCTTAACTACCCCCTCTTGTAGCTCATACCATACACCCACCACCATCTGAATGAAAAAGTTATCTTGAGGTTTGTACTTAAGCAGCAAGAGAAAGTGGTTAAAATGCATGTGGGAATCAGGTTCTCCAAACGGAGACAGAGTATTCTATCTCTTCTGTTAGGTAAACCCTTGAGTGAAGTGCTATTGAGGTCAACATGGAACCTGCAGAGATGCTTGACAAGGCAAGTAGGCAGATAGTTTATTGCACTCATGTGGACTTAGTGCCTTCCATGATGTCTGGGACAAAGACCCATCATTTATTAATTTGCCTCTGTAATTTGTGATTTGTTACCGAAAAAAATTACATGTAGTTAAAGCGCATATTGTCAGATTTTAATAAAGGCCATTTTTATACAATTTGGTTTCACCATGTAGAAATTACAGCAGTATTTATACATGGTCCCCCCATTCAGTGCACCATAATATTTGGGACACATGGCTTCACAGGTGTTTGTAATTGCTCAGGTTGTTTAATTGCCTCCTTAATGCAGGTAAAAGAGAGATCTCAGCACCAGGTCTTTCCATCACCTTTGGAAACTTTTATTGCTGTTTATCAACATGAGGACCAAAGTTGTGCCAACGAAATTCAACGAAGACATTATGAGACTGAACTGTTCGAGACATTAGCCAAACCTAAAGGGCCTGTCCCACTTGGCTGTCTTTCGCGCGCCATTCACGTGACCCACTAGAGTGTGGGTAGAACGGTGACGGGCGCTTGGAGTAGTGTGGAGTGTCGTGGAGGAGTGTGGAGTTCATCCAGCACAAAATCGTTGCATGCCACCGGCCTGTCGTGTAACTGACAGCCAAAGTGGGACAGGCCCAAGACCCTTGCGCGACGCAACTTCTCATCTCCTAGAGCAGAAGCAGGCAAACGATCGTCGAACTCAGCCTGGGGCTCACGGCCTTTGCGGATCCGGATCCGCCCCCACTCCTACTCCCAGAGAGGGGTCAAGAAGATTGAAGATAGACACAAAATGCAGGAGTAACTCAGTAGGACCGGCAGCATCTCTGGAAAGAAGGAATGGGTGACGTTTCAGGTCAAGACCCTTCTTTCAGACTGAAGAAGGGTCTTGACCCGAAACATCATCTATTCCATCTCTCCAGAGATGCTGCTGGTCCCGCTGAGTTACTCTTGCATTTTGTGTCCATCTTCAAATAACGTCACACGCTCCAGACGACGGTGCGGGCGCATGATGACGCGCGCGACTCTCGCGGAACCGTCGCGTGGCCGTCGCTACCGGCCTGTTGTGCAAGTGACGGCCCAAGTGGGACAGGCCCTTTAGGCTTACCAAAATCAACTGTTTGAAACATCATTAACAGGAAGAGAGCACTTGTGAGCTAACTAATTAATCGCAAAGACCTCCACAGTTGATGTCAGAAGAATTATGTCTATAATAATGAAAAATCCCAAAACACCAGTTCGACAGATCAGAAACACTCTTCGGGAGTCAGGTGTGGATTTGTCAATGACGACTGCCTGCAGAAGACTTCATGAACATAAATACAGAGGCTACACTGCAAGGTGCAAATCACTGGTTAGCCACAAAAATAGGATGGCCAGGTTACAGTTTGCTAAGAAGTACTTAAAAGAGCAACAACAGTTCTGGAAAAAGGTCTTGTGGACAGATGAGACAAAGATTAACCTATATCAGAGTGATGGCAAGAGCAAAGTATGGAGGAGAGAAGGAACTGCCCAAGATCCAGAGCATACCACCTCAACTGCAAAACACAGTGGTGGGGGTGTTCTGGCCTGGGCATGTATGGCTGCTGAAGGTACTGGCTCGCTTATCGTCATTGATGATACAACTGCTGATGGTAATTGCATAGTGAATTTTGAAGTGTATTGACACATCCTATTTGCTCAAGTTCAAATAAATGCCTCAAAACTCATTGGCTGGCGGTTTATTCTACAACAAGACAATGATCCCAAACATACTGCTAAAGCAACAAAGGAGTTTTTCACAGCTAAAAAATGATCAATTCTTGAGTGGCCAAGTCAATCAACCTGAGATCTGAGCCTATTTGAGCATGCCTTTTATATGCTGCAGAGAAAACTGAAGGGGACTAGTCCCCAAAACAAGCATAAGCTAAAGATGGCTGCAAAACAGGCCTGGCAGAGCATCACCAGAATAGACACCCAGCAACTGGTGATGTCCATGAATCGCAGACTTCAAGCAGTCATTGCATGCAAAGCATATGCAACAAAATACTAAACACGACTACTTTCATTTACATGACATTGCTGTGTCTCAAATATTAGTGCCCTGAAATGGGGGGGGGGGGGGACACTATGTATAAACATAGCTGCAATTTCTATATGGTGAAACCAAAATGTATTAAAATGGCCTTTATTAAAATCTGACAATGTGCACTTTAACCACATATGATTTTTTTCTAATACAAATTTCAAATTGTGAGTACCGAGGCAAATAAATAAATGGTGGGTATTCGTCCCAAACATTATGGAGGGCACTGTATGTTGGAGTCCGTGTGCTTCTGCCATATAAAAGCTACTTTACCATTTTTGAGCAGTCATGGGCCAAGGAGTCCATGACTACCAAGGGGATGTTAGACTTTTGCACAGTGGTTTTCTGAGGATCCTTAAATCATTTCTTCTGTCCATTTGGTAATCTCTTGCTGTGATGTAGCAAAAAATGTAAACAGAGGCAAAGAGTACAACAGAATTCACATTTATAGTCCAGCCATGACTAGGGTAAAGTTCTGGACTCCAGAGTTCAGGAAAGGTATCAAACGACCAGAAATGAGAGATTGAAGTTATGAGAAGAGACAAAAGGACCAGAAATTGTACTTGTAATAGCAGAGATGTAGTGGGGATCTGATGAAGGTGTTCAAAATCATGAAGATACTAAACAGAGTATTCAAAATAACTGCTCGCAATCAAGGAAAAGTCAACAAGTGAACAATTAATAAATATGTAAGAAGGAACTGTAGATGCTGGAAAATTGAAGGTAGACAAAAATGCTGGAGAAACTCAGTGGGTGAGGCAGCATCTATGGAGCGAAGGAAATGGGCAACGTTTCTGCCCGAAACGTTGCCTATTTCGTTCGCTCCATAGATGCTGTCTCACCTGCTGAGTTTCTCCAACAATTAATAAATGTTGTTTCGGAATGAACCAAATGATAGGAAAGGTTTTTATTAAATCAGTGAGTAGTTAGAATTTAGGGAGAGTAGAGGAGACAGATTCAATCATACTGTTCAAAAGCAAGGGTGATAATACTTGGAAGTGTGTAAGACCGTAGAGACGGGAAAGATAGGAATTAGCAAGATCTTCTTGTCTTTACTTAATGCTGGCAGAGACATGACGTGCTAATTGGCCTCCTTCCACACTATTACCTTTCCTTGATCTTGTGTCATTTACAAAAAAATCTCCCTGCACAAATCTGATAGGGAAATGGGATGAAACACTTTTGTGATCAGAGCAACTTAACTCCATTTTTATTGGTAGACCACTTGTATACAAAATAGTTGGATATAAAATCCCAAATCCAAGCATTTTGTTTTACACTTTCTTCTTCACTGAGCATATTTAAGGGAGAAGGGGGATTACAACATACTTCTGAGTAATGGCTGAAGAATAAAAATCACCGAGGTGATTCCAGCTGTGATGTATTTAAAATTATATATTTTTCATCTAGAGTTCTGCAAATGGTTTTATTTTATTTGCAGCTGTAATGGGAAAATTATGCACATCTGAATAATTTCAAGATATACTCCCCTTCCACAAACCAACGTGGTTCCATAGGTATTAAAAAAAAACTGTACTAATTTCAGTATTACCACTTCCAACATGAAGTAAATATATGTACATTACATTGAACAAATGCTTTATCGTAGTCCTAGTTTTACTTCCACAAAAATCTAGCAATGGAATTGTCAAGATATCAAGAATCAGGTTATTAAACAAAAAAGTGACTGCATAATTGATTTACATATCATCGGATATTGTTGTTTGTTTCTTTGAGAGTCCAGTACAGCTGCAGAGATTCGCTGCTAAATAATCTACATCCCTCCCTGACTGATTTTCTCCAGTGCTCACACGCTACCAAACAGTAGCCAGCATGTAACAGAATACCAGATCAGCAAAATTAACAAATAAACAACATTACAGAGCTTGATGAAAACTGTGAGGATGGAAGATACATTGAAATATTATAAATAATTAAGCAAGAAAGGACAAAAGTCTGGAAAGGGTTTATTTTTTGACTGAGATTTCACCATCTTCAGCTTTACTTTTTAAAAATAATTCTCCTGAAATGCAATGGCTTTGCCTTTTTTTTTTAAGAGAACAAAGAATGTACAAATGTAAGAATCATATACGAGTTGACTGGTTTTCCTATTTTGTAAAATTAATATACCCCAAAAAAGACAGGATTAGTTCAACTTTAAGATTGTTTAAAATGATTTGGAGCCATTTCTATGGATTTCCCAAAATATTTCAAAGGAGCAAGAACTAATGCACACGATGAAGTAACAAATGTTGCTTGTGTCTGCTGTGAAAAATGCTTATGATCAATGCGAACAGTGGCAGCATTTAAACACTTTGGGAACAGGTATTTAACATCTTTGAATGAATTGCATACCTAGACATTGTAAAAATAGTACAATTGCTACTGTATTTATTATCAACATGGCGCCTTTAAAAAAAAGCACGTAAAATGCTTGAAGTTACTCTGGCAAATGGTGAACTTTATACATGATCAATTTTCTATGCCATTCTCATAGGTGTTAGCTTTCTAGGCAGTAATCAACAGCTTGCTCATAAACACCTCTATTGATTCAATTTGAACCAGAAATAAATCAGAAGTGGATTAATGCTATATTGCTGTAAATAAAAACGATAAAATGCCTTACAAATATTGTTCATTAAACATCATGCAAGAAATAACAAATTTTATGCACGACTTCCATGTAGCAATACTCTGTATTTAAATTCAACTTACCTTCATTTCCACTAATGCAACTACTGCAGTAACAAGTAATGGAACATTCTCTTTGTGTGCATTTGTTAAGAGTTTACTTATAGAATTATGTTGAATTGGCTGTGTAACCTTTGCTACTTCTTTTTGAAGTATTACTATCTAGTCCTGATTTGCTGTTCAGTTTCAGGACAATTTGAATATTCTTATGCTCCTTGAAGATTTGACCCTTGTCAAGGGGTAAATTGGTGAGAAGTAATCCTCGGAAAATGATCAGTGCTGTCTCCCAGCAGTTTAGCTACAATTAATGCTGTAAGCCTGGCTCGCATCTTTGCGTGAGAGGCTAGACAAAAAATCAAGTTGTTTTCAATTGGAACAGTAATATTTTAAACATGATTTCTTGTTTAACGATCAGAATGAAAATTTAATGTGCCTTCCTAAATGGGATTTGAGAGGGAACTTTTACACAGTGAATAAGGAACATTCAAGTTTTTTTGCCAGCAGGAAAGGAGCCAAATATATTGCATCTGAATAAAAGTATTTGATCAATTAAATTTGCCAAACAACTGAAAATCCTTGAAATATTTAATTGACTCATGGACTTCATCAACTTCGCCACCAATTTACACCCTGCACTCAAATTTATGGTCCATCTCAGACACCTCCCTCCCCTTTCTTGATCTCACTCTCCATCACAGGAAATAGACTGACTATTGACTGACATCAATTACAAACCCTCTGACTCCCACAACTATCTTGACTGCACTTCTTCCCACCCTACTTCCTGCAAAGACTCGATCCTCTACTCACAATGCCTCCGTCTACGCCGCATCTTCGTCAAGATGAGGTGTTCCATACTAGAACATCCGAGATGTCCTCATTCTTTAGGGAACAAGGGTTCCCCTCTCCCATCATAGATGAGGCCCTCACTCGTTTGTATTCAGTACCACGCTGTTTCGCCCTTGCTCCCCCTCCCCCTAGTCGCAACAGAGTCAGTGTCCCTCTAGTCCTTACTTTCCACCCCTTCAGCCATTGCATACAACACAATCCTCTGAAATTTCCACCACTTGCAACGGGATCCCACCATTAGCCACATTTTCCCATCTCCACCCCTTTCTGCCTTCCGCAGAGACCGTTTCCTCCGCAACTCCCAGGTTAACTCATCCCTTCCCATCCAAACCATCCCCCTCCCCAGGTACCTTCCCCTGCAACCGCAGAAGATGCAACACCTGTCCTTTCGGGTTAGGCAGAGGATCACATGCACATCCTCCAACCTCATCCACCATATCCGTTGTTCAAGATGTGGACTCTTATACATCGGCGAGACCAAATGCAGACTGGGCGATCGTTTTGCAGAACACCTTCGCTCAGCCTGCGTGAACCAACCTGATCTCCCAGTTGCTGGACACTTTAATTCTCCTTCCCATTCCTACGCAGACCTTTCTATTCTTGGCCTCCTCTATTGTCAGAGTGAGGCTAAACGCAAATTGGAGGAACCAGCATCTCATATGTCACTTGGGCAACTTTCAGCCCAGTGGTATGAATATTGATTTCTCTCACTTCAGGTACCCCGACATTCCCTCTCTCTCTATCCCTCCTCCACCCAAATCGCACGAGCTTCTCATTTTCACTCTACAAACAGCTTACAATGGCCTGTTTCCTTTATTGTTACTTTTATACATATCTTTTATTCATTGTTCTTTATCTCCCCACATCACTGTCTATATCTCTAGTTTCCCTTATCCCTAACCAGTCTGAAGAAGGTTCTTGACCCGAAATGTCAACCATTTATTCTCTCCAGAGATGCTACCTGTCCCGCCAAGTTACTCCAACTTTTTGACTCTAGCTAAAGGAAAGCACCCCTCTTTACAAGTATGAAAAGTAAATTTGAACCTTTTTCAAGATGATGAATTGAATTGTACAATAGTAGAAATTATAGAATTGAAGAAGATCGTTCAGGCTGTCACTGGTAATACAAAGTTCTTATTTTGTACACTCTTATAACTTTGAATCAGAAGAAAAGATAAAATCATCCCCAGCATCCTTAAAATCTAAAATGTAATAGTATTGCTTAAAGGTCATCTAAAAATTAAAATAATAATTGCTACAAAATTGTGCTATTACATTGAGCTAGTGTTTAACAAACCATAAATGCTTGTCTAAATGTTGCAACCAATGAAAGTTACAAAAATATGATAGACTGGTATTTAAAATTCCATTTAAAATATCAATTTAATTATCTTTTGAGATCTGACAACCATCCATTAAAGATAGATTTTTATGTACATATTGCCTCCATTTTGAATTAGATTAGAAATTGCTTACATTACCTCTGTCTCGCATAGTAATAGGATCAATTGTTTCAGTGTTTCTCCAATGGATTTGTTCTCCATTTTTAGCTCTGTCAATTTTGTTTCCAGGGCAACAATTTTAGCTTCAGCCCCCTGACAAACCAAAAATCATGCATGTCAGAGGTTCTCCACAATTGAAAAATATAGCCATTTGAATCATTACTGCAGATTAAATTATGTGAATTATTAATTTAAACAGTCCTTAAATATAAACCATTGTACCCCTCCTAAATCTGTCCTTGAATATTTGTTGTCCTTGTGATATAATTTTGTCACATCTCAAACAACAATCATCAGCGAGTTTACAAGATAAAACATTTGAAATTATATGTGGAAATTATCAAATCCTTCCTGTTAAAAAGATACACTCTTTTTGAAAGATAAAATAGGTCAAATGTCAAATTCTAGTTTTCTGCTTCAAATCTGGTTGTGTTACGTAAAACATGAGTACATTTCATTTGGACAATCATTAGCATTTTTTTGTAAATGGTTGTAAGGATGTTGGCATTAAGCCGACAAGATTTTTAACCAAATGTGGAGGAACAGCAGATGCCGGTTTACACAGAAGATAGTCAAAATGCTGGAGCAGGTCAAGCAGCATCTCTGGAGAAAAGGAATAGGTGACTTTTTGGGTCAAGCCCCTTCTTCAGACTGAGAGAATTAGTCTCAGTCTGAAGAAGGGTCTAGACCCAAAATATCACCTATTCCTTTTCTCCAGATATGCTGCCTGAACCTGAGTTAAACCACTTTTTGTGTCTATCTTAAGAGTTTTAACCAACTTGGCAGGCAGAGGACAGGATATTGAAACCACATGCAATACAGAGAGTAAAATTAAGTTGAATTAACTCATACAAACTGAAAAATATAGCATCATGCTTAGGATGTGAATAAATTGCTCAATGGCTCTCCAGAGTACGTAGCATATTTTAACTATTGATAGTTATACATGATCTCATCGCACTGATTTTCTTCACAGCCTCTTTTAAAATGTTCCATTTCCAACCTCAAGACAAGTTATAAATGTAATTGAAATACAAAAAGACGAAAGAATACTTGGCAAAAAAAAGCAGCTGGAGAAACTCAGTAGATTAGGTAGCATCTGTGGAGGGAAATGGACAGTCGATCTGTTGTGTAAAGACCCTTCATCAAGACTAGATAAACGGTCTCAAACTGAAAAGTTGACTGACTATTTCCTTCCATAAATGCTGCTTGTTCTTCCAGTTGTTCCAAGTTCTTCCAGTTGTTCTCCTATTTTGATAATAAATACAATTACCACATTCTAAAGTTATAACTTACTTTTGGGAGATCAGCATCAGAAAGCTTATCCTGTTCATCCACCAAAATAATAACATCCTGAAACATAGCAATTTTGAGATTTATAAATTGTGTACTAGGCAGCTTTCATTCATTTTCCAGTGTGGGAAGGAGCTTAACAGTTCTATGAATAAATTTCAAAACTTGCTTTCAAATTTCTTAAAACGACTGGACACCCGTTATCTGTGATATGTGTAAATAAATCAAGCACAATAGAATCACATGAGGAAATGGCAAGTTTCATTTACTTACAACCACTACTTCACCTGGCCCTCCTGGCAAAGTAGTACAAATCTAAATTTATGCAATTCACCTCTTTTATTTGAATAAGCTTAGGATTTTTATTTCATTTTCTTAGCCCTTCCTTTCCATAAAGAAACACAGAAATAAACTGTGCTAATAGCTAATCTTGAAACAATTGAGCTGTATTAACTCAATACTGAATGGATACTGGTACAGAGCCAAGAAAAACCTTCAAAAATCACCAACCACACTCAATGGATGAACTACTTGGTTAAAGTGATATGTATGTACAGTTTGTGGTCAATGCACTATATTTAATGCAAAGTAAGCACATTATTGTGAGGGAGGAAATCTTTTGGAAGATTTTTTTACCCCTTATCAACGAAGAAAAATGTTACTTTGTCAGCCCTAATTACAGACCTGGTCCTACATATGCAACATTTTATAAATGCAGAGAGACATAGGCATTGGTTCAGATGGGTTAATAACTTTCGGCTGTCAGGTTGAGTTGAATTGGAATTTAAGAGGCACTGTACGAGGCCAGATTTGTTCTGTATACAAAAGGCACTCTTATATTATTTATGCCAGCAGAGTGCTTTTTAGGATAGATCCACGTCAAGTATATGAACCTCATTTTTCTCACCAGAACTAAAAGAAATGCAGAAACCTACTCTGCATGATAGCATAGGCAATGACAAAGTGAACTACAAGGTAACAAAAATGCAAAAAGTGATTTATTCCTTTCCTTTCCATTTTTCCTTCCATTACCAATTTCCTGCTTTACCTCAAAGACAATTGAGGTAAAGCAGGAATTCTTGGGTACACAGATTAACTACTATCTTGGGTACACAGATGAACTACTATCCATTTCAATTCTTCAAGGGTAAGCTTTGATCGCAATCATGCATGTTATTAAAACACAAACTTTCAGATTCTTGATTATTCTTTGCTGACCGCCCAACAAGCCATCTGAATTCATATCTTAGTAAATGGCAGTCAAGAAACTTAAATTTCTTAGTTCAAAGATATAAAACAAATTGCATTAACTCTATAAGTGAGTTCGGTATACTGACAAAATGCAAGGAATCATGGGATTTGTTAAAGGTCACTCGCTATAAAGAAAAAATGAACGAAGCGCTGGCTGCATAAACTGTATGTAAATTCTCATCTTTATTCATGATTTATGTGTAAAAATATATTTAATCTGAGGAACGGGGGTGCCAGGTAGCAGGAGAGCGGATGTAACAGCGAGAGAGGGGCAGATGCATTGGTTCAGGGGAGACCCGTGTCTCATCCGCAGCCCGGGTCGAGCGCGTGTCCCCAGCGCCGTGGGCACTGCCGAGCCCCCGCTGGAGCGCCCATGGCTCAATAAGTATTCAATGCTCTGATGCATTTCCCCACTGATATACCATTTCCTCATTTTGCATATACACACATACGTTTAAAGTGACATTTGAAACCATAAAATAAAAGCAGTAATAAATATCAATAATAACTAACTTTTGCAAAAAAAAAATCAATTTAATAAGAAAACATGGATCTATTATAAACCACCTTAATTAACTCAGGGACATGGTAAGCATCCAGCAAATTTCGAATTCCTCTGTAGAGATTTGCAGGGATAACAATATCCTAAAAGAAAAAAAAATCTACTTGAAATGTCTAGAAATTGCATAACAGGAATTACTTTTAATGTAATTTGTTTCAACTTTAGCTATGTCATTAAATACGATCTGGCTTGCTTAAAAGTAGCAATTTTAAATACAATAGATACATGTCAGATAGAACATGCATTAAGCAGCGGAATAAAATTGTACCCTCTTGTTCAACTGATGGAAGTATTGTCTCAATTGCTCCTCCTTGGCCTGTACCTCAGAGTCACTCATGCTGTCAATCAAGTTATAAAGGAAATAGCCAATGGCTTCTGCAAGAAAATTTTAAAATAGAATAGATTACCATGTCATCGAATTAATCTATTACGAAGCATTTGGCTTACCTAGGATAAGTTTAAATGTCTGAAATAGTAATAGATACCAATAACACATGTAAACCTCACTGCTGATGGACATGCAATGCGGTCAATTCAGTCCATTAATTGATAAATAGAAGCTTAGAGAGAAAAAAAACACATGGATGTAGAGCAATATATAAATCTTGATTAACATAAGTACAACGCCAATACCTGGCATGAACATGTATTGCTTTTCTGTAAACGCATTGATTTCCTATTTAATTTCAGCTTTTTAATACAAGGATACAAATAAAAAAGCAGTTGAGGTTTTCTATGAATAAAATAGTCACATAAAAAAACTAAAGATCTTTTGGAAAAAAAACATTTACATTAAAAAAAAAGCAATCAGTGTTACTCCTGTATCCCTCAAACCCCATCATTAGACAATACAGATTTCTGAACAAGTTACAACCAAATAAATTGGAACACTACCAGTCGGTCCTGAGGAACTCTGGCAAAAACGTTCATCTTTGTACAACAATTCTGTTATCTGGAACAACAAAATAATCACATATTGTACGTGTAGTGGAACACAAGAACAAGCAGTATTTGAAATTATATTCTTTAAATAACAAAGCCCATTTTATGAAGGTATTAATCAACATTGTATCCGTAAAGTGATGTACAAAACAAGGTCTGCCCAATTGCATCTTGCTTTAGGAAATAGATTTGATCAAAATAAGACATTCCAAGTTCAGGGGATTCAATACTATAATAAAACATAGGTATCCTAATATTAACAATCACAAATATCAGAAACGCAAATACATATAAAGTAATCTTCAGTTATCAGCATTACATAATAGTGAAGAGATTGCCACAGGGTTAAAAGCAGCACATCTTTGCTTTCAACCGAATAATCTATAGCCTATGCTTATATATAAGGCAGGAGAACATTTACACTAATAAGATGTCTCTTAATATTCTACTACATTGGTATGATTAAAATAATGTCTACATTTTATACCTTTCCAAGTTAACATGCAACATAAATGAATTAAATTATTTGTCACCACTAACCTTGACAAGGATATCAACATCTTTTGACCTGTAGAGGGCAGTAGAACATTAAAAATCAATTAGATTTGTGCCTCGAACAATGTTTTATGAAAGGTACAGAACTGTTTAAAAGCTTTTCTTTGGATGTTGTCAGCAAAGCAAATTAAAAAAAAATTCCTTCTTAAATTATTGGTTCGTGCTGATGGATGAGTGCTATGGAATCAGAATGTGGGGCTCTACAAGATCAAGGTTTCAAGGTCAGTTTATTGTCACATGAAAGTACAATGAAATTTGAATTACCATACAGCCATATTTATAAAAAAAAAGCAACAAGACACACAACTACATACAAGTTAACATAAATATCCACCACAGCTGATTCCCCATGTTCCTCACTGTGATGGAAGACAATAAAGTCCAATCTTCCTCTTTATTCTCCCGTGGTCGGGGCCGTCAAACCCATCCTCAGTCGGGGTGATCGAAGCTCCCGCAGACGGCGATCGAAGCCTCCGCGTCGGGGCGATTGAAGCTCCTGCGGCTTGGAACTCCCGAAGTCGGTTTCTGACCAGAGACCGCGAGCTCCACAATGGTCTGCAGGCTCCCAAGATGGAGCTCCCGAAGTTAAAAAAAAATCGCATCTCCGTCGAGGTAAGAGATTAGAAAGTTTCCCCCAACACCCCCCCCCACACGAAACAAGTTAAAGAACACTAAAACATACATTAAAAACATACAAACAAACAACAAGAACGAAGGGATAGACAGACTGTTGGTCTAGGATAAGAGTGAATGAGGGCTATATCGAATGGATGAAAGTTAAAGTGGGCAATGACGATGTTATGACCAAAATGAAAGGTAAACAAGAGCTGTATTAAGTGGGAAGTAAAGTCTGAATGAGGAGGAGGGAGCACCATCTTCTGTTGTAATCCGAGAATTTTTTTTTCAAAATGGCTTTATAATTATTTCCACTTGTCTCTTAAGCAGTTTTATATTAT
Organism: Okamejei kenojei; assembly: GCA_035221665.1. Lineage (NCBI taxonomy): Eukaryota > Metazoa > Chordata > Chondrichthyes > Rajiformes > Rajidae > Okamejei > Okamejei kenojei. Next base: position 58,592,221 of record CM069138.1, read on the forward strand.
AAAGTATATTGAATCTCGACACTTGGTTGCCCGTCTACCAGGAAACAACAGGACACAGACATACTTTGTGGATGCTTATCAACAAACAGTGGTCTTCCACAATCCTAATTGCACTAATAACAACAGTTTATTTTCTTCGGAAATTATACTCATTGTGGACCTCATTGCAGCTTTTGACAAGCACGAGTACATTATTTTTTGCCAATCTCTCCAATAGTTGTCGAACTCAGTTGACATCTATCCAACTGTACTCAGAACATCATGCAACCCTCTTATCACCCACATTATCTTGGAAGTCCCAAAAGGCCCTCTTGCGCACACTCTTGGTGACATCATCCAGTACACTTGCTACAAACTGCAAACTACATCATCCAGTACACTCGCTGCAAACCTTGTTCACTTGCATTAATGGCACAGATGTTGGAATCTGTAACCAGATTACACACATTTCATTCGTCATTCAATTAAACTGGAGTGCAACATTATTGTCACAGTTATCTAATGAGGGTTATTCATTGCCAGTTCTGCAGTGTGTGGACACTGCAAGACTGGCATCAATCACCAAAATGTAGTTGGAATCTCAAATTTACTGTTGGCAAAGGACATATATTTTAAAGATAGAAAATCAAGCTGAATTAGTTGGTACATTACCATATAAATGTAGTATTCCTGAAGGTTGTGCTATACTTGCCATTATCTACAATATTTGAATGATTGACCAAACAATATTAAAATGTAAGAATAATATTTGTGCTTCATTGGAGCATGGCCTTGTAATTGCCCAGTAAATATGTAAAAACACATTTTCAAGTCATTGTTGATTTGGCAACAGATGGGACCTTAATAAAAACAAAACTATTTTTCTGCTAAAAGAACAAATTATGCAGTAATTGGTAGAATATTTAATTACTAATGCAAGCATTTGTACAGTCCAGTGACTTAAACGTAACCGAATCAATCAAAAGGATTCTAACACAGAATGAACTGAGGTTCTACAACAATTATTTTATCTTTTATATCCAAAATGAACTTACCTCTTAAAGCCTAAAATAAGACTTCCTCTGAAATTACTTAAATCCAGCAGAGGGTTTTGAGGTGAGGACACTGTTAAAAGAGAAATACAAATGATAGCTCGAGAAAATTCCCAGGTGGAACCTAAATCAATTTTCTACTGTGGCAGACATACAAGATATTTTTGAAGAATATTTTCTGCCATTTCATGTACTGATATGTTAAGAACCACTTTGAACAGAATTTGCATTGAAACCCTTTCAGCAAAAAAATGCTGGAGCAGTCTAACATTTTCGGAGCGCATTACAAATTTCAAGAATCGTCATTCGTCATAAGATAAGACTATACAAAATATGTTTCCTTTTCAGTTTTCTACATCCTACATATTCTTGTGACCAGCGGACAACATTTTTAAAGTGCTTGACATGCTAGATACAGGCAGGACATTTTCCCTGGTTGAAGGGTCATGGGCCATGGATACATTCTTCACAGAAAAGGGCAGGCCATTTAAGGAAAATGTATTTCCTCAAGTGGTGAACCTTTGGAATTCTCAACCCCTGAGGACAATTGCGCCAGTGCTGTGTTCATTCAAAACCGAATTGACCGATTTCTGCATATCAGGGGAATCAAAAATAATGGCACTGGAAAGTGGTGCCAAGGTAGAGGATTAGCTATGAAGATACAAACCTGCAGATGCTGGAATCTTGAACAAAAAACAAACTGCTGGAGGAACTCAGCAGATCAGGCAGCATCTGTGGTAAACAGATGGTGGTGTGGATCGGGACCATTCCTCAGCATATGATTAGCTACTATCTTGATGAATAGCAAAGCAGGATCTAGTTGCTGGGTCACCTCCAATTAACCATATTTTGTCAAGTTATGTTTAACATAATTTTCTTTCAAACATGTTAAAATATCGATTCATATTAATTATCAGCTCTAGTTTGTCACTGGTTACATTACTGCTTTGATTATTGTTGTTTGTGTTTACATTGGACATCAAGTTCCCTCAAAGCTACACCTACATCAATGATGCAACTCATTCAGAAGTACAGAAAAGTTATCAAACAGATTGGCTCTAATAACATCTTTGCCATCCCGAAAATCAAGACTTCTCTTTTTACACTATTGTACAACACAATAACTGGTATTCACAAATAGTATCAGGAGAAACAAATAAGAAATGTATCTGCTGGATGTTACAACACTTACACATAGAATAAACCTTGTCTAAATTTCCATTAAGAGCTTCTGTTCTGAGTTCAGAGGCATAGTATCCAACCGTGTTGACCAGACATCCATTTTCCTACAAAGATAAAAGAACCAAGATCGATATTTTTTTCTCTTCCAAAAATACTAACAGATTTAATGTGATCAGTTATTTATCCCTAGATAACACAATCAAAAGGAACAATGTCAGAATTTAACACACCAATCTGGTTCTAAAATAATTACGCAAATCCTTTATCTTTTCTGCACCAATGAATTTTTGTTAACTCAAATTTGAAATCTTAGCCAAGGCATTTATTAGTCAGAGTTATAGAAGTGAGGCTCTTTGACCCAACACAACCACATCAATCATTTTACCCATCTGCACTCTTCCCATTCACTTGCATTTGTACTGCATCCTTCTGGACCTTCCTATTTTGATGAATAATTGTACTTTAAATGTAGTAAATATCACCTTGCCGAGCGAAACTAACACAGATTCAAAAACAAATGTTGTGATTAAGTGTTAAGAACTGGCATTTAAGTTAAATATAAACAGATAGGGAAGTTTGAAGTTAAATATAAACAGATAGGGAAGTTGGGAGATTGGACGTGATTAATTAAGCCTCGTCAATTTATTTATTTACCAACTTAAAGACTATTTATAACAGCTAAATCTGAGTAATGATATTGTGAAGGTAGCACAAATCAGAAAAAGTGTTTTTCAGCATACAAGGCAATGCACTAATTAATAAATGATCACAAAGATATGCTTAAACGTTTATACAAAAAGAGATGACTAATTTTAAACTGTGGTACAGAGTAAAAGCCTAGGCTATAAGATTGCACAGTCGCACTGAATTAGAAGCATTAAAACAATTAATTAAAGCATTAAATATTCTACTCATGTTTCTCATTTTCTATCAAATTCTATTCCTGTAATGATTTCTTTGGTTGCTTTGGGTTTATGTCCCTCAGAATTTCATCATTGGCAGAATGGCATCAATCCCTGATAGAATAATAGAAAGTTTTGAGAGGCATAGATAGGGTACACAGTCAGAATCATTTTCCCCCAGGGTGGAAAAATCAAATGCTACAGGGCATAGGTTTAGTGGTAGGAGCAAAGTTTAAAGGAGATGTGTGGGGCAAGTTTTTTTTACACATACGGTGGTGAGTGCCCGGAATGTGCTGCCATGGTTGAAGCAGATACATTAGTGGCATTTAAGGTATACTAGACCAAGTGCAGACCCGTTGGGTCTGTTCCCCCAACGTGTGGTTGCGGGGGAGGGGGGTGGGGCAGCATGCGGCGTCACACACACTAACTACTGCCCCGCACACACACTAACAATCCCCCTTGATATTATATTAATATTATTAATTTGCTCCTTTTACCCCATAACCGCCCTATCCACTGACACATAATACCCAACTCACAGACGTGTCTAGAGAGAGAGGGGGGGGGGGGGGGGTAAGAGAGTGAGAGGAGAGGAATGGGGGAAGACAAAGAGAAAGAGGCAGAGACAGAGGGAGAAGGGTGGGGGGAGGGGGGGAGGGGGGGTGGAGAGGGGAGGGTGGGTGGGGGAGGGGGGAGGGGGTGGGGAAGGAGGAATGAGAGAGAGGGGGCTGGGGGGGGGGGGGGGGGGGGAGGGGAAGGGAGCAGGGGGGAGAGGTGAGGGTTGGGGAGGGGATGGGGTGGAGGGAAGTGGGGTAGGGGAGGGGGTAGGAGGGGAGGAGGGAGGGTGGGGTAGGAGAGAGGGGGGGAAGAGTGTGGAGGGAGGGGGAGAGAAGGGTACAGGGAAGAGAGGGGAGGGATGGTGAGAGGGATAGGGAGAGAGAGGGGGAAGAGTGGGAGGGAGAGGGGTGCAGTCCATCTATTCCCCACCACTCCCTATCACCCCCACCTCTCTCCCTCTATTTCCCCCTTCTCCCTCCTCACCTCCCTCATTCCCTCCTCTCCCTCAATCCCCCCACTTCACCTCCCCAGGATCTCGCCTGACCTCCGGATCTGCAGAACTTGCTCGTTCACACAGAACATGGGGGTGGGGTTGACATAACTCGGCCTCGCGACGCCTGCAGCCGTTGATAACTGCCAGCTGGGGGGGGGGGGGGAGAGAGAGTGGGCGGGCGGGCGTGATGCCGAGACGCTGCATACGACGACGAGACACTGTATACGCCCTCAATGCGCCTGCGGGCCGACAGGCCGTTGACGCACCGGCTCTGTCACGCTGGCTCAAGTCAAAGATCGGTTGTTCCCCCACGGACAGAGGATGGCGAAAAGCAGCGGGGGAACAGCCGATCTTTGGCTTGAGCCAGTGTGACAGAACCGGCCCGGAGGATGGGTGGGGGGGGGGGGGGGGGGGGGGGGGGGGGGGGGGGGGGGGGGGGAGTGGAGGAACTAAAATTGCCAGCGAAATATGAAAAATGTTGGCCTTTTTGGAGGAGAGTCGGGTGGCAGCAACCCTTATGGTCGCTGGCCAGCAGGAGGCGACAAAATTAGTGAGTGGGGGGGGGGATTTTATTTAAAAATGTGTACATAAAAATGTGTAAATGTAATGAGGAGTGGATTAGCGAATGTAAAAGTGAAATCGCTAACGAAATGGAAAACATCTCGGAGTTTTTGCGCGTGGTTTTGGCGGACCAAGGAATCAAAGGCCAAAAATCACCCACAAACAGAGTTTTAAAAGTATATAGATTGATATGCTGGGAATGGAGGGATATGGGTTATGCGCAGAACGATGGGCTTGACATCATGTTCGGCACAGACATTGTGGGCCAAAGGGTCTGTTCCTCTGCTGTAATGTTCTATGCGCTAATATATGATATGGATTAAAGATGTTTCTACATAAACACAAGTTAGAAACATAGAAAATAGGTGCAGGAGTAGGCCATTCGGCCCTTCGAGCCTGCACCGCCATTCAATATGATCATGGCTGATCATCCAACTCAGTATCCTGTACCTGCCTTCTCTCCATACCCCCAGATCCCTTTAGCCACAAGGGCCACATCTAACTCCCTCTTAAATATAGCCAACGAACTGGCCTCAACTACCTAAGTTGGAGGGGGTTCACCGATACAAACCTCAAGCTGGAAACGAGCTTGCTCCACATTGTCAAATGCTGATTGGACATAATTTGCAAAAGTCTCCACATCAGGCTCTATGTTCAGATTCTGCATAACTTTCAGTACTTCTACTGTCCCTGTAAATTAATACACACAATTACTTATAGGTCTGCACTGTAGCAATTGTCTGTCGCCCATTAAATACACTTCTATTGGCACTTCTGAGGATCCTTTTCTTTCAATATTTGTATTTACAACAATTTTCAAGCATGATTCAAGCATTCACCAAATGTCATATTTTGCCCTTTTTGCCCACCTTGGAAATGCTCCAGGAATCACAGTTAGTGCTTGGATTAAAAATACCAATGTAAACTATTGCGATTCCTAGGCTGTATCCAACTGGAAGGGACCTATGACCCTGAGAAGCTCTCAGTAGTGCTATAAAATTAGTTCACACTTGGAAAACACGCAAATAAATTTTATAAATGCAAGTGCAAAATATTCCAAGTAGAAAAAACATGAACTGTATTTCAATAAATGACACGGCGCGTATCACAATTATAGATTTTTTTTAAAGACTTTGGATACTTGAGCACGGATGTAATACAGGCAAAATTAACAGAAGAATGTTTGCAATGCACTTCCACAAAGCTTGGTGATAATGGTTGAGTAATAAACATTAACCAGGACACCGAGCAAATGTCACAACTCTTCCAAAATTGCTTTACATGTTTTACATTCAGTAGTTACAATGTTTGCGTTGATATCCTAAAATAAAACTGCAGATGATGAAAATCCAAAATAAAAATAGAAAATACTCAAAACACTCAAGCAGCATCTGTAGAAAGAGAAACAGTAATATTTCTTCAAAGGCGTCTGTTTGAGAAACACAGCTGTTTGGCTAATCTGCTAAGCTTCCAGCATTTTCTGAAGAAAGGAGCTGCAGATGTTGGTTTACACTGAAGATAGATACAAAATGCTGGAGTAACTCAGCAGGTCAGGCAGCATCTCTGGTGAAAATAAATAGTTGACGTTTCAGGTCTTCAGACACGATCCGAAATGTCACCTATTCCGTTTCTCCAGAGATGCTGCCTGACCCACTCAGTTACTCCAAAATGTTCTGTCTATTTCCAGCATTTTCTGCTTTCAATGACCATGGAATTTCTTTTACAAATAACAAGAAAAGTTCACGAAATAATAACAATATACTAAATTATTAATTATATACAAGAGAGATCAAATTGAAAGAAGCTATTACCAGCAACTACTTTGAATACCGCATCCAGTCCTTGTCAGAGAATCACAAAGTCTGAAGCCGATGCCCATAAAAGCCACTAGACTAAGTGGGACTTGTTGGGTCCCTGTCACATGGGAGGCCTGGTCCCCCAATGTAACCCGTTCCCCACCGCAATATTCCACCACTCACACCTATCCCCCTCCCTACCCCACTGCACTACACTACCCCTCTACCCTACTCCCTCCCTCTTTCCCCTCACTTCCTCTCCTCCCTCCCTCATTCATCACTCCCTCCCTCCTTCATCCCATCCCCTCCCCACCCTCATCCCTCCCTCCCCCCTCCCTGACGCCCCTTCCTGAGTGACAGGAGAGGAGACCAATCTGTGTGGCGGCAATTGACAGCAATCTGCGCATGCGCGGTTTTTCACGATTTTTAAACCCCGATAATTTTTACAATATACCATCTATCGGAAAGAAACTTGTTGCACTCGCAGCACAGAAGAATGGTGAGTAAGGGGGTGAATAACCGCAGCGCTATCACGTACCGTTTGTGCGCAAATAGAAAAACCTGCAAACCAGAAGAGCACAAAATCAGAGTTTTAGTTATGTATAGATAGCATTATTTGGGGGATTTTGAAGATAGCTGAGAGGTTTTGTCTTTGATTTTGGTTTCTTTACCTTGAAAGGAGTTAAAGAATCGAACCCTTCAGGGCATGCAAAATAGGAAACGGCAAAAAAAAATCAAGTGTAGTCTGCTGCAAAGATACTACTGAAAAGACAAGTAGTCAAGCGTTTAAATGAAAAGTAAATTCAAAATTACTGAGTTTCTTCATTGCATGTTTCTGTACCTTCAGTATGGGCTGCAACCCTGGGAAACATTTGGCTGTTATATAGTGCAGTATGTGATGTTTGTTTAGGTAATTCAAAAGTCCTGTAATGAAATATAATTTCTGATCTGGAGAAGATCAATGCTGAAATGCAAGTACATAATTTCAAGTCATTGTTAATTTTGTCAAGTCAGAAACAAACTAGGAGAAAAACTGTCTAGTTCATTTAGTACACATTGCACCCCATCACATGTAATTTACAGGGAAAGCAACATAAAAAGATAAATACTCATTGCAACACTGCATATATATTTTGATTTAGAATGACGATGGGCACAATTTCAAAATTTACAATTGAAATTCAACAGGTAAAGAGAACATTGACTTTTATTATCCAAACTAAACCAACTTAAACCATTGTCTGGTAAATATGTTTGTTCCCCGATAACTATCTTTATACCTTATTAAACTATATGACAAAAACACCTAACAGAAACAAGTCTAATGCCTTGGCTATGAATACCACCTCCATATACACCAAATCCCAATATTCCCCCTCTAACTTCCATTACCTCCTGCAACAACAGAAAGAGAAAAATATAATGTCAGTAGCGATAAAACAGAACAATTAAAGAAACTGTCTTTTGGATTCACATGCTGCTTTCAATTTAACTTGAAAGATGATTTTAACAACAGAACTTTGCAGCTCACTCAGAGCATTGCAATAATGCTATCCTTCCTCTTAAATCACATCAGAAGCAAATGCAACAATTCTGTTATTAAGAAATAACTTGTCAGCTGATGCAACATTTTCGAAGCAAGGCAGCATATGCTGTTCACAGCTCATCAGCTACCTCTGTCAGTTGTTTGTAAATTTAAAATTTGCTTACAGCTCTTCTAGCCTGGAGTGACACCTTTAGAAAGTAAAGTAGCCTTAAATATTTTATGCGGTGCGCTACAGTGCTGATAATCCAAAGTGATTTCCCTTTGAGCACAAATGTATATGTGGGACTAAGTCACTCCAAATTAGAGTCAGACCACTTTTCCTTTTTTGCCCTGCAACAACTTCATATTCATCTTTACATGTACGCATTTGATATTTTCTCAATGGGGATTGGGGAGGGGGAGGAGAAGTGCAAGGGGATGACGGAGATGAGCTGCTAGAGAGAAACTACTCATCAGAAACACCTTCACACCATTAAAGTTATTTGTCTAACTGGCGTTAAAATTAAAACTCTGATCAAATATTTATTAAATATATAGAAATGATACCTTTACCTATGAGTGGTTTTTACATATGTGTTTTTATAAAATGTAATTGAAAAGCGCATTCAGTCTTTTGTGACTTGGATTCAAACCTTGCCCGTTGATGGTATGGATTTTGTTTTAATGGTCGATGCAATGCTGAGCAACTTTTCTTAAAAAAGGCTATTTCATCAGATGAAATTGGTGAAATAAAGACCACAAATATTTTCATTAATTTCTCGGTCTGTAATAAATGGTGTACATCAAGTCCAGCCGTAACTTTAAAAATTGAGCCAACATCTTTAGATTTCCCGATAATCATAATCGTAATAGTACTTTATTAGCCAAGTATGTTTTGCAACATACAAGGAATTTGATTTGCCATACAGTCATACCAATAAAGAGCAACAAGACACCCAAATACATTTTTAACATGAACATCCACCACAGCGATTCCAACATTCCTCACCGTGATGGAAGGGAAAACAAGATCAATCTTCTTCCCTTCTTTGTTCTCTCGCCTTATTTTCGAAAGAGGACATTTAAATAATGTTGGAACATTTTGAAAGCTGGCCATATGTCAGCTTTCAAAAAAGTAAGCCATTCAGAATCTCCACAAATTCAAATTAATGATACCAGAATTTATCTGGAAAGAAATTCTCAATGATAAACAAAATCTAAGAGCAAAATAAGAAAACAATTACGTATTTTCTGTAATAATTATCAGAACTATAGCTACAAGACTGGTGGAGGACAACTAACAAATAAGTGAGAGTAAATCTAGAAAACTTTTATTTTTCTCAAACCCAAAGCTTCTTCAAAAGAGCCACTATTCAATAAAAAAGTTATTTAAAAAAAACACAAAGAAAAAAAGGACACAGCTCAATAATGCACCCAAATTTCTAGCGACACCACAAACATAAATAAGTTAGTATAACAGTAAGCGTCAATGGTAATATTAGTACCTTCCAATTGAAAACTCTTAACTCAAACACCAGCACAAACGCGACCATTTGGGATAAATCAATTAAAATTACTTCATGCATTTTCTTGAACAACCTGACAACTAATGTTAATATAAGATTGCAGCAATTTATCAGAACTATAATTTCACCAACTTCAATTTTCTACCACACCAAGAAGTGTCTGTGTACAATAATTTGCTGATCATGAGGTGGGTTCATCTTACAATTCAACATTTCATTTTCTGGTGCTTTATTTCTGTAATTTATATCACAGCATCATTTGATCATATAACATAGAATTGTAATTGATGGGTTCCAACCTTCTCAGCCAGCCCAACAACTTCTGGAATCATCAAACTCTACTTACTACAACCAGAAATAATAACAATAATAATAACAATATATTTTATTGTCATTGCACAGAGATACAACGAGATTTGGTATGCAGCTTCCATCCGATGTAATAACTTAATCAACTAAAAATTTTGACACCCAGAGAAACAAGATTAAAAAAAACAGTAAAACAGTATGAAGTGCAAATAGGTCTGTGCCGGGTCGATGTGCGACGTGACCATCCGAGGGAGACAGTTCATTGGGGGAGGGGTGGGGGGGCACTCAGCAGGGCCTGTTCAGAGCAGCTATAGCTCTGGGGATGAAGCTGTTCCTAAGTCTGGAGGTGCGGGCATAGAAGGCCTTGTAACGTCTGCCGGAAGGTAGAAGTTTCAACAGACTATTGCAAGGGTGTAAGGAGTCTTTGTGAGGCCTTCCTGAGGCATGGTGTATAGTAGATGCCCTCCAAGGCTCGTAGCTGAGTCGCAATTATCTTCTGAGCTCTGTGGATAACGCGCTGAAGAGCTCTCCTCTCCGCGTCCGTGCAGCGGAGATACCACACAGAGATGCCATATGTTAGTATGCTCTCTATGGTGCAGCAGTAGAAGGTTGGCAGCAGCTGTTGGAGCAGGCCAGTCTTTTTCAGTGTTCTCAGGAAGAACAGTCATTGCTGTGCCTTCTTGACCAGCACAGCGGTGTTGGTGGACCATCTGAGGTCCTCTGAAATGTGTGCCCAGAAACCTAAAGCTGGACCCGTTGATAGAGATTGGAGCATATTCCCCATTATGTGTCCTTTTGAAGTTGATAATCAGCTCCTTGGTTTTAGTTTAGGGACAGGTTGTTATTCGAGCACAATTATTTGACAATAATGTCAAATAATTGTTTCTCTGCCAAGGTTTAAAATTCAGCATCTTTATTCCAAATAAGCTCTCAAACTGACACACGTCACCTTTTTGTTCAGTCAACATCGAGCATAGGATTAAAAAAATTTCAGATTTATTGCCCATCTCTGATTTCTCTCCAAAGTCTGTTAAGAGCCAATCACCTTGATATATCTGGAGGTACATATAGGTTGGGTAAGTGTAGATTGATTACATTACTTACTAACATTGTGCTTTATTAATGTAAACTCCGCCTACTACCACACCATTCATAATATCGCAACCCGACATGTGCTGTTAGTTGGTGATGCAGCATGGAAGAGCTAACATGTTGTAGTGTGTTGTAAACGTGGTGTAATAAATACTGTTGCACCAGATACATGAGTATGTGTGATTTAGTCAACATGGTGTCGGAAGTGGGATCTACAGATGCGACCGTCAACATCTCCTCCTGTGAAGGAAACACGTCCTGCAGTCTCGTATCCTGATGCTCTGCATCCGATCTACCCATCTGCTGACATACTTTCTCTTCCTTCACGACCTGCAGCTGCAGACCCACCCGTTTGCGTCTCCAGCTCCCTCACCACCACGCGCGGTGCCTCGCTCGCATGCCTCGCCGTGTTTGTCTCTTGAGTTCCCAGTGCTCCCACCGCCCGGGACCCCGGCATTCTATCCGGTGAACAGAGGAGATGTGGATCTGGACTGTACACAGGAGGGACGGGTTTGCAGGCCACCCATTAGATACAAGGACTTCATTTGAACCATCTGAACTTCCTTGTATGTGCTATTAGCGTTTCGGTTGCATTATTAATCAGTCAGCACCTTGCTTACACAATATATATCACTTTACTCTAGATGTCACTTTTTATTCTTACAAGGAAAGATGTAGAATGGTTACATTACTTACTACTAGTGCTTTATTAATATAAGCTCCGCCTATTACCACACCATTCATATTATCGCAACCCGACATGTGCTGTTAGTTCGTGTTGCAGCATGATAGAGCTAATATATTGTAGTGTGTTGTATACATGATATAATAAATACTGTTGTACCAGATACGTGGGTATGTGTGATTTACTCAATAGTAAGATCAGACATTTCCTTCTTAAAATATATAAGTACACAACAATTGAACATTTCAATTTTATGAATAATATGTATTTCCCAGCTGACATGATGGGATTTGAATTCTTATCTCTGGATCAAATGGCCCAGTCTGTGCATACAAATCAAGTAATTGAACAATGCTATTGTAACCTTAACAAGTTATCTGATCTTTAATGAAGAAGTCGAATGTAGAGCTAATTCAGCGTTGTCACCATAATTTCTGCAATGGATAAATAGAGGGCATTCAAAATGTATATCATAACACAGGTTTCATCCTTTCAAACTGGGAATTATATATGCGGAAGCTGCTGGAAACCTACAAGCAGGGCAAGGAAATACAGTGCCCTCCATAATGTTTGGGACAAAGACCCATCATTTATTTATTTACCTCGGTACTCCACAATTTGAGGTTTGTCATAGAAAAAAAAACATGCGGTTAAAGTGCACATTGTCAGATTTTAATAAAGGCCATTTTTATACATTTTGGTTTCACCATAGGGCACCATAATGTTTGGGACACATGGCCTCACAGGTGTTTGTAATTGCTCAGGTGTGTTGAAATGCCTCCTTAATGTAGGTGCAAGAGAGCTCTCCGCACAGAGTCTTTGCTCCAGTCTTTCCATCACCGTTGAAAACATTTATTGCTGTTTATCAACATGAGGACCAACGTTGTGCCAATGAAAGTCAAAGAAGCCATTATGAGACTGAGAAACAAGAATAAAACAGTTAGTGACATCAGCCAAACCTTAGGCTTACTGTTTGGGACATCATTAAGAAGAAAGAGCGCACTGGTGAGCTTACTAATTGCAAAGGGACTGGCAGGCCAAGGAAGACCTCCACAGCTGATGACAGAAGAATTCTCTCTATAATAAAGAAAAATCCCCAAACACCTGTCCGATAGATCAGAAACACTCTTCAGAAATCAGGTGTAGATTTGTCAATGACCATTGTCCTCAGAAGACTTAATGAACAGAAATACAGAGGCTACACTGCAAGATGCAAACCACACGTCAGCCGCAAAAATAGGATGGCGAGGTTACAGTTTACCAAGTACTTCAAAGAGCACCCACACTTCTGGAAAAAGGTCTCGTGGACAGATGAGATGAAGATTAACATATCAGAGTGATGGCAAGAGGAAAGTATGGAGGAGAGAAGGAACTGCCCAAGATCCAAAGCATATCACCTCATCTGCAAAACACGATGGTGGGGGTGTTATGGCCTGGGCATGTATCGCTGCTGAAGGTACTGGCTCACTTATCTTAATTGATGATACAACTGCTGATGGTAGTAGCATAATGAATTTTGAAGACATATCCTATCTGCTCAAGTTAAAACAAATGCCTCAAAACTCATTGGTCAGCGGTTCATTCTACAGCAAGACAATGATCCCAAATATACTGCTAAAGCAGCAAAGGAGTTTTTCAAAACTAAAAAATGGTCAATTCTTGGGTGGCCAAGTCAATCACCCGATCTGATTCCAATTGAGCATGCCTTTTATATGCTGAAGAAAAAACTGAAGGGGCTAGCACCCAAAACAAGCATGCTAAAGATGTCTGCAATACAGGCCTGGCAGAGCATCACCAAAGACACCCAGCATCTGGTGATGTCCATGAATCGCAGATTTCAAGCAGTCATTGCATGCAAAGAATATGCAACAAAATACTAAATAAACATGACTACTTTCATTTACATGGCATTGCTGTGTCCCAAACATTATGGTGTGCTGAAATGGGGCGGGGGGGAGGGACTATGTTTAAACACTGTAATTTGCTGTAATGTCTACATGGTGAAACCAAAATGTATAAAAAAGGCCTTTATTAAAATCTGCCAATATGCACTTTAACCATATATTATTTTTTCTATTACAAATCTCAAATTGTGGAGTACAGTGGCAAATAAATAAATGAAGGGCTTCCCTACCATTCCTTGACCTCACCATCTCTATTGCAGGTGATACGCTCCTGACCGACATCCACTACAAACCTACTGACTCCCACAGCTACCTGGACTACTCTTCCTCCCACCCTGCTTCCTGTAAGGACTCCATCCCCTATTCCCAATTCCTCCGTCTACGCCGCATCTGCTCCCAGGATGAGGTGTTCCACACCAGGTCATCACAAATGGCCTCACACTATTGATGAGGCACCAGCTCCTCCAACCCCGCAACACTTCGCAAACAGGGCAGAGTCCCTCTGGTCCTCACCTTTCATCCGGCAAATACAACATATAGTCCTCCGCCAGTTTCGCCACTCCAACGTGACCCCTCCACCCGCCACATCTTCCCATCTCCCCCGTCTGCCTTCCGCAAAGACCGCTCCCTCCGCAACTCCTTGTCCATTCTTCCCTCCCCTCCCACTACCTCTTCCCCGGGCACTTTCCCTTGCATGCAACACTTGTCCCTTCACCTCCCCCCTCCACTCCTTTCAGGGACCCAAGCAGTCCTTCCAGGTCCGACAGAGGTTCACCTGCACCTCCTCCAACCTCATCTACTGCATCTCCAGATGCCAGATGATCTATATCGGTGAAACCAAGCGGAGGCTTGGCGATCGCTTTGCCGAACACCTCCGCTCGGTGCAATAATCCTGGCTCAGCAATTGAGGAAATATTGAATTTTCTCAATTCTGTTAACCCTTGCTGTCTCCTCCCCTTCCCACCTCTCCTCAGACCTCGGGCCCTGGCATTCCAATCTATTACACCGATTTTTTTGCATATCTTTCACTCATTGTTCCTTATCTCTCCATATCACCGTCTATATCTCTCGTTTCCCTGATCCCTGACCAGTCTGAAGAAGGGTCTCGACCCGAAACGTCGCCTATCTCCTTCGCTCCTTAGATGCTGCTGCACCCGCTGAGTTTCTCCAGCTTTTTGTGTACCCCCAAATAAATGAAGGGGTTTGTCCCAAACATTATGGAGGGCACTGTATTAGTGGCAATCATGGACACAATATAAGACAGCAATTAATCATGCAACCAATACTGGTACCATATCCTGTTATGTCCAAATATATTCTGATGATACAGCAAATTGAAGTGTTTGACAGAGCAAATTATGGGCTACGCTAGAAAATTAAAATTCTGTTTCTGAAAATGTGCAATGCATCGAATAAACGTAATATTTTTTCACGCTTTTATTCTTCCAAGTTTCATCAGACAATCTGCCAAAAGGCTAAAGTTTTAGCTCTGGGTGTACCTGTACCTATGCTCACCGTTGTAGACTTCAGATTAGGCTTCCCAAGAGTGAACCCAGGGAAAGCGACTGGCCCGGATGGAGTTCCTGGCTGTGTCCTCAGAACATGTGTGTACCAACTAGCAGATGTGTTCGCAGACATCTTTAACTTTCTCTACTCCAATGTGAGGTTCCCAGCTGCTTTAAGACCACTATCATCCTGGTGCCAAAGGAAAATGAAGTTCTGCATCATTAAGTGTTTCAAGTGTAGAGAGGCACGGTGGCCCAGTGGTAGAGTTGCTGCCTTACAGTTCTTGCAGCACCAGAGACCCAGGTTCGATCCGGATTATGGGTGCTGTCTGTACGGAGTTTGTACATTCTCCCCGCGATCTGCGTGGGTTTACTCCGATATCTTTGGTTTCCTCCCACACTCCAAAGACATGCAGGTTTGTAGGTTAATTGGTTGGGTATAAGTGTAAATTATCCCTATTATGTGTAGGACAGTGTAAACAGTAGGGATTACTGTTTGGTGCGGACTCAGTGGGCCGAAGGGCCTGCTTCCGCGCGTATCTCTGAACTAAAAAACGGATCATAGTGTCCATCAACACCAGCCTTCCAGACTTCCTAAATTCACTGTAATTCACCCACTGCCCTCCCACAACAGGTCCATGGCGAATGCCATCGCCCTGGCCCTAAACGTATCTCTGGAACCTCTGGATAACAGGAAACCTGCCAAGACTTCTATTTATTAACTATAGCTTCACCTTCAACACCATAATTCCAATCAAACTTATCTCCAAATTCTTGGACCTGGGACTTTGCATCTCCCCTGCAAATGGATACTTGCCTTGCTGATCCATAAACTGCAATCAGTAAGGATAAGCAACAAAACATCCTCCAAGATGATTCTCAATACCAGTGCTCTGCAAGACTGAATTTGCAGCCCCTTATTTTACTCCCTATACACTCACAACAATGCAGCCAAATTTTACTCCAACTCGTTTTTGAAAAAGTTTGCAGATTACACCAGTGTGGTTACTTGCATTTCGAACAGGTCAAAACTGTGTACAGGAAGATGATAGAGAGCTTAGTAACGTGGTGTCAATACTTGGGCAGCACGGAGGTGCAGTGGTAGAGTTGCTGCCTTACAACACCAGAGACCCGGGTTCAATCCTGACTATGGGTGCTGTCTACACGGAGTCGGTGCGTTCTCCCTGTGATAGCGTGTGCTTTCCTCAGGTACTCCGGTTTCTTTCCATACTCCAAAGACGTACAGGTTTGTAGGTTAATTGGCTTTGGTAAAAAATTGTAAATTGTCCCTAGTGTTTAGGATAGTGCTAGTGTACGAAGGGTCTGTTACCACGCTGTATGTCGAAACTTCGGAAAATTGGTCAGAGTACACATCCAATTCTTCATGACGGAGATCAAGAGCTTCAGGCTTCGAGGCGTGAAACAATTTGTCCTGGTCTAACCAGATTGACACTATGGCCAAGAACGCAAACAGATACCTCTACATCCTCAAAAGGAAATTCATCATGTCTCCAATTACTCTTACCAATTCCTACAGATGTGCCATAGAATGCAACTTACTGGAATGCATCACAGCATGGTATGACAACTACTCTGCATAAGACCACAAGAAAGTTCAGAGAGATGTGGATGTATCCCAGCCCACGTAAACAAGCCTCCTCACCCATCGACTCTATCAGCACTTCATGCTGCTTCAGGATTGCAGCCAACATAATCAATGACCACTCACCCAGTGGCCATTTTCACCTCTCTCCTCTCTTGTCAGGCAGCAAATACAAGCACTCAAAAACACCTACCATCAGATTCACGAAGAGCTTCTTCCTGCTGTTATCAATTAAAAAAGAATTCTATAGATAAGACACAAAATGCTGGAGTTACTCAGCGGGACAGGCAGCATCTCTGGAATGAGTGATGTTTCAGGCCGAGACCCTTCTTCAGATTGATCTTCTCATCTTTTCATAAAAATCTTCTCATATTCTAAGGATATATTCCTGATCTCCCAAACTACCTCGTTGCAGGCCTTGCACATTTTATATCTATATTTTTTCTGTAGCTGTAACATCACATTCTACACTGTCCCTTTCTCTTTTGCACTCCTGTACTCACACTCGGATTTGTATTTCACAGTTGCGCAGTACAAGTAAAATAACAAACCAATACAAAGTTGAACACTGAAATTAAGCATCCTCCAAAACTACAAATCATGGTTATCCAATTTAATTTTTATTATATTACAATTTCTGAAAAATCTCACAGAACCACCATTGAGGTATTTCTTGTATCAACCTGCCAATGTTCTAACAGGCAATCGTACTATTAATGGCTTCTGAATGGCCTACTCCTGCACTTATTTTCTATGTTTCTTCCCATTTCCTGTGTATTTAACAAGTGCCAAAATATTTTCTCTTCACATAAGTAGAGACAAATAGTTCACTTAATTCAAATCACACTAAACCTAATGCACAAACTGTAAACATTAAGTCTGCCCATATCAAATCACAACTGATACAATTAATTAAACTTAATTTGCCATCTTAACAAGTCAGAGTACTGCCACAATGCAATAGTCAAGTGGCAAGCTGGGAAACAATTTAGCCTGCCTAAGCAACAGGTCAGAGATAGCTACAAATGTTTGTGATTTAAATGCTGGATTTCAAAGTGCTTTGCATTGCTGAATACAGATTCAACATGTCAAGTTGAAGAAAATATTTAACATTCATTGCTTCTAGCGGTTTCATTTGACTGACATTTTTATCTCTGGACAAATTCCTATCCGTTACAGGCGATTCCACTGCGACTCCTTGTCACAAACATATTTTTTAACTTTCTAAAAGTATTTTGTTTTAATATTTTATAAATAAAGTATAATCAACAATTCTGGACATTAAGTAGTTTGTCTCCATTTAATCTTAGTAATTTTTTTTCCCCAAGATTTCTCTAATGTTTAAGGCAAAATGCTGCCTTTCTTTTTTACACTTTATAATTTTGACAAGCATAGGAGCAGATGTGCCTTCAACAAACTGCAGTGAAAAGCAGTTATGGAAAAAAATGACAGTTAAATTAAATAACAAAGAGCTAGAAGCAACAAGCTTTCATGTTTTCTTTGCCTGACGTATAAGGGTTTATGCTGAGACATGCCATACACTTCATAATATTTACCTAAGTGCTTTAAAGATTCAGAATAGACCTGAAATTTAGGTGACAAAATAAAGTCAGAATTGACTAACTTAGGACACAAAAATTTGGAGATAAAAGTGACATATTTAAAAAGATTAAAAAATGTGGCTTCTAACACAAAGATTTCAGTATCATAAAAAAACTATGGCTTATGAAATAATTTTACATTCTTGTGCGTGGACAATATTGAATTTTCAGATAATTATTTGCAATATTATCCCACTTAATTTCCAGATTCCATTTCCGTCACCAGTTCTTGCACGCTTTTAGATATACTAATAATATTTCCCAAACTTCTGATCTTTCCCTTTATCCTCATATTATATTTATTCATTCTTCAAATCAACTCATCAATGGAAGTAATTATTCACCAGATCAAAACCTTCAGCAATTATATATTTTTTTAATGAATCTTTTTAATCAAGACAGATATTTTTCCCATGTTGACGCCCATAAATTTCTTCTTTACAAGATCATTGAGCCCATTCACAAATAGCAGCCAAAAATATATCCACTTGTGAATATACTGAATGGCTTACATTTGCACCACATAATGGTGGCAGATTGGTATTGGTTTACATCTGCACCAGTGTTCCAGACAAATTAGACCCCTTGCAACTTGCAAAAAGAGAAAAAAAAGGTCCACGGAGGACACCATCACTCTTGCACTACATTCAGCACTGGATCACCTTGACAATAAGAAAACTATGTCAGAATGCTGTTCATTAACAGCAGCTCAGCCCTCAACACCATATAACCAAATAAGATCACCTCTATATTCCTGGATCCTGGCCTTGGGGTGTCCATCTATAACTAGCTTATGGACTTACTGAGCAGCAGTCGGTTAGAATTGGACATAGCTGGCCATCCTCACCCTCCTCTCTGGTGCCCCTCAAGGTTGTGCTCTCTGTTCCTTGCTATATTCCCGGTACACCCAAAGCTGTTGGCCAAGCATAATGCCAATTCAAACTTTAAGTTTGTTAATGATCCCACTGTTGCCAGCCAGATCAACAACGGAGATGAAATGAGGTAGATAATGATGCCAGGATAACAATCTAGCCCTTAACGCCACCCGACAAAATAATTGGTTGTTGACCTAAAGAAACAAGGGGGTGAACACAACCCTACAGTTGAACACACCATGATTGGAACTGCTGAAGAGATGGTCGACATTGCATCAGCAAACTAACCTGGTCCCTTCACATTGATGCAGGAATCAAGAAACCAAAATAATGTATTTACTTTCAAATGTGTGGTTCTCTGGCAGATGCTGGAATCTAGAGTAAAATTAAACTAAATTGCCAAAGAATTGGGTCAGACGATGTTTCAATTTGGGAGCTTTGAAATGTAATCTGTCTATTTCTCTCCACAGATGTTGCCTGACCCTAACAAGTTCCTCCAGCAGTTTGTTTTTTTTTGTTCAGGATTCACTCGAATTTCTACAGATGTGCTACACAAAGTATTCTGAAGGAATGCATCTCAACTTTATGGCAGCTGCTCAGTTTGTGATCAGTTGAATCTGCATCAAGTGGTGAACACAGGCTTGTCACTTCCTTCCTCCAGTTCATCTTCATGGTGCCTGACATCAAGAAAGCTGGAAGAATCATCAGGTATGTCCACCACCCTGGCCATTCGCTTTTCTCTCTTTTATCTTCTTGGGGAAGATACTGTAGCTTGAAAGCCTAGACGTCCAGACTAAATAACAGCTTCTTCCACACTGCTACTTATTAAAGATTTGGTTACACACACGCACACACAGTATTTTTCCCAGGATGTGGAATCATAATTGTATTGTATTGTATTGTATTGTATATCTTTATTATCATTTTCTGAGTATTTGCATACCCAGAGGAAAACGAAAAAGCGTTTCTCAGCCAGTGTCCATTCAGTGTGTGGTAAAAAATAAATAGAAATAGAGAATAAAAGTACATATATCACGAGTTCCGATCGGCAGTGGCACGACAATGGCTCTGCTTTAGTGTGTCCAGGTTGGTGTTTGGTGCACAAAACTTTGGCAGGGGGCAAAGTCCGTTTATCAGTCTAATTGCCTGCGGGAAGAAGCTGAGGAGCATCCTGCTGGTTTTGCAGCTGATGCTCCTGTACCTCTTCCCAGATGGCAGGATGGAGAATATGTGATACGATGGGTGGTAGGGGTCTTTGATGATGGAGTTGGCTGCTAATACATCTCTTCCTGTATATGTCCAGCAATAAAGGGAGTGGAGCACCAATAATCCTGCTGACGGTCTTCACAATCCTGTCCAGTTGGTGCCGTTTGTACACCTTGCAGCTCCCGAACCAGGAGGTGATGCCGTAGGTTAATGTGCTCTCAATTGTCCCCCTATAAAACGTTCGTAGGTGTGCAGTGGGGAGACCTGCTTTCCGTAGTCTTCGGAGAGGGTGTAGTCGCTGCTGGGCTCTCTTGACCAGAGCTGTGGTGTTGGTCGTGGACGTCAGGTCATCTGACAGGTGGAGTCCTAGGAACTTCACACTGCTGACCCTTTCCGCATCAGCACCATCGATGTGCAGAGGTGTATGGCTTTGTTTTCCCACCCTCCTGAAGTCAACCACCATCTCCTTCATTTTTCCCACGTTGAGAATGAGTTTGTGGGATTTGCACCATCCTGTGAGCAGCTCCACCTCCATCCTGTACGCCGACTCATCATTGGAAAAGTTTGGAGGGATATGGGTCAAATGCAGGCAAGTGGGTTTAGTTTAACTTGGGAGCTATGGTTGAGTTGGCCCCAATTGTCCAAGCGCACAACTCTACAACTCCATAATTCTAACCTCATTTGGTTATTGTGTTATTGTACTTCAACAATGTCTTGTACTTCTTTGATTAGCACTACAATCTTGCCATCCTGTTGTTATTACAATTGTTGTTACCCTTATCATAACTGTTTGTAGACTATGTACCCTGTTCACTCAACTATACTATAGACAATAGACAATAGGTGCAGGAGTAGGCCATTTGGCCCCTCGAGGCAGCACCGCCATTCAATGTGATCATGGCTGATCATCCCCAATCAGTACCCCGTTCCTGCCTTGTCCCCATAGCCCGACCGCTATTTTTAAGAGCCCTATCTAGCTCTCTCTTGAAAGCATTAGGCTGTGGGCCGAGGAGCTTTATTCCAATGATTTGTGACCCGTCACAGAACTACATGAAATGTTCACATATTGTGTATAAATATTATATAAATCATCCCCTGAAACTCGCCAAGAGCAAGACATGCACATTTTAATTAAATTAGAGAAAAAACGGAAAATGTTCGGGTATTTTTAGTCCAATCAAAGCACGTTTAACATTGAGTTGTATGCCAGTTGGCCAATCACGCTCTTTGTTTCAGGCTAGCTAGGCATCATGGCTGAGGGGACTTCACTGATGCCCGTTTTACTGGCGATTCCCATGAAGGTTCTTTCTAGTTCTGTGGAATACATGTCGTGGAAACTTGCAGCAGGGTAATTGAATTTAGTGAGAAAAGCAGTAAGAAGTCTGAAGAATGTGCAGCTAAGTGGATGGAAGTGGAAGAAAGTCTTGAAAGCAAAGTCGCTGCTGAGATGCTGCAACACAAAGTTGAAACCAGTCAAACATTGTGAATCAACTGCAAGGTAAGATCTTAAGTATGAATTTATGAAAATTAATCTGTATGGACTTTAATTAATTTAATTGCACCCTTTATAATGTGAAAAAATGAGATTTGGAGGCTGTACATTCACTCATTCACTCACTCATTCATTCATTCACTCACTCACTCATTCATGGAGGGCCTAAACTATGTGTATCCATAACAAGGTAAATTAAACATTGTCACTAATGCCAGCTTGTTGTAGTCTAATAAGTCTTTAACATATAATCTCGGAGCTGCCTGCGATAACTTACCAAGTACAAGTGCTCCGATTGCGGGGCCTATGTACTTAACATAGTGAAGCCGCGGTCTCAATTAAGAAGCGGCCGATTCGCGAACGCGGAGTGTGTTTGAATCATGTCCGCGGGGGGGGAAGAGAGGGAGGCCGTACATAGTGCCGTCCGTAGCGGCCGTTTCCAGGCCCCAACCATGAGAGAAAAACGGACGAATATTCATTGCACTTTATAGACTTCCATTGGAGTGAGAAATGGTCAGAAATGGCTAATGTTTATGTAGAAATGAATTGGTGTATGTGAACTCAAACTAATTTATCTTTGGTAGTAACAGTGTTATTCTCATTAACATTAAGAAGAGATTGGAATTTTATGAAGTAAAGTCCATGCTGACAATGACTATGAGATTTTTTTTTGTAGCCTCTGCCTGACCCTGCACTTGAACTTCAACTAACTTATCAATGGACTTATCAAAACTTATCAAAAGACTTGCAATCTGATGAAGAATATTCAGATGAAGATAAGATGTAATGTAAACAAATAAATTGGGGAAATAAATGATTATATAATGTTTTATTTTAGTGTCGATCATTTCGCTGTTTATTTGGTCAACTTATTTAAACAATGAGTGAATTACTTCTGATAATGGCGTGCTGGTGAATGACAGTGCGACAGTCCATCCACACATAAATCCATCCGTACGCACACTTTCATACATACATGCACACATACATCCGCACACACACACATATCCGCACGCAGACATACATGTACACATCCATGCACACACATACATCCATCCACACATACACGTTTGACAGGTATACACAGACACACACACACAAACTACAGATACTCAAACAATGCAACACTTTTAGGGTTATTTTAGGTTAAAGGTAATAACCCTCATTTGCAAAGGCACCATCGGGGGTCTCTAACATAAAAAAAAAGGCTCATTGAAGCTTAAAATGAATACTCATCGAGTAAACATCAGAGCATTCGATTCTTGGTCAGGATGTGACATTTAAATCAGAAATAAGACAGGTCTCTTACAGGTCTGTCACCCAGCCTGGCCCTGCTCCAGTCCCGCTATGGCTGTTACCCCCACTCTCCTCACTATGGCAGTCAGTGGGGTTCAGTAAACGGGGGAACCCAGAGGATCTGTCCTGGCCCTTAAATGAGGCAGGTTCGTGAGCCCTTAAAACCTGGGACCTCTGCTGCAGTCTCATTACATTTCCTGTTAAAGCGACTGGAAGATGTCTTGCAGGGCTGTCCTCCAGCCTGGCACTGCCCCAGTCCCACTATGGCCGTGACCCCCACTACACACTGGCAGTCAGTGGGGTTCAGTAAAGGGAGGAACCCACAGGAACTGCCCTACCCATTAATTAGGCTAGTTCAGGAGCAGGACCTCTGTGACAGTCATAAAAAAAACACTCACAATTATATTCAACATATTATTTTTATATAATATAATTATACTTAATTATATATGATTACAGTCATATTTACAAGTTATATATATATATGTATAATAATATATGGTTTAAATGGATTGCAACACGAAAATAGGCTGCCCATGGTGTAATATGGGCTTTGGCCACTAGATGGTGCTTACTTTCCCGATCTCATTTTCTAATTAGTTTAATTAATTAATGTGCAACTTTTGGCACTGGCGAGTTATGACTTCCTTCTCAATTATATTTCATCTAAATCTGTGGAAAACTTCATGTAGTTCTGCGACCTGGGTCACGAAAACTGATTTCTAGACACATTTTTGATCCTCCACCGAGGCAAAGAATTCCACAGACTCACCACACTCTGTGAGAAAAAGTGTTTCCTAGTCTCCGTTCTAAATGGCTTACTCCTTATTCTTAAACTGTGGCCCCTGGTTCTGGACTCCCCCAACATCGGGAACATATTTCCTGCCTCTAGCATGTCCAAACACTTAACAAAAGATTGTTAAGGGTTTGGACACGCTAGAGGCAGGAAACATATGTTTCAATGAGATTCCCTCTCATCCTTCTAACTCCAGAGTGTACAAGCCCAGGTGCTCCATTCTGACAGTCCCTCCATTCCGGGAATTAACCTTGTAAACCTACGCTGCACTCCCTCTATAGCAAGAATGTCCTTCCTCAAATTAGGGGACCAAAATTGCACACAATAGTCCAGGTGTGGTCTCACTAGAGCTCTGTACAACTGCAGAAGGACCTCTTTGCTCCTATATGCGATTCCTCTTGTAATAAACGTCAACATGCCATTCGCTTTCTTCACTGCATGCTTACTTTCATAAACTGACGTACAAGGACCCCCGATCCCGTTGTACTTCCCCTTTTCCCAACTTGACGCCATTTAAATAGTAATCTGCCTTCCTGTTTTTGCTACCAAAGTGGATAACCTCACATTTATCCACATTAAATTTCATCTGCCATGCATCTGCCCATGCCCCCAACCTGTCCAAGTCACCATGCATTGTCATAGCATCCTCCTCACAGTTCACATTGCCACCCAGCTTTGTATCATCTGCAAATTTGCTAATGTCACTTTGAATCCCTACATCCAAATCATTGATGGATATTGTAAATAGCTGCGGTCCCAGCACCGAGCCTTGCGGTACCCCACTAGTCACTGCTTGCCATTCTGAAAGGGACAAGTTAATCCCTACTCTTTGTTTCCTGTCTGCCAACCACTTCTCTATCCATGTCAACACTCTACCCCCAATACCATGTGCCCTAATTTTGCCCACTAATCTCCTATGTGGGACCTTATCAAATGCTTTCTGAAAGTCCAGGTACACTACATCCACTGGCTCTCCCTTGTCCATTTTCCTAGTTACATCTTCAAAAAATTCCAAAAGATTAGTCAAGCATGATTTCCTTTTCGTAAATCCATGCTGACTCGGACCGATCCTGTTACTGCTATCCAAATATTCGGCTATCTCATCTTTTATAATTGACTCCAGCATCTTCCCCACCACCAATGTCAGCTAACTGGTCTATAATTCCCTGTTTTCCCTCTCCCGCCTTTCTTAAAAAGTGGGATATTCCTCCAATCCACAGGAACTGATCCTGAGTCTATAGAACATTGGAAAATTATCACCAATGCATCCACAATTTCTAGAGCCACTTACTTAAGTACCCTGGGATGCAGACCATCAGGCCCTGGGGATTTATCAGCCTTCAGTCGCATCAGTCTATCCAACACCATTTCCTGCCTAACGTGGATTTCCTTCAGTTCCTCCGTCACCCCAGATCCTCTGGCCACTACTATATCAGGAAGATTGTTTGTGTCCTCCTTGGTGAAGACAGATCCAAAGTACCTGTTCAACTCATCTGCCATTTCCTTGTTCCCCATAATAAATTCACCTTTATTGGTCTTCAAGTGTCCAACTTTGGTCTTAACTATTATTTTCCTCTTCACACACCTAAAGAAGCTTTTACTATCCTGCTTTATATTCTACTAAGTTGAGATATTGTGTAGAAACAGCTCCTCACATCAGCAGGTCTATTCTGATCATCAACCTCCTTCTTCCCTCCATTTACATTAATCCCACATTTCTCCTCTCAAGATTCTCATCACCATCTACCAACTTGCACATATTTGTGGAACACAGAGAGCACCAAGACAGTCACATGGTAAAAGTGAAAGTTCCACAAAGATCTCTTGCACTGTACTGCAGTGGCCCTACCAGCTATGTCACTGTGACTCCATTCTACATAATGCAGAGAATCAATGTGCTCAGTGCACAACATTAAAAAAACTAAAAGAACAATACACAACCAAAATTCTTTCCTGTACATATGAGCTCTTAACCATACCTATCTGTTGTGAACAAAGGGGTGATAAGAGAATAATGAAATTAATTCATTTATACAGAACATAAGATGTCAAAATAGAAGAACATTTTTTGCCAAGTTGCTATCAAAACAACATGATTTACACGCACACTAAAGCAGAAAAATGTCAAGTATGTTACCATAAAGATCTTAGCTTACTCAAAGGCTTAAAGGATAAATGCTGAAACGGACTAGATCCTGAACTTGTTCACTCTAAAAGCTTCCAATGGACATAATTATCCCACTTCAAAGCAGTTAAAGTCTTTGCTAACATGCTTCTGCATGAGGTTTTTTTAAAAATCAAAATCTTTTTTATTTAGTTTTCAGGACATAACAAAGTGCAAAGTTGTCCATTTGTTACAGACAGATTGTACGGAAAGTATAAATACAAAACAACTTATGCCACCATATAACAAGACAACAACAATACAAAAAAAAAACAAGATACCAAAAATAACCCCTCCCCAGTCACTGCCAGTGAGCATATGCAAATATCAACCTGTCACAACAATACTCCGCGTTAAGTGAATGGGTAGACTGTTAAGCTGTTAAACTGTACTTGATGATCAAGCATTTACAAAGTCTGGAATGCATTTAAAAAAGGTCCCCACGCATTCTGAAACCTTCCATTTGAATGATGAAGTGAGTAACTGATTTTGTTGAGCTTTAGGCAGGACATTATATCTGTCAGCCATTGTGTATGAGTAGGCGGGGTAGGTTCCGTCCACCTGAGCAGGATTGTTCGCCGAGCCAGAAGCAAAAGATATAGTGCGGCATTTATCTGCAGTTAATCTAACCTCCTCACCAGTGACCCCAAAAAGAGCGACTAGGGGCTTTGGTTCAAATTTGATGTTTAACACCTGGGATAATGTATGAAATACCTCTAGCCAGAACTTGTTAAGGCTGGGGCATGACCAATACATATGGATAAGAGAGGCTTCAGAAATTTTACATTTAACACAGAATGGACTAACCTCAGGGTAAATAGTAGATCATTTGGCTTTTGAGATACGAGCCCTATGTACCACTTTGAATTGGATCAAGCAGTGACAAGCACATAGAGAGGTGGAATTAACCAGTTTAAGAATGGAACTCCATGTATCTTCCGAGAGAGAGAAGCCCAAGTCTTCCTCCCATGCTGCCTTGAGCTTGTTCATGGGAGCGGGCCTTAGATCCAACATCCTGCCATATAAAGCTGAGACAAGTCTATTCTGAGATGGGTTTAAAGAAAGAACTGTATCAACAAGGGTTGTGTCTGTTGGTATAGAAGAGCTGGGCAGTTTATAGAACACATAATGTCTTGTCTGCAGGTATCGGAAAAAAATCAGACTTTGGAAGATTGAATTTGTTGCTTAATTGTTCAAATGATGCTACAGTGTTACCCTTAAACAGGTCCTTGAAGCGTACAATATCCTTCCTATGCCATTCTTTAAAGACAACGTCCTGAGTTGATGGTTTAAAAAGGTGGTTTGATGCAATAGGGCTCAGAAGAGAAATGTTATGCAACCCAAAATATTTCCAGAATTGAACCCACATCCTCAGAGTGTTTAACCACTGGATTTTTTACAATTTAATTGAGGGGAGTGGAAGCGAGGAACCAAGTAGTGCAGGTATGGACATATTATCATCTGTGTGTAATTCCATGGCTACCCAGTCAAGGCAATTGGGCTGGCTGTGAAAGGTTTGGGAGAGCTAGGCCACCAGCAGCCTTGGTTATTTGAAGGTGGGCCTTATTAAGACAAGGCCGCTTACCTCTCCATATATAGGTGGAAATAACTGAGTCAAGATGGTCAAAGAAGGACCTGGGGATAAAAACCAGTAAGGCCTGAAAAAGGAACAAGCATTTTGGTTAAAGGGTCATTTTGATTGAATTTATCCGGCCGACAAGTGACATTGACAGGGGTGACCACTGTGTTAGCGTCTGTTTGATGTGGTTTAACAGAATGATAAAATTCTCTTTGAAAAGATCCTTGTATTTCCTCGTAACTGAAATGCCCAAATATGAGAGCTTGTTTTTTTCAATTTTGAATGGCAAGTTGGTAAGTTCCGAGAGTTGTACTTCATATTAATGGGAAACCGCGTTGAGTGGGTCTGTCTATAGGCTGTTCTGGACAAATTTGGTTTTGGAACGAACTTTATTTCATGGATCAGGTAACTATACTCTCATCCCACAGATTTCCAAGATTTATCTTATAACCTGAAAATTGACCAAAATTATTGAGCAGTGACATAGCAGAATGCAGAGAGGTGCCTGGGTTTGAGACAAAAAGCAAAAGGTCGCAGCATATAGTGAGATCTTATGCTGTGTACTGCCCCTCCAAATACCGACTATGTCCTCACAGCTGCAAAAGGTCATGGCAAATGGTTCGATGGTCAAGTCAAAAAGCATGGAGCTCAGAGGCCACCCTTGGCGGGTTCCTCGAAGCAAATTGAATGGCTTGGACAACTGAGAATTAGTCCGAACTGAGGCTGTGGGATGAGAGTACAGTTACCTGATCCATGAAATAAAGTTCGTTCCAAAACCAAATTTGTCCAGAACAGCCCATAGACAGACCCACTCAACGCGGTCAAATGCTTTTTCTGCATCAATAGATACGACACACTCAGGGACATCCTCAGAAGCAGAGTAGACAATATCTAATAACTGACGTATGTTAGAGAAGGAATGTCTGCTCTTAACAAAGCCGGTTTGGTCCTCAGATATAACAGTAGGGAGGGCATTCTCTAGTCTACGAGCTAGAACTTTAGCTAAAATGTTAGCATCCATATTTAGAAGGGAGACGGGTCTGTAGGAGGCGCATTCGGTTGGATCTTTACCTTTTTTGACGATAAGAGTAATACAGGCTCCGGCAAAGAATGGAGGAAGAGAGCCCTGTCTGTAGGATTCAGTAAGAACAGAACACAACTGCAGTGAAAGGAGTAGAGAGAACTTTAAAAAAAAAACTCTGCCGGGAGGCAGTCAGGGCCCGGACATTTGCCTGATTGCATTGAGGAAATGGCTGAAGCTATTTCTGCCTGTGATATGGGTTCATCCAATCTTTCCCTAAAATGTATTGTGAGTTTGGGAATATTTAGACTGCTCAGAAAGTCATGCATTACCTTATGATCCAGTTGAGATTCTGAAGTATAAAGCTGGGAATAAAAGTCTCTGAAAGCGTCATTAATTTGCAAGCGATCAGAAGTGAACTGGCCATTAAGCATGCAAATTTTAGAAATATTCTGTCTCGCTTTAGCACCTTTAAGTTGATTTGCAAGTAATTTGTCAGTTTTATCTCCATATGTATAAAAACTGGATTTATTTTTTTAAAGTATGTGTTCAATTGAGTGAGTAGTGAGTAGGTCAAATTTGGCTTTGAGTTCCAATCGTCTTTTATAAAGAGTTGGATTTTGAGTTATATTGCTTGTCAATTTCTCCAATTTGATGAGCAAGAACTAAACACTCTTTATTGGATTTCCACTTCATTTGAGCAGTGTAAGATGTGATCTGCCCCCTAAGGTAAGCCTTAAGGGCATCCCATACGATCAGGCTAGAGATTTCAGGGGGTATATTAGTGGAAAGAAAAAAAGCTATCTCTCTTTCCATAAACTCTACAAACTTATCATCCTAGAGCAAAGTTGAATTGAATCGCCACTGCCCACTCTTTTGAGGGAGATCTGGAAGGGACAAGGCCAGAGCAATAGGGGCATGGTCAGAAATGACAATACTCTCATAGTCACAGGAATGAACCAGGGGTACAAGTTGGTTATCAAGAAATAAATAGTCAATTCTAGAATACGTATGATGAAAAAAATGAGTATTACGGTGTCTGCGATGTGTGGCGCTCCTTACATCCACAATTTGTGGATGTAAGGAGCGCCACACATCGCAGACACCGTAATGGGAGAGAAAGGCTTGGATGAAGCAAGCTGATTTACTTACTGTACTGGGTTTAGTAGAGGATCGGTCTAAAAGAGGATCTAATCAACAATTGAAATCACCCCCGAGTATAAGAGAGTATGTGTTCAGGTCTGGAAATAATTAAAATAACCGCTCGAAAAAAACTACGTCGTCTGCATTAGGGGCATACACGTTGACAAATACTACCAGTGTATTGTATAATTTACCAGTCACAATTACATACAGACCAAACATAGAAACATAGAAATTAGGTGCAGGAGCAGGCCATTCGGCCCTTCGAGCCAGCACCGACATTCAATATGATCATGGCTGATCATCCAACTCAGTATCCCGTACCTGCCTTCTCTCCATACCCCCTGATCCCTTCAGCCACAAGGGCCACATCCAACTCCCTCTTAAATATGGCCAACGAACTGGCCTCAACTACCTTCTGTTGGAGAGAATTCCACAGATTCACCACTCTCTGTGTGAAAAACGATTTTCTCATTTCGGTCCTAAAAGACTTCCCCCTTATCCTTAAACTGTGACCTCTTGTCCTGGATTTCCCAACATCGGGAACAATCTTCCTGCATCTAGCCTGTCCAACCCTTTAAGAACTTGTCAGAGATCACATTATGTGGCTCAAAGGAAATGTTCTGGCTGATGAGGATTGAAACGCCGCCGGCTTTAGCCTGAAAGGAAGAATGGAACCCCTGCCCCACCCAACCTGATAAGAGACCCAACCTGACAATAATATTATCTGAATAACGGATATGAGTTTCTTGCACGAAGGCTATTTCTGTTTTTAGTTGTTTAAGATGTGAAAAAACCTTTCTTCTTTTAATAGGATGGTTTAGACCTTTAACATTCCAGCTCACTAGCTTTATGTGTCTATCCATGCATAATAAAGAAAAATGTTAAGTTGTAATGTAAATACAATGAACCAAATGCCAGGCTGAAAACGAAGCAACGGGTCAGTGCAGGTTGAAAATGACTAGTGTGTAATGATGTGTTGAAATAAATTGATAAAATGTTACTGGCAGTGGCATAACACCCCGCCCTACCCAAGAAAGCTGCTATAGAAAGAAGCATATAATGTACTGGAAAATACATTTAAGCACCTCTATAATAACATTTTGGCTTATCAAAATAGCCCCAAGAAAATATGGCTATGAAAATATGGCTTTACTCAGAGGGTGGTGGCTGTGTGGAATGAGCTTCCAGCAGAAGTGGTGGAGGCAGAATCGATTTTAACATTTAAAAGTAAAGTGGATAGGTATATGGACGTGAAGGGAATGGAGGGGTATGGTCTGAGTGCAGGTAGATGGGACTAGGGGAAAATAAATGGTCGGCACGGACTGGAAGGGCCGAGAGGGCCTGTTTCCGTGCGGTAATTGTTATATGGTTATATGGTTAAGACTGAATATCAACTTTGGAATAACTGGACAGTGCAAACACTGAACTGTGTCAACAGTGAACTAAATGATATCTTACCAAAAACTCATGTGGGTTAACATGTCCTTAAAAATATGATTGCTGCTTGAAAGTTACTTACTGGCCCATAAGAGCTTTTAAAGAACCGAAGTTAGAACGCAACAGTTAACAGATATGGGGCCAGGCCATATGTGGTAACAGCACACAAAAATCTAGCTGGAAATTGTTTCTAATTTACAGTGCACATATAGTGATATTTGGCTGTAGCCATTTTGCATAAGTAAATGAACAGCACACTTGGATGAATAAGCACGTTCAGCCATGTAAACAAACCACAGACGTTAGCTGACATGCTGCACGTCGCGCCAGTTGGTAGAGCTATACAGTGTTACCTCTCATCTAGTGGGTTCAAAGTCCCTAAACAGAGTCTTTATGGGGGGGGTTAGGTGCCTTAGGGAGGCTGTTGATGTATTTCTGCGCCTCCTCGGCTGAGTTTATCCACTTTCTGGCTCGAACAATGTGAGATGGAGTTGAGTCCCAGTTTGTAAAGTTCTGCCATGACGTCTCTGTACTCTGCCCGCTGGCTCTGAACTTCAGGGCTGTAATCCTCCACAATCCGAATTGGTGTGCCGTGAAATTCGAGATTCCCTCTCCGCTGTGCTTCTCTGATGAGGAGATCCTTCGTCTGGTAACGATGCAGGCGGAGAATGACTGGCCGCGGTCTCTGGCCGGGGGCCGGTTTAGCGTTTAGGGAGCGATGGGCTCTGTCGACTTCTGGAGGGGATGCCAACGTCTCGCTCGCGACGAAAACCTCTCACAGCAAACTTGAGAAAAACTCAGTGGGCCGTCCACTTTCAGTAGATTCCGGTAGACCGAGGATGCCTATGTTTTGTCGCCGACTTCGGCCCTCCAAGTCGGTCACTTTAGCCTTTAGCTTAGTATTGTCACAACCCAGAATGGAACAAATGTTCTCAAGGTCGATGACTCGCTGGTTAAGGTCCTCTGCAGAAAGTTCCAGGGACGAGACACGTTGATCATGATCCTCCACTGTAAGCCTCATTTGGTCTAGCTTTGAGTCGAGCCGACCAAACGAAGTTCTAAACTCGGTGGCTAGTGCCTCATGGTGTTGCTCGAGCAGCGTGGTAATAGCTTCCAAGCTAACGTCAGTGTCCTCCCTTTTGCTCGACCTTGTACCCTTTGAAGCCATTTAGAGAGACAGCAACACTGAATCAAAAGGAATGTCAGGCCAGTAAAAGAAAGCTGACTTTGTTCTGATGTAAAAGTTAGAGGGCAGAATGTTATGAAAATGATAAGATTACCGGAGCACTCGTTTAGTGCGTCTATTCCATCTGCCTCTCAAACCGGAAGTCTGCATGAGATTAAGATCAGCTAACAACTCCTTAAAACCACTGAGCAACATGCTTGAAAATGCACAATTTTCAAAAGATTCAGGTAAGATAGATGGCGAAAATCATCAATGCGCACTGCTAACATTCTGCCTCAGGATGAGTTGATTAATAAATATTAACCAAACTAGCATATCCTTGAATGGCTCTTAGTTGGTGCAGAATGCTACAAAGCTGCACTGGTTGTTTACATCATACACAAACAGAAAAAGCATGATGCAAATGACAAGTTCATTTTTATAAGCATGGTGCATAATTCAATAGGTCTTTAAGAAGGGAAAAGTAGAATTCTTTAGAATAGAGTCCTAAAACAAGCAATATATAAAAGCAGTCCGTAAACTATTTACACTTATGTTCCATGTATAATCGGTTAATTAAAAAAAAAATACATAAAATGAGTTATTTGGTGAACTGGAATGGGTTTAGAATCTTATTTTCACTGCTTGTAAGATTTTGAACAAATGCTGCAAAACTATGTGCAGTTAGTTCTACTACAATGCAATAGTTGTGTACCTATGAAACATGTGTTCAAAAAGGTATACAAAAACAATATGTCAATAGGACCAAGTGGCTTAGGGGCCAGAATTTAAGACTCACAATAATAATCCTCCCTCCCCACCCCCTCACAATCAAACAGCATTTTCAAATATAAAGGTCTTTTTAACAACTACGTTTTAGTTACTGCAAACTAAAAATCCGAGAGGTGCTAGCTCATATTTTTCAATGGAGTAGCATTAAACAAAGTGTCGATAGAGGTGATTGCTGCAAATTTCAATAGCCACCTGCGTGGAAACAGATTGACTTAAGTTCTGAAGAAACAATGATTTCTAATCACTGCATGGAGATTACATGGAAGCATTATTTTCCTTGGATTTTTTTTTTTGCAAGACAGCTTTTTTGCTGCTTGTCAATTTCAAAAGTAACTTTTAAATGTTTCACAACCAAAATCACATTCTAATTCAACATGTTTAATACAATAAGCGTTCCTTAAATCATCAATTGCGTAGTATGTATTGTATTGTATATCTACATTATGTAACCACGTGTTACATTTCTAACCTTATTGTAAATATTCAGAAAATTGGAAGAGTTTAAATGACACATACCTTGCGCATTCTTTTCTTTCTGATGTTGTGCCAATATAGGCCAAAAGTAATGGGGTCTGACAGGTAAACCTTCCTTCTGCATGATCTTCATAAGCCCAACAGACATTGCTACAAATGTAAAAGGAAACCACTTAATCTTGTTATCATATACCAACATTAAAATGATGCCAAATCTTAAAAAAAAAATTGAATAATCAAGCTGCATGAGTGACTATTTGTCTCGATTACAACTTCAGTGATTTATTTCTTAGTTTCAATGTTATTTAAAAGAAAATTAGTAATGCTAGTTTATGCAATATATAGTGTGATCAATGCTGTTTATCTTTTTTGCAGTCTGGTGTAAACACTATTACAGAAAAAATAAAGAAAATGATTCAACAAATAAAATGACTGCAAACTAAACATTTCCTTCTCTATATGCCATGAATTCTGTATTATGAGAAATTAATTGTTACAATATGCACCTCCTAGATTACATTACAGTGAATCTCCAAATCTGAGTTTAACATGACTCAATTGACAATTAATGTGCTCAGAGGATTAATAATATGGGTTCTATTGTTTAGATGCTTATTCCTTCGCTATGTCCAATGCAATGCTGGACTCTGTTGAGATAACAGAAAAGGCAACATTTTGGGACCAACTCTAACTTATAAGAGTAACTAATTCAAGGTAGATTCAAATTTTGCTATATGATCCAAACCATTTGCAGAAATGTGATGATTATTACTGTCCCACTGAGTTACGCCAGCATTTTGTGTCTTTCTTCGGTGTAAAGGCCACATTTAGTGATTATGGCCTTGGGCAAAACTTCAGTCTCACCATTCTAAAAGGGATTTGGGGTTATTATTAAATGATGCAGGAAAGAAAGGTACCCCAACCTTCTCCAGGTAAACATATTCCAAACTTCCACATCAAAGACACAAACATATCAACAAATGAATAGATGTTTAGCATTTTAAACTATCCAAAGTTATGTGGAAAGATTGTGTTAGAATTTAAATGCTTAAAAATACAGACTTGAAGCTTTATAGGTTATTACCTTCTTTTTTGGCGTCCAGAGCGCAATAAAGAGCAAACTGAAAAGGAGCAGAATGCAAATTGCTCTCCTTTAGACCCTCACAGAACTGTTGCAGTTTGTCGAGTGGCTGGATCGTGTAGGAAAAAATAGAAATCAGTATTTCCCAAAAGAAATCATCCATACATCAAGCAGAAGAGATTTTGTTACTAGGAATGCAGCAACTATTTAATAAACAGGCAAGTTATTTTCTTTTATATGAGCACTTGCAAACAAGTTTTTAAATAAAAGCAAATGTACAAAAACATATCATAAATGAAAAAGAACTATTGAACTTCCAAATGTTTAGGAGTAATTAAGTTTGCTTGTAAAGCAACATGTTGTGGGGGCATTTAAAACAGAGGACAGAGATACCTGGTTAATGTGTTTCAGTGAGAACAAAATATGAAGACAAGGGGAGCATCATTATTCTTTTACCTTTTCTAAATTGACACAGTGCCTGATGAAGAAGTTACCAAAATCTAATGGGTCCCCATTTTGATTCTCTGACTGAAATGTAGGAAAGGTTTTCAACACTTGGAAAGCTGTTTCTTCCAAACCTTGTGTAATCAGGGCTAAGCACAGATTCATTGCATCTGTAAAAACAAACAAGTCAGAAAAATAGTTAGTTATAGAGATAATACTCTATAGGGGAATCAAATTTCTGGAAATTAGGCAGGAACATTTGAGACATCAAACCATGATTTCTACTGTAAGGAAAAGCAGTTCTGGGGCTATATGAACTTTTCCATGCTCCAATGTTAAACAACAAGCTTGTCACAATGAAAATTTGAGGTAAACACAGAAAACAATGGAAATACTCAGCAGCTCAGGCAGAATCTGCAGAGGGTGAAACAGTAAACTTTCCATTCCGATGACTCTTAAATGAGAACTGGGAAAAAGAGAAAATAAAATAACTTTTAGTTGCAGAAGAGGCATGAAAGCTATAGGTTGGATAAAGGGAATATAATCACAGGTTGTGGCTAAGGCAACCATGGAGAAGGGTCTCGACCCAAAACCATTCCTTCTCTCCGGAGATGCTGCCTGTTCCGCTGAATTACTCCAGCATTTTGTGTCTATATTCTCAGCCATGATAAGTTAACAAAGGATATTATAGAGAGCACAAACAAAGGAACGTAAACATGCTGAAATACAGAACTTAGGAAATGCCTGACAGGTCACAGCGTGCTAGTCAGTCAAACCACAGTGCCCTCCATAATGTTTGGGCCAAAGACCCATAATTTATTTATTTGCCTCTGTACTCCACAATTTGAGATTTGTAATTAATAAAAAAAATCACATATGGTTAAAGTGCACAGTCAGATTTTATTAAAGGGTATTTTTATACATTTTGGTTTCACCATGTAGAAATTACAGCTGTGTTTATACATAGTCGGGTCTCACCCCCCCCCCCCCCACCAATTTCAGGGCACCATAATGTTATGGACACATGGCTTCACAGGTGTTTGTAATTGCTCATGTGTGTTGAAATGCCTCCTAATGCAGGTATAAGAGAGATCTCAGCACCTAATCTTTCCACCAGTCTTTCTATCACCTTTGTAAACTTTTATTGCTGTTTATCAATATGAGGACCAACGTTGTGCCAATGAAAGTCAAATAAGCTATTATGAGACTGATAAACATGAACAAAACTGTTAGAGACATCAGCCAAACATTAGGATTACCAAAATCAACTGTTTGGAATATCATTAAGAAGAAAGAGAGCACCGGTGAGCTTACTGACCGCAAAGGGTCTGACAGGCCAAGGAAGACCTCCACAGCTGATGACAGAAGAATTCTCTCTATAATAAAGAAAAATCCCCAAACACCTGTCCGACAGATCAGAAACACTTCAGGAGTCAGGTGTCGATTTGTCAATGACCACTGTCCGCAGAAGACTTCATGAACAGAAATACAGAGGCTACGCTGCAAGATGCAAACCACACGTTAGCTGCAAAAATAGGATGGCCAGGTTAGTTTGCCAAGAAGTACTTAAAAGAGCAACCAGAGATCTGGAAAAAGGTCTTGTGGACAGATGAGATGAAGATTAAGTTATATCAGAGTGATGGCAAGAGCAAAGTATGGAGTAGAGAAGGAACTGCCCAAGATTCAGAGCATACCACCTCATCTGTGAAACATGGTGGCGAGGGTGTTACGGCCTGGGCATGTATGGCTGCTGAAGATATTGTCTCACTTATCTTCATTGATGATACAACTGCTGATGGTAGTAGCATAATGAATTCTAAAGTGTATAGACACATCCTATCTGTTCAAGTTAAAACAAATGCCTCAAAGCTCATTGGCCAGCGGTTAATTCTACAGCCAGACAATGATCCCAAACATACTGCTAAAGCAACAAAGGAGTTTTTCGAAGCTTAAAAATGATCAATTCTTGAGCAGCCAAGTCAATCACCGATCTGAACCCAATTGACCATGCCTTTTATATGCTGAAGTGAAAACTGAAGGGGACTAGCCCTCAAAATAAGCATAACCTAAAGGCTGCAATACAGGCCTGGCAGAGCATCGCCAGAGAAGACAACTGGTGATGTCTATGAGTCGCAATCATTGCACGCAAAGGATATGCAACAAACACTAAACATGACTACCTTTATTTACGTGACATTGCTGTGTGTTCTTCTTCTTCGTCCTCCAAAATATTCCAAATGGAATTCATACTGGAGGTGGTGGAGGGGGGACTTAAGCCAGAAAGGGTTTTTGGGAAAAAAGAGTTAAATTTAGTTGCATCTGGTTGGGTAACTATGGTAGGTTTGTCCCAAACTTTATGGTGCACTGAAAAAGGTGGGGGGGGGGGGGGGGGGGGGAAGAGACGGGGGACTATCTATAAACACAGCTGTGATTTCTATATGGTGAAACCAAAATGTATAGAAATGGCCTTTATTAAACTCTGATTGTGCACTTTAACCACATGTGATTTTTTTCTATTACAAATCTCAAAGTGTGGAGTACCGAGACAAATAAATAAATGATGGGTCTTTGTTCCAAACATTATGGAAGGCAATGTAACTTGTTTTCACTCTTTCCCAAACCATGGGCCACCAAACCGAAATATTAAATGTTTCTTCATTTACTGTGTTTCCTAATTGTACAAATTTTTAATTTTCCAGTACATGATTGTCCTTTAACACATATAATCTTATTGCATTCTTGCTTTTACGTGATTATAATTTACAAAAGGAAAAGGAAAAAGAAAGTGTCTGCTAAATTGTCGCTTAATACTAAATTTAAAAAGTAAATCTAAAAAGATCACATGTATAATTTATCTTTTTTAATTCAGAATAACTGAAAAGTTCTGGATCCGACATTTTTTAATAGTATTTGCTCATATTATGTATCATAAATAAAGTATGCTGTTCAAAATACATTTATCAAGCCTTACTTTAAGCTAAAAGTCACCTCTGGAAATTCTACATAAATGTTCAAGTTGCCTTCAAATCCATGACACCAATGATTATTACCAAGATGCCAAAATGTTT
Organism: Okamejei kenojei; assembly: GCA_035221665.1. NCBI lineage: Eukaryota > Metazoa > Chordata > Chondrichthyes > Rajiformes > Rajidae > Okamejei > Okamejei kenojei. Next base: position 58,630,530 of record CM069138.1, read on the forward strand.
TCCCCCCTTATGTAATAAAGTATAAATACTATAACAAAACAGTTATTTTGGGTGTTGACCAACATGTATAATTTGATTTTTTCTTGCCATTTCTTTATAAACATTTGGAATGATAAAATGGCAAAATTCAATGCCTCTGAGTACTTACACTGCAAAAACCTAGAGTGACCAATAAAATCTTAAACACAAGAGCGTTGTTACAAAAACATTATCCAATATTAGTATTTAAATCCAATATTTGTATTTAAACACACCCTTTCCAAGACTAATTTAACGCAACTATGCAGGAGTCTTACAAGAGAAATGCAAGGCAAAAATGAACGCAAAATTATTTGGCATTTCCACTAAAAAAGTTGTTCTGACATATAAATTTATAAAATTAACATTTTAAAATTTAACACCAAATCACCAACTAAATATTTTAAATTACAAAATATTTACAACTTAACATCACAATATGCAACCCAGCATGGAACTTGCCTGGTACATATCCCCTGTCATGTCTCATCCGTTCCACAATATCCTGAATGTATTGTGGATAGCCAGACTTGGCCAGGCTGAAGATAATTTGCATCAAGTCTCTGTCCATCAGGCTGGCATCTGTCTTTTCAACTTTCTCCAGTGTCTATCAACAAGGGATATATTAAACACATACAAATAGGCTTTAGATTCAAATCATACAAATATCTTAAGGCAGTGCTAAAAGAGATTTCTGTCCCTTCAACACCTCTTAATATCTTTTTCCACAATTTTTAATAATCTTCTTTTTTATTGAAACCTGCCAATTACAAGGTGACATCAAAGTATAGCAACTTGAGTTAAAAATCAGACAAGGAAATAATTTTGGCAAAAGACAAATTAATTATCTGCAGCTTACAGAAATTGTGCCATAAATTCAATAGAACTGCTTGAAATAGCCTATTCGTAAAGAACATAGAAGCATTGCATTTGTATATCTGAGCCTTTTGCTTCCACCCCCAAGTTCTTTATAATACACTTGATGACAACAGATTATGCATTGCATAGAAAAGACTATCACCATTACCAGAGAAAACTTGCACTATTAGTGCACCAATTTCATAAATCAACTGGTAATTATTAAATAAGAAGGAATATTTTAGGCTCTACATTATCTTGATAATTGATTTGAGGATATCCTGGTCTACAAGGGGAAGTATATAACCTGATTATACTGATAATAAATCTCATACTCCTTTTTGCATAATTTTAAAACTAAAAGTCTTTCATATTTCAATGCCTGCAATGAAGGCAAATTATCAATGGGTACATGGAATATACTTTGCGGCTGCATTGGGCTATTTATTAAGAACATCTTTTTTTTTTTGTTAGAAGTAAAGTAGTGTGGTACCTAAGTACCTAATACATACACATTACCATTCTTGTACAACTTCTTATTTTTAATTTAATAATAAAAGAGCAGTTAAAGAAAAAGGGAAATAAAGGGTGTAGAGATAGACAAGAGAGTAGAAGCAGATAGCGAAAGAGACAGAGCAGAGATAAGAAGCTAAGAAGATTGAAAGAAAAAGAGAATGTAGAAAGAAAATAAATTAGGAGAAATACCTATTTTGTATCTTTACCCATCCGTCACCCGGTTCTGAACCATTTAATTTCTAAAATTATGTTATGTTGCACCATATGCTTGTAAGAAGTCGATAAAAGGTGACCAAATCTTTAAGAATTGGTCTACTTTGCCTAGTAGGAGGAATCTCATTTCTTCAAGATGTAGCGTTTCCGACATATTTGAAATCCACATTTTGAACGTTGGCGTGGTTGCGCTTTTCCTGAATTTGAGTATGTTTTTTTGTTGTTATTAAACCATAATTAAAGAGAGCTTCTTGGGACTTTTACGTACCTCTTCCATTGATCCAAAGATAATCAGTTCTGTATTGGGGTTCAATTTTGTGTTGAATAGTTTTGTAAAAGTTCCAAAGATTTCATTCCAAAATTTATGAACTTTTGTACAAGAGACAACGGAATGTGCTATAGTGGCATTTTGAGTTTGACATTTATCACAAATAGGGGAGATATTTGGAAATATTTAATTCAATCTGGATTTCGAATAATATAATCTGTGTAAAATGTTAAATTGAATTAGATTATGCCTTACATTAATCGAACATATGATAGATTTTTTCCCATCCGTCGTTCGGAACATTTATCAATAACTCTTGTTCCCAGTCCCTTCTAATTGCCTCTATTGTTGGTGTTTCTATATTTAAGATTATATTATATAAATATGATATTAAATTGTTTGATTCTGCCTTTCTATTCATTCCTTCCTCTAATACATCTGAGTTTAGAGTTTGATATCTTTGTATATATTTTCTCAAATAATCTTGAATTTGAAAATATTTGAAATATTGATTATTTTTCAGGTTATATTTTAGTTGTAATTGTTGGAATGATAAAAGTTTTCCCATTTCATACATATCTCCAATCATTTTAATTCCTATTCTTTCCCAATGGATAAACGTTTTATCAATAATAGATGGTTTGAATGCGGGATTGTTAGCTATTGGGGAAAGAAGCGATACATTTCTGAATTTTAAAGTTAATTTTATTTGTTTCCAAATTCGTATTGTGAATAATTGGATTCTTCTTATATATTATATTGTTCAGTTTCATCGGGGAAAGAAGAATCGTTCCTATATTGTAAGGGGAACAATCCTCTTTCTCCATTCTTATCTAATCTACTTGTTGGGCAGAACTGTCCAACCAGTAAATTATATTTTTAATATTCACTGCCCAATAGTAGTACAACAAATTAGGGAGTGTCAGTCCCCCTGATTCTTTAGATTTACACAAATGTTTTCTTTGAATTCTATGTGATTTATAGTCCCATATGAAGATTGTAATATCAGAGTCTAGTTCTTCAAATAATTTTTTTGGTAAATATATTGGTATTGATTGAAATAGGTACAATATTTGTGGTAAAAAGATCATTTTATAGCATTTATTCTGTCTATTAAGGACATCGGCAGTGTTTTCCAGAATTTAATCAACCGGTTTAATTTAGTTAATAAAGGCATATAGTTTGCGTTGAGTAATGATTTATATTTCCTAATAATTTGGATACCCAAATACTTGAATTTTTCTGTTGCAATTCTAAAAGGGAATTTCAACAGATGTGTCAACTCTTGAGGTTTTATCGTCATAATTTTGCTTTTGTTCCAGTATATTCTATATCCTGAAAAAGAACCAAATTCCTCTATTAAATTTAGTATGTTTGGTATGCTGATTTGCGAATTTGTAATATATATGTCGTCTGCATATAATTAAATTTTATTATTTGAGTGTTTGGTACTATATCCATGAATATTCGGATGACTTTGTATACTTTCTGCTAAAGGCTCTATCACTAGTGTAAATAGCAGGGGCGATAATGCACACCCCTGTCTATTGCCCCTTGATAATTGGAATTTCGGGGATAATATATTATTAGTCAATATTCTAGCCGTCGGCTTATCGTATAATAATTTTACCCATGAGATAAAATTATCTCCCATATTAAATTTTTGCAATACTTTGAATAAATATTGCTTTTTCTGTATCCAATGAAATAATTGCTAAATATTCCTCTTTAGTTTTATGTGAGTACATTATATTAAATAGCCATCTCAGATTGTTGAATGAGTATCTCTTGGGTATAAACCCCGTTTTATCCGGGTTTGCTAACATATTTACTCAATCTTCTTGCTAGGGTCCTTGCTAATATTTTTTTATCTGTATTTAGGAGGGCTATGGCTCTATATGAGCCTTGGTCTTCTAGATCTTTATCCTTTTTAGCTATGTGTAATAGTTGACTTGGTTAGTGTTTCTGGTAGTATGTTTTCTTTAAAAGTATGTATATATACATTTTGTAAGCGTGGAGAAATTATCTCATAGAATCTTTTATAGAATTCATTACTATTCTTGAAATGATTGTAAATTATTGTAATTAAGTTTGATTCAAAACAGTTGCTTCCAATTTTGTACCTGTTTCAGATTTTCGATATCTCCCTTTTCAGCATATGCATTCAGTAAGGCGACATAAGTATCTGGGCCAGGCTCAATCCCTGCGCCTCTCATCACATTTAGAATGCCCTCTGCACTTTCCATCTCACTGAAATGGAAATTAGTAAATTAAAACACATTCTCAAATAAGTGGAAAACATCGTGCATCAGTTGATTCATGTGCACATTTCACAAATGGCCAAAATTGGATTCATTCAGAAATTGATTGCAAAATATCAACATGTAGCACTGTGGCACAGCCAGGAAGCACATTGGCACAACGGTGGAACTGTTGCCTCACAGCACCAAGGTTCTATCCTGACCATGGGTGCTGTCTGTCTGGAATTTGTACATTCTCCCTGTGACCACGAGGGATTTCTCCGAGTTATCCAGTTTCCTCTCACACTTCAAAGTCGTACAGGTTTGTAGGTAAATATGCCCCTGTAAATTACCGTTAGTGTGTATAATGTGATAGTAGAATAACATGGAACTAGTGTGTGGGTGATCAATGGTCAGCATGGACTTGGTAGGCCGAAGGGCTTGTTTCCACACTCTAAACTAAACTAATATCTGATTGAACCATGCGCTCCAAATAGTAAAAATGTTTCTGAATTGCTTTTATGTAGTTCAATGTTACTTAATTGACCAAAAACCAAAGATATCTTAATTTTAATTGTTTTACCGATTGTGGGAAAGTACAACAAACAAATGAAAAATAACAAAACTGGATTTTCAACATCTAATTGAATTACTCATCATAATTAATTCAACAACACAAAAGGCCCTCATCACTGAATTGCATAATTGGCTCAAATTGTCAGCTCACACTCTTTTATAACGTTTGCACTTTCAAAAACAAGTGTGCCAGCAACTATATTACGACAAAGAATGAAAACTTGATACTGGAAACAGAAAGAAAAGCATGAATGAGAACAAAAGTGATACAGCTATGTTGTATGCCAATAAGTCACTGAAATATAGTATGACTTTGACAAAAATATCTTATTTTATAGTCAAATACTACAACCGAGACTTCCGGTGGCGCCATGTTTTGGTAACAGTCGCCGCACATAGCTTCGCTCCCAAAAATTTGTGATTTTTCGCATTAAAACTGGATTTAGAGATCGGGACCGATTAAAAAAGGTTATCGGAGGTCTTGAATGCTCTGCTGATGGCGTCAACAATAAGTGTTGTGCATTAAACTCTGGATTTAACCCTTTAAATGGAGAATCCGATTTCTGCTCAGAGTCCTCAGAGAAGCATTGCAAAAATATACTGCAGCACTGAGATAGAGCCTGAAGAGCTTGGAGAATCGACTTTTGAAGGTGCTCAAAGGAAAACTGCCTTCCGAAATGTCTACAAGAGCTAAGGCAGATAAGGCAGATAAGGAGAAAGACTTGGAGGACTTAAAGCAAACGGTAAGAGAACTGAAAGATGAAAAGGTGGACGGAACGCACATGGAAAAAATGATGAAAGATATGACAGATAAGCTAATGCTGAATACGAATACGGGCAATTTGAAAGTTATTGAGTGTGCAGGATTCGATCAACACCGTAAATAAAAGAATTGAAGATGTGAGAGTTGAACTATTGGAACGAACGGACAAGGGGGAAGAAGACACTAATAAGAAGATACTAATAAGTGCATGAGACTGTCGCCTCAAATGTGAAAACAATGAAAGAGATGGAGGAAGAGATGGGACGAATGGCCGAGGATATGAAGAAAATGAAGACACAGCACGACCTCACTGCAAGACAGCTGGCAAAATGTTCGGATAAGTGCCTAGACTTGGAAACTCGTTCGAGACGCTTTAATCTAAGGCTAGGAGTACCCGAGGAAGCCGAGGGAGATAACCCTCGGGCGTTTGCTGCAGATCTAATTAAAGAAGTTCTCAATCTTCCTAACCTTCCGAAAATTGAAGCGGCACATCGAATTCCGAGATTCAAACAAAAATCCCAAACAGGCTCAGAATACACACGTCAGATCATTGTGAAATTTCGGGACATCTCTGGCGTGGAAGAGGTGATGAGTAATATCAAATATGGAGTACCACTGAAATACGAGCAGATAACCTTTAAAATATTTAGAGATTACCCCTATGAAGTGGTCCAAAAAAGAAATCAGTTCTTCAAGGTAAAGCAAGCGCTCCAAGGCGTGAAGGGTGTCAGATATGGAGTCTACTTTCCCGCGAGAATGCGCATTTCGTACAACGATCAGCAAAAATCGTTTACAAATCCGGAGATCGCATATAAATATGCCTTTACCATCGTGGAAGAGAATAAGTAACTTGAAAAGCTGTACTGTATGGACACTCTCTCTCTTTACTATTTCAACATGAAATGTGTTCAACAGAAGATGGAACTCTCCCTGTGTTTAGACTTGACGGCTTATCGAGGAATGTTAATTCAAGGACATACTGGATTCCAAGTGAAGTGGAAAAAAATAAACACTGAATACAGAGCTTTACAATATAATCTGAACAGAGCAATTACCATGGTTTAAATTTTTTAACTGAATAACCTAATGTTATAGAAATAACACTTTTAACACTTAAAACATAGAATACTATCATAGAAATTGTAATGAACATTAACCAGATCGGTAGTAAGGGGCTGATTTACAATCTAACATCTATAACTTAATATCTTACTAAGTTTTAAGCAGATTTATAACCGGGTTGGGAGGGGGATGACGGGCTCCTGGCTCAGATCCAGAAGCCTGCCCTAGGTAGCCCCTTCAACCAATAGCTGATAATTATCGAGGTAAAACCTGATGCTTAACATTCTGTTGATAAAACAGTTAGATATATTTGGGAATACATATGAAATGGATATATGTACTGCAATTAGGTATTATATAGTTGATTTGGAATTGGCTCGGTTCTAGTACGGATATGTTATGACTTATTGAGGGAACGGAGCTATTTGTTTATTAACATCGACAACGGAAGTTGATACAATGTTTTCTCCCACCAACAGGTGGGCCACTTATTACAGTGCCGACAAGCTCGGTCACTGTATTTTCACTTTTACTATTCCAGGATAATCGCAAAAGAAATCCACAAACTGAACTTGGTAGGTTGACTGTTCCCCCGTTGCTTAAAGACCTGTGGTATGGATGCACCACAAGATACATGGGTACTAAACTTAGTAAAAATGCAAGACACTAAACAAAATAATCGGGAGGAATCTCATTTTGCAGTTGGAATATTAGGGGGGGCTAACGAACGTATTAAAAGTGGTAAGATTTTAGCACAGCTGAAAGCATTTAAGTCAGATGTTATCTTCCTCCAAGAAACGCATCTTAAAGTTCAAGATCAAGTTAGATTGAGGGCCAACTGGATAGGTCAAACTTTTCATTCGTCATACACGTCAAAATCCAGAGGCACGTCCATTATGATTCGCAAAGATATACCGTTTAAACAGAAAAATACCTTTTAATAACATTTTGAATATAATTGCAGAATATAATTACCAGAATGTTATAATTGGGGGAGACTTTAACTGTGTCTTAGATCCTTATTTAGATAAATCCAGTCAAAAACAACGAGGTAATACGAAATCTAAAACTAGTGAACTTTTAAACACATAAAAAATACAAATATAACCGATGTTTGGAGGATTGCAAATCCGACAGGCAAAGAATATTTGTTTTTCTCATCGGTACACAAGACTTACGTATAGATTATTTCCTGGTAGACACAAAATAAATTCCGTATACTCTTAACCCAAAATACCACACAAATACGATTTCAGATCATTTCCCCCTAACTTAAAAAAAAAATAGAAGGCATGTCTAAGAATACATCGTTCTGGAGGTATAACCCCCAAATTTTAAAAGACCCGCAAGGGAGTATATATCTAAGACAGCAAATGGATCTTTTTTTCGAAATAAATGATACGCCTGACACACCACCTACATTATTATGGGAATCTTTCAAAGCTTTTATTAGAGGTGTCATAATCTCATACCAAGCCTTTCAGAATAAAAAAAAATAAGAATGAACAACGGCAGCTAGAGGAACAAATTAGACAATTGGATATAGATAATGCTAAAGACCCATCCATGGATAAACACAATAAAATATTAATACTAAAATTCAAATTAAATAAATTACTATCAGAGAAAGTTATAAGATTATTCCAAATTACAAGACAGGAACAGTTTGAATTTGGGGAGAAGCCTCATAAACTTCTCGCATGCCAATTAAAAAAACGAGAAAAGGAACACACGAATTCAAAGATTAAATCAGACAAAGGGAAAGTATTAACATTACTGAATGAAATTAATAAAAGATTTGTGCAATTTTATGAGAATTTGTATACATCCAAAACGACAACGGACACCAACACAATCACTGAGTTTCTGGATAATTGCAATCTTCCCAAACTAGAATTGCAGGAACAAGAGGAATTTGGAGCACAAATCTCAAATAAGAAAATTGAAGAAACAATATTCTCATTAAAAAATGGAAAAACACCAGGTCCCGACGGATTTAGTAATTAATTCTATAAAGGTTTTTACAATATATTTAGTCCTCGTCTACAAAAAATGTACACACACGCTTTCAGAGAGCAAATATTACCTGATACACTAGCAGAATCTACGATTACATTAATACTTAAGAAAGATAAAGATGAGGAAGAACCTGGATCCTATAGAGCTATCGCGTTGTTAAATACAGATCAAAAAATATTAGCAAAAATATTAGCAAGAAGTTTAAGTAAGTACGCCATTAAACTAATACATCTGGATCAAACGGGGTTTATCTCTAAGAGACATTCATTTAATAATTTGAGATGTCTGCTTAATATAATGCACTCACACCAAACTAAAGATCCAAATCTCGCAATTATTTCGCTGGATGCAGAGAAAGCATTCGATCAGGTTAAATGGAAGTATACGGTTAAGGTATTGCAAAAATTTTAACTGGGAGAGAATTTCATTCAATGGATTAAATTAATATATAATAAGCCAACGGCCAGAATATTAACGAATAATATTTTATCCACGAAATTTCAACTGTCAAGGGGTAATAGACAAGGTTGTTCATTATCACCATTGTTATTTGCCCTCATAATTGAACCACTAGCGGAAAGTATTAGAACTCATCCGAATATCCACGGATACAAGACAAAATATTCAAACAATAAAATATCATTATACGCTGATGATGTACTTTTGTACATCACAAAGCCTCATATCATTGTACCCAATATTTTAAATTTAATTGAGGATTTCAGTTCATTTTCAGGTTACAGAATAAACTGGAATAAAAGTGAAATCATGTCAATAAAACCGAAAGATTCTATACATCTCGTACAATTTCCTTTTAAAATAGCTGGGGAAAATGTTAAATACTTGGGCATTGAAATTACTAGAAGATATCAAGACATGTTTAAAGCAAACTATAACCCTGTACTTAAGAAATTACATAATTTTATTAAATTCTGGAAAACGCTCCCGATATACTTAATAAGTCGAATAAACGCCATAAAAAATGATTTTTCTACCACAAATTCTATACTTGTTCCAATCAATCCCACTATATCTACCCAAAAAGTTTTTTTTTAAATTGGACTCAGATATTACAAATTTTACCTGGGATTATAAGACCCATAGAATACAAAGACCACACCTGAATAAACCCAAAGTAGTAGGGGGATTAGCACTCCCTAATTTTATGTATTATTATTGGTCGGTAAATATTAGAAATATGATTCAACTGTTGGATAATGCTCTTCATCAACCGGAATAGATCATTATGGAAAAAGAGGACTGCTCCCCTTTAATATTGGTGCGATCCTTCCTTCACCAATGACGGTGAATAATACAAACTACAACAAAAACCCAATTATACATAGTACAATCAGAATTTGGAAACAAATAAAATATAAGTTTCTAAAATTTTAAATTGTCTCTCCTATGTCCTATTGCTAAAAACCCTCTGTTTAAACCCTCGATTATAGACAAAGCATTCATACAATGGGAAAGAGCAGGAATTAAAACTTTGGGAGATTTGTATGATACGGGAAAACTATTATCATTTAAACAATTACAACTAAAATACAATCTGGGTGACAATCAGTATTTTAAATATGTCCAAATATGTGAATATTTGAAAAAAACATGCACATGAATTTCACACAATGCCATTAGACTTACTAGATGAAGTAATGTATTCAAAGGCGGAATCACCAATTTTTTTTTTTTTTAATTAATAGTTTTTTATTGGAGGAAATTTTTTTTTTTAAATCACAGTACATCTGATGTATGGCATTACATTTTCCTCCATTTTGTTTTTTATAAATAATAATAATATAATAATAATAAATGCCGCTGAAACAAAATAACCCTAACCCACCCTCCCTAAACGCCCCTTGGCAGCTTATCTTTTCACAACCATCAAATATAATCACAAAATCAAATGCACTTTTTAAACAATAATAAATTTTCCTCCATTTTGTAACAAAATTACAGAATAAAGGCAGATCCCCACTTAATGTCAAGTGCCCTCAGTTAACAGGTAGTTCCTTTAGACCCTCAAAGTATGATAAACAGGGTTCCCATTTCAAATAAAACTTTTTCACAGACCCCCTCAATGTGAATTTAATCTTTTCTAATCTTAAAAAAAACATGACATCTTCCAGCCAAGCAGCGGCAGATGGAGTAGTGTTAGATTTCCAGACCAGCAAGATTCTCCTATGGGCCAAAAGTGATGTAAATGTAATGATACCAGACTGGTTGTATTTAAACCCAAGGTTTTATCTGCTACACCAAATACAGCTACAAGCAGGCAAGGTCTCACTGTCATCCCAAGGACTTCACTGATGGTTTTAAAAACCACTGCCCATTAGTTAACAAGTTTGGGGGAAGACCAGAATGCATGAGCTAGATTGTCTGGAGAGAACGAGCACCTGTCACAGCCAGCGTCCGTCCCTGAATATATGTTAGCAAGCCCTGGCTTTGCTTAAATGAACCTGTGTAAAACTTTAAATTGTATGAGCCCCAATCTAGCAACAAGATGACGAGGAGTGGACTTTTTTCAGCGCTTCTGTCCAGCATTCCTCAGACAGATTCATACCAAGGTCATCCTCCCACCTAGCTTTAACTTTGTTCAGGTTTTGATCTCCTAAATACATCAATCGAGAATATACTGCAGAGATCAGTCCTTTATGTGCAAAGGTAAGAGTGAGTTTATCCAACACTGTGACAGGAGGGAGATCAGGAAAAGAAGGAAATTGTTTCATGACAAAGTGGCGAACCTGAAGATATTTAAAGAAATGATTATGTGGGAGGCCATGTTTGGGTAGGTAGTCGAAACTATCAAATATGTTGTTAGTGTACAAATCCTTAATGGACATAAGACCATTCAAACCCCACTGCCGAAAGGTTGAGTCAAGTGTAGAGGGGGGGGGGAAATAAATGGTTATTGTGAATGGGACCCAGAACTGAAGCTGATGTAAGCTTATAATGGCAACGAAATTGGTTAAAAATGTTGATGGTTGATAGTACGACAGGGTTGGATGTAAATCTACAGGGTTTCAATGGCAGGGAGGTATATACTAAAGCTGGGGGAGACGAGGAGTAACAGGATTGTGATTCAAGCAGACACTGTATCTGGCCAGTGGAGCCAGAATAATATCTTTTGGATATTGGATGCCCAGTAATAATTAATAAAGCTAGGAAGGCCCAGTCCACCTACTTCACAATCTCTTTGGAGAGTACACTTATTGACCCTTGAAACCTTGTTACCCCATATAAAGGAGGTTATAGATTGGTTAACTGAGTTAAAAAATGACTTGGGTAGGAAAACCGGCAAACATTGGAACAAGTAAAGAAATCTGGGAAGTACAGTCATCTTCACTGACTGCACTCTCCCAGCCATAGTGAGTGACAGACTACGCCATCTCTCAAAGTCAGCCTTCATTTGGCTAACTTGAGGCATGTAGTTAGCTGCAAACAGGGATGTGAAAAAGCGGGTGATGTGTATTCCTAAATATACAAACCCTTCTTGAGATATGGGAATCGGCAAGGTTTCCTGTGGATCTGTAGGGCTAAGTTGATGGGAAAGCATTTGCTTTTTTGGACGTTTAGTTTATAGCCAGAAAAAGTCCCAAACTGATCCAACAAGGACACAATTGCAGGGCTACTGGCTATAGGGTCGCTCACATAAAGAAGGAGGTCATCAGCATATAGAGACACACGATGTTCCCTGTTTCCTCTCCTAATGCCCTGGAATAATGTAGTTGACCTAAATGTGATAGAGAGAGGCTCAATTGCAATGGCAAAAAGAAGCGGAGACAGTGGGCAGCCTTGACGAGTGCCACGTGTTAACTGAAAATAATCAGATCGCAAATAATTTGTCTGTATACATGCTAAGGGTGAATGATATAATAGCTTAACCCAGGCTACAATTATTTTGCCAAATCCAAATCTCTCCATGACACTGAACAAATATGGCCACTCCACTCGATCAAATGCCTTCTCCACGTCCAAAGAGATAACAGCCTCTGGGCGCGGAGAAGCACTGGGCGAATAGACCAAGCTGGCCAATGGACGGATATTAGAAAAGGAATGACGATTTTTAATGAAACCTGTTTAATCTTCTGAGATTATTTTGTGGTTGGCATTCTAAATGGCAAGCCAGCGCCTTCGTCAAAATTTTTGCATCTACATTCAAAAGTGAGATGGGGCGGTATGATCCACATTGAGTCGGATCCTTGTCTTTTTTAAGAAGAAGTGAAATAGAAGCCTGTGAAAGAGTGGAGGGTAATGAACCTTTTTCCAAAGATTCTTCAGACATTTCTAAAAGAACAGGTGTGAGCTTATCCTTAAATTTCTTATAACATTCTAATAGGTAGCCATCAGGGCCAGGGGTTTTACCACTCTGCATTGCCATAATGGCATTATTAATCTCTTCCTGCCCAAGGGGTTGGTCTAGATTTTCTACGTCTTCTAATTCCAGAGTGGGTATTTCCAAATCGTCTAAGGAGGTTTCCATATTCATAGTATCCAAGGGGAATTCTGAGGTGTAATGTGAAGAATAAAAGGCTGTGAAAGTATTGTTTATTTCTTTTGGATTGCTTGTTATGTCTTGGTGCATGTCTCTTATCTGAGGAATAAGCCGTGACGCGGATTGACGTTTCAGCTGGTGAGCCATAAGCCGGCTCGCCTTATCACCATATTCATAATAAAGACCACGAGTCCGTAAATTAGTTGTTCTGTTTGATTAGTAGATAAAAGATTGAATTTCATTTGTAAATCAGCCCGGCTTTCGTATAATTGGGTGGTGGGTGCTTCAGAATATTGCCTATCCAGGGTCAAGATGGATTTTAACAGGGTTTCAATTTCCTTCTTACGTTCTTTATTGGCGTATGAAATATAAGACATGATTTGACCTCTTAAGTAGGCTTTTAAAGTTTCCCAAATTAAAGAACAGGATACGGACTCAGTTTTATTAATTTCAAGGAATGTGTCTATGTTAGCCGACACAAAACAGCAAAATTTTTCATTGGAAAGCAAAAGAGGGTTGAGTTTCCAAAGAGGTTGTTCTTTAATATTTAAAGGAAAGCCTAGGTCCAGTATCACAGGTGAGTGATTTGATATTACTATAGCAATATATTCAATTTTCTTAACCCTAGGAATGAAGGGGCTATCTATAAAAAAATAGTCTATTCTGGAAAAAGAATGGTGAACATGAGAAAAAAAAAAAAGAGAATTGTCTATCAGTTGGATTCAGAAATCTCCAGGGGTCCACATAACCATTTTGTTGCATAAACAGTGAGGTCTTTGCCATACCAGAAGGTGTCCCCTTAGAACTAAACCTATCAAGCAGTGGATTAATAGCACAGTTCAGGTCTCCCGAAAAAATTAACTGGTGCGTGTTCAGATCGGGTATTAATGACAGAACCTTAATTTGCAACGTGAACATCATCCCAATTAGGGGCATAAACATTCACTAAAACGACAGGTTTTTGAAAAAGACACCCGGAAACTATAATAAACCGACCATTAGGGTCACTGACTACATCAGACGGTGTAAACTGTATTCTTTTGTTGATTAATATTGCCACACCCCTGGACCTACTATTAAATCTGGAGTGAAAAATCTGACTAACCCACGTTTTACGCAGTCTGTTATGATCTTGCAGTCTTAAGTGAGTCTCGTGTAAAAGTAGTATATCTGTTTTTAGTTGTTTTAGGTGAGAAAAACTTTAGCTCTTTTAACTGGACCATTAAGCCCCTTTACATTACAAGATATAAACCTCACAGGACTGCCTCCATCAATATCACCATTAGCCATATTTCAAAATACGATTCAAAAAATACATACAGCGTCTGCCATCCAGAACCATGCAAAGGCTGCATGTGAGAGCCCACAATGGGGGAAGAGAAAAACAAAAAGAGAAGAGAAAAAAAGCAACAACAAAAAAAGAAAATAGAGTGCATTTGTAACAATCAAAGAATAAGCTGCCATTACCCTAAAACCTTTCCCTCATCCCCTTATAATAACAACAACAAAAAAAATTAACCCCCAAAAACCTAGATCTTCTTCCCCGATTGAGGATGATCGCAGGCATTACAAAACAAAAAACTTCCAAAGTGTTCCCTAACTAAAATTTTGATCCAATTGAGGGTGGCTCCCTTCTTTAAAAGTTGTACAGTCATTTATTCTATTTTTAAGATATATAGGCTAAAGATAACCCCAGACCAGCAAAGCATTACGAGAAAGAAGGAAGTGAAAATTATATCCCAAAGAGTAATCATAGACATTTACATGTTGCTGGCTAATAGTCCTCGACTCACTACCCCAAATATGTAGCATTGCAGTTCAACTCAGTCAAATTCCACAAATTAAACTGAAGAATAAACAAATCTTCCAAAGATCCCCGCCGCAGGAGGCCGTGCCAATACCGCATGGATATCCTTAAAGGTCATTGTTCTTCACGGCTGTCACCTCCCCAGCGCGAGTAGTAAAACTTTTTGGCAGTCTCTGGTGTATTGAAATAGTACTTTTTACCTTCATGAGTGACCTGGGGCCGGGCAGGATACTGGAGACCAAACCGAACCCCTTTATTGTAAAGCAGGGATTTTATTTCCCTAAAAGTTGCACGTTTTCTCCCCAGCTCCACGCTGAAGTCCTCATAGAAAAACACCCGGTGCCCTCGGAAGAACAGCTCCTGCCTCCGTTTGGTGATGATACGATATTTATCCTGGAAGTAATGAAAGAGAACCAGGAACACTCTTGGCTTAGATGGCTTGATATTTCGGGGCGTCTGTTGGTGTAGGTCCAATTCGGTGGGCACGCGAAAGCATAAGAGGTCTGGAAGAAATCCGCCCCCAGCACTTCTTCAAAAAACTCAGTTAAAAAATTAACAGGGTCCGAGCCTTCCATCTTTTCAGGAATCCCGACCACCCTTAGTTAGGTTGGATCTCCGCGACCGGTTCTCGAGGTCATCTAACTTCATTTTCAGGAGTGTGTTTTCACTCTGTAATGCAGCTATAGCAGTTTCAGCGCTCACCAGTCTGTCACTGTGGTCATTCAGGCCATCTTCAACCTCGCGAATGCGTACATCATGCAATTCATAATAGGATTTAACTTGCTCCAGACTAGTGTACACTGGCGACTTCAAGTTCTCTTCAAGCCACTTCAAGTTCTCTTTTTTTCTTGTGTCATATCAGCAAGGAGTGCTGAACGAAGCCTCTCCAAATCCTCTGGTAGTTCAAGGCCAGCTTCCGGGAGCGGTGCCAAAGCTGCAGTACTCTAGCTTGAGATTTCACTGTCTTTTCCCCCAGTTTTAGTTTGACGGCTCATTTTACTTACAGTTTCAGATGCTTAATACTGCTTTGAGTCTTTCATAGCGTTTAATAGCGGGTTATCTCAGAAATATAGCAAAGATAAATGAGTAAACTTAAGCAGTAATCGGGAGCCACGCTCACACACAGCTGTTCAACCCATGTTCAACCCGGAAGTCTCCAAATTTAATTTCACATATATATAATATTATACTAAATGCAGTAATACCAACAACGGAAGATATTAGAGGTGAGTGGGAAAACTAACTAAACACAAAAATTTCCAATGAAAGGTGGAAAGAATACTTATTAAATGTGCACAAATGCTCAATTAACGCAAGACACACTTTAATGCAATTTAAAATTATACATAGATTATACTACTCAAAAACTAAATTAAATAGATTTTTCCCTAACGTTTCACTGATTTGTGATAAATGCCACTGTCAATAAGCTACAAAAGCGCACTCATTCATTTTTTGTACAAAAATTCAAAGGTTTTGGATTGAAATCTTCGAAATTTTCACAAAAGCGTTTAAAATAAAAATGACACCAAAGCCAGAATGGATTATTTTTGGAATGACAGAAGGTAGTCCGGAATTAAATGCGTATCAAAAGAATTTATTTGATTACGGCTTAATAATAGGAAAAAAAACTAATCTTAAAATTCTGGAAAAATGCTCCTATACCAACATTAAATATGTGGATTTCAACTATGTTTGAAACACTACATCTGGAAGATATGAGACTCCGCCTGGAAGGAAATTCAGAACACTTTTTTCAGACGTGGTCTGCATTTATAGAATTGCTACAAAGATAGGGTGCAGGAGTACCTTGGGCCTTGGTAGGGGGGGATGAAAAACTATGGAGTTGGTGGATTCCTTTTGCGTGATAAATATAACAGAGTAACTGGCTTTTTTTTCCTTTTCTTTTAGGGTCTATTTCTTAACCCTCTTTCTCTAATTCTTTGACCAAGGGTTTCTTCTCCCTTTTGGCACGCTCTTTCACTCTCTTTCTTTCTATTATATTTATTTAAAAGCCATAAAATTATGGGGTACAATGATTGTAACAAGATATATGTGAAGTACATTGATGTATTTACCTCTAATAAATAAAATATTAAAAAAATAAATTAAAAAAATACAACTGAACAAAGCCCTACATCTAGGTTAACTGACCCAGGCCCTGCAGTTCTGCAGTTATAAATAGTGCTAGATAATGTAACAATCAAATACAAGGTAGAAATTTAATGAACACGCCCATGCTTAGCTGTTGGACATGTCCTTGGCAAATGTGAATTGCATTTATGAGTCTGCTAACAACAAGGAAGAAGTTGTAATTAAATACGTTCAAGCTTCTTTCTTTATCTTCAATTCAACTAGAATGAGGAAAAGAGAGAATGACTGGTCCTTGATTACATTGGTTGCTTTCCTGAGACAGCATGGAGTATAGGCGGAGTCAATAGGGAGGGAGGCTGTTTATGTGATCGACTGGGCTTCATCCATAACTTTTGGCAATATTTTGCATTCTTGGGCGGAACAGTAGCCAAGCTGCGATACATAGAAATTAGGTGCAGGAGTAGGCCATTCGGCCCTTCGAGCCTGCACCGCCATTCAATATGATCATGGCTGATCATCCAACTCAGTATCCGGTACCGGCCTTCTCTCCATACCCCCTGATCCCTTTAGCCACAAGGGCCACATCCAACTCCCTCTTAAATATAGCCAATGAACTGGCCTCAACTACCTTCTGTGGCAGAGAATTCCACAGACTCACCACTCCCTGTGTGAAAAAAGATCTTCTTATCTCGGTCCTACAAGACTTCCCTCTTATCCTTAAACTGTGACCCTTTGTTCTGGAGTTCCCCAACAACTTCCTGCATCTAGCCTGTCCAACCCCTTAAGAATTTTGTAAGTCTCTATAAGATCCCCCCTCAATCTCCTAAATTCCAGCGAGTACAAGCTGAGTCTATCCAGTCTTTCTTCATATGGAAGTCCTGCCATCCCAGGAATCAGTCTGGTGAACCTTCTCTGTACTCCCTCTACGGCAAGAATGTCTTTCCTCAGATTAGATCAAAACTGTACGCAATACTCCAGGTGTGGCCTCACCAAGACCCTGTACAACTGCAGTAGAACCTCCCTGCTCTTGTACTCAAATCCTTTTGCTATGACTGCCAACATACCATTCGCTTTCTTCACAGCCTGCTGCACCTGCATGCCTACTTTCAATGACTGGTGTACCATGACACCCAGGTCTCGTTGCATCTCCCCTTTTCCTAATCGGCCAGCATTCAGATAATAATCTACCCTCCTGTTTTTGCCGCCAAAGTGGATAACCTCACATTTATCCATATTATACTGCATCTCCCATGCATTTGCCCACTCACCCAACCTATCCAAGTCACCTTGCAGCCTCCTAGCATCCTCCTCACAGCTAACACTGCCCCCAGCTTCGTGTCATCCGCAAACTTGGAGATGTTGCATTCAATTCCCTCATCCAGATACAGCTATGTTGTATCTGTTTAAGTTGGTAAGAACATCAAGTCAAGTCAAGAGAGTTTATTGACATGATCCCAGATAGGACAATAAAATTCTTGCTTGCTGCAGCACGACAGAATATTGTAGGCATAAATTTAGATCAGATCAGTGTTTCCATATACCTTAGAATATATATATAAGAAGCTGTTCCTGAACCTGGATGTTGCAGATTTCAGCTCCTGCACCTTCTACCCGATGGCAGCGGAGAGACGAGTGTGCAGCCAGGATGGTGTGGGTCCTTGATGCTGCTGGCAGCCTTTTTGAGGCAGCAACTGCGATAGATCCCCACGATGGTAGGGAGGTCAGAGCCAATGATGGACTGGGCAGTTTTTTTTGCACTCAACATTTATTAACAAGACAAAGTACACGTACAAACAACTTTTTTCAGCCTTATCCGCTCCTGGGCACTCAGGTTGCCGTACCAAGCCATGATGCGACCGGTCAACAGGCTCTCTACTGTGCACCTGTAGAAGTTCGAGAGAGTCCTACTTGACATACCGACTTCAGTAATCTTCTCAGGAAGTAGAGGCACTGACATGCTTTCTTTATGATTGCATCAGTGTTCTGGGACTTGGAGAGATCTTCAGAAATATGCAAGCCCTGGAATTTGAAGTTCTTGAAACTTTCCACCATCAACCCGTTGATATAAACGGGACTGTGGGTCCCCATCCTACCCCTTCCGAGGTCGACAATCAGTTCCTTGGTTTTGCTGGTGTTGAGATCCAGGTTATTGTGCTGCCACCATTTGGTCAATCGGTCAATCTCACTTCTATACTCTGACTCATCCCCATCAGTGATATGTCCCACAACAGTGGTGTCATCGGCGAACTTGATGATGGAGTTCGCACTATGTCCTGCTAAGCAGTCATGAGTATAGAGTGAGTATAGCAGGGGGCTGAGCACGCAGCCTTGAGGTTCTCCCATGCTAATTGTTATAGAGGATGACACATTTCCACCAATACGGACAGACTGTGGTCTGTGAATGAGGAAGTCAAGGATTCAATTGCAGAGGGATGCGCAGAGACCCAGATCTGAGAGCTTGGTAACCAGCTTGGAGGGGATGATGGTATTAAATGCCAAGCTGTAGTCAATGAATAACAGCCTGACATGAGTTTTTAAGAGATCAGCCTCTCAAAGCACTTCATCACCACAGACGTTAGTGCCACTGGTCGAAAGTCATTGAGGCACGTCACCTTGCTCTTCTTGGGCACCGCTATTATTGATGCCCTTTTAAAGCGGGTGGGAACCTCAGACCTCAGAAGTGGGAGGTTGAAAATGTCCGCAGAAATTCATGCCAGTTGGTCTGCACAGGTTTTTAAAATACGCCCGGGTATACTATCAGGTCCAGGCACTTTCTGAGGGTTCACGCCCCTGAAGGATCTTCTGACGTCGGCCTCTGTGGCTGTGACTGTGATCAAAATACCATCACGGCGAATGGGGGCTTGGGAAGGCACATCAGTGTTCTCCCTATCAAAGCGTGGGTAAAATGCATTGAGCTCGTCAGGGTGTGATGCTTCGCTGACATTTGAGCTGCCTCCTGATTTCGCCTTGTAGGAGGTGACTGCATTCAAGCCCCGCCAGTTGCCGAACATCCGTCTCATCTTCCAGCTTGGAGCAGAAGTCCCTTTTGGCCTTACCAAAGTCGTATATGGACTTTTTGTACACCTCTGTATCTCCAGACCTGAATACCGGGGATCTGGTCTTCAGAAGAATGCGGATCTCATGGTTCATCCAAGGCTTTTGGTTAGGAAACACTCGGAAGGTTTTTGTTGGGATGCAGTCCTCCACACATTTTTTTATGAAGTCTGTATCAACTGTGGCGTATTCATTCATGTACGTTGCAGAGTCTCTGAACATTGTCCAGTCTACAGACTGCAAACAGGCCCGGAGTTGTTCCTCTGCCCCCATCCCCCCATAGGGAGGAAGAAGCAGCACCGTGGTATGGTCGGATTTACCGAAGTGAGGGTGGGGGATAGAGCAATAGACATCCTTGCTGGTCGTGTAGCTGTGGTCGAGGATGTTTGGTCCTCCAGTGCTGCAGGAGACATGTTGGTGGAAGTTGGGGAGCGATTTCTTCATGTTGGCTTTGGTTGGTGATACAGACTTGTATGTCTTCAAGTCCGCGGCTACGGTGATAAAAGACATACCAAATTTCTTTAGTCTTCTGTTGAAGTAAAGGTGTAGGTGTGTTTTCCTGGACATAGCATCAATGTGGCCGGATCAAGACAAATTGTTGGTGATATTGATATTGACACCTAGAAACTTAAAGCTGTCAACCATCTTCACTGCATTGGTATGAATGGGTGCCTGTACTCTGCCCTGCAACCTGATTGAAGTAGAAATGCACTGCAAATGGCTGGGTTTTTTTTTTTGGGGGGGGGGGGGGGGGGGGGGGATTGGGTTGGTGGAAATGCACTGCAAATGGCTGTTTGGGGGGAGGGGGGGGGGTTGGGTTGGTGGAAATGCACTGCAAATGGCTGTTTGGCTAAACTTGACAACTTCCTGTTTGCACTATGTTGATTTTAGATAAAGCGCTACCACTTACGGTTGTGATTTTTGGCCATCCTATTCAGTCCCCATCCGCTCATCGGGTGCAGAGGATTATTTCCATCAATGAATAATAGAAGTATTATTAGTGTTTAAAAAATGTTGAGAATCTCTCTCCTGTGAATCACGCCATGAAGGCCACACCTGAATTTGGTGGCCTTGCACCCTCCTTGAAATGGTATGAAACTTGTATTTGAATTTGGTGCCCTTGCACCCTGCTTGAAGTGGTAGGAAACTGAACCTGAATTTGGTGGCCTTGCATTCTACTTGAAATGGAATTTCATGGAATAGCTGCGAGTCAACTGTTAGCCCACCAGCCGTGAGTGAGCTGCCAGCACATCATGCGTGAGGGACTAAGCTGCCACCCCAAGAATCCATTTGGCCCACAATGTCAATACTAACCCTCTGGAGACAGTAGTCCTTGCAGCCAACAACACGCATACCAGCGCTCCAGAAAAGCCCCCCCCCACTGGCCATCAATATTGGAATTGGTGGAGAGGTGGAATATTGCGTTGGGGGACCAGCCCTCACGTCTATATACTAGAGTCCCATGTATATACTTAGTCTAGTATAGATTATAACCGCAGCACAGAATTAGGCCCCCATGGAGTAACAAGAGCATTGAGCACTAGATGGCGGTGTTACTTTTACGATCTAATTTTCTAATTAGATTACTTATTAGTGAGCAACTTTTGACACTGATGAGTTATGAATTCCTTCTCAATTATATTTTATCTACATATGTGACATTTCAAGTAGATACCAGACAGGGGTCACAAAAGTTAAATTCTAGACACATTTTCGATGCTCGGCCCACGGCCTATTAAATTGGAAAATATTGGCAAGGTGTACAAAAAGTACAAATATTTTAAAACATAATATTGATTTAAGAATATTTTTAAAGCAATAATCCTTGCAAGTCTTAATTGCTCTATTTTACCTACCCAGCTCGTGCATGCCCCGTCACCAAGGAATTAAACACCGCCTCAGTAATTGGCAGATCCTTATCCTTCATGAAACCAAGAATCTTGCTAAAGAGAATGAATTGATAAATATTAATATCACATCTCCACATTTGTTTACATGCAAATGGTTCAAAATTATTTCCTATCAATTGTTTGATTTTCTCTTAATAAAGGTATACAAGCTACTTTCACAAGTACGGTACTTTCTAATCCCTAAAATATTGTTTCAATTTAAATAAGAATAAACCATTCAACAGATATAAAAAGCTTACTTGTTGCTAAAAGCAATAGGGTGTGACATCATTTCATACCCACTCACCACTTACCAATCTCTGCAGCCACTGAGTGCAATTTGACATTCTCTGATGAAGTCCCAATTAGTTTCACAACCCCACGCCATTCATTGTGTGGTGGGGATTCACTCAAGAAGCTCTCTTGTATAATGATAATGCCTCCTTTGTTTCATAGGTGATTGACATAGAAACACTTCTCTGCCCTGTATCCTTTTTTAGGATGTAGATTGACCTATTATCTGGTGACCCACCCCAAAAATAGACTTGGCTCAGAAATATCCATAGGTGTTTTAATTAGATTAATAACCTAGTTATGGCAGGATGCACATGTACAAAAAAAGTTTTAAAGTCTTTTCAAAAATCTGTGCCAACTCTGCCTTTGTGTAACCAATTGACCGAAACAGTTTGCCTTGGGAATGTTGACCCACCGTGTTCCTCCATTTTTTTTTTGCTTATGATTTTGGCAGTTTCTTTGTCTGCATTGTTAGTTGACATTTTGAGCAAAAACTCTCTCACAGTAAACAGTAATTCATTTCACTACCATATCACTCCTAGGGTTAAGGCCTGGATTTCATTCAGGCACAGGCCACTCCCCCAAAATATTTGATCTAAGCACATCACTAGATATATGTAAGAAGGAACTGCAGATGCAGGTTTAAACCTTCGACCCTTCTTCTGACCTGAAGAAGGGTCTCGACCCAAAACGTTACCCATTCCTTCTCTCCAGAGATGTGGCCTGTCCCGCCCAGTTATCCCATCTTTTTGTGTCTATCTTCACATCATAAGATAGTCGGGTTTACTCAGCAATTAAAGGCTACAAAATTTCACCTCCGTATCAAGGGATTAGCTGTAGTGACAGGCAGACATTGATGCAACAATCACCAATCACCTCCACCAATCCCACCCGATTTAAACTTGAAACCAGTCATGATGTTAACACCAGCGGATTAGCAGTGAAATGATATGGTCCATTATTTGCAAAGATACTTTAAGTGCACCTTTTTTGTTTAATCTGAAAGCACGGCCATAATAATTCTAGTTCATTCTACGTTTTCACAATAGCTTCCTTTTTTTTCTCTTCAAATCACTACCATATATCTACTTTCCATGCTAAACGGTGGGAATATAAGTGGGTGACTTCTTGAATGGCCATTCTTAACACCACTCTCCAATTGTCTATGGTATTAACAATAAATAATAGACTAAGTGCCAAGTCACTCCAGAACAGTTTTATTTTCTCCTGCTCAAAGTGCAATGCTATTTTACAAAGTCAATGCATCAATTCATTAAAGGCCAATCCATTTTCAGTGAGTTTGCAGAATGCACCACCTGGCTGGAACGTAGATGTCAAACATTTAAGTAACATTAGAACTCTATTGGAAACTCTAGAAGTGTAAGAGCAATGACAAAACCAGTATTAAAAAAATCTTAATATGGTTTGTACTGGTAACAACAAAAGATTAGACAATCACCATGATGGTTCAGATATGAGACATAAAGATCCCACAGCACTTCTTAAAACAGTGCTTGGGCTTTCTCCCCTTTCTTTGCAACTATACACATATATACACACATTATTATTAAAAACTAGCTATTGCCTTCACTATTTCTATGTTCGAGTTACTTTTGCAACATAACTATGCTTCAAAACATGAATTGTGTTTCAAAGCAACTAGATTAATAGTTTTTTTCCTCAATGCACTTGCGTTGATTTGAATGTCAGTAAAAATACACTTACACTAATACATAGAGTTTGAGCTGTGCAGCACTGAAACATTTCCTTCTGCCCAACATGTCCATGATGACGACCTCATGAACAGCCCCCAACAAAGCCATGCTGACAATCCCTAATTATTCCATTCTCTTCCAAATGTGAGTAAATCATATCCCAAAGAATCCTTTCCAATAGCTTCCCTACCACTGACGCAAAACTCACCAGCCTGTAATTTATTTAATTAGCTCTTCTTCGCTTTTTAAATAAAGTATTAATATTGGCTACTCTTGAGTCCTCTGGTATCTCGCTTGTAGCAAGGGATGATACAAAGATCTGCATCTTTCTGCCGCTGTAATCTTCTCTCTTGCTTCCCAATAACCTGGGAAAGATTCCGACAGGCCCCAGGCCCCAGACACCCAACACCACCTTCTTGATCTCAAACTACCCCAACATATCAATATACCTCACAGTGATCTGATTATTTTCCTTATCCTTCTGCTTGAATACAGATGCAAAATATTCCTCCAGTACTTCATCCATGTCTTCTAATTTCAAGCATAAATTCCCTCCTTTATCCTCGAGTGGTGCTACCTTCGTGCTAGTTACCTTCCTGTTTTTAATGTTCGCATAAAAAGCCTTGGGATTTTCTGTAATCTGAACATTGAACCCTTACAAATAGAACTTTTTACTTGGTAAGTCAAAACATTCTTAGCAATCCCTGACCACACAAAATACAGCACATTCAGAATTGTTAAAAAAAAAACATACCTTGCACCTTCGATATCTCCATCATTGCAATATGCTGTTATTAACCTTTGGAAGGTAACCTGTATATTCAATGGAGGTAATAAAAATCCTTGCTTCATTTAATCAGCAAATGCTTTATTGCCTTATTACATAGAGATTAAAATAGTTATTTAAAAGTGCATGCAATTTGATCATTAAATAGAATCTGTATTTAAGTTGGAAAGTAAATATGATTTTATTTTAAAAGCTAAAATACGTCTATTAAATGAATAAATCAATAACAGTTTAGTCATGTGTATACATGACATTTGGAGAAAATTGGGGTTGTGGTAGCGTAGTGAAATACAATGTAAACATTTTCTCAGCTTCAAAATATAGTGACGTGTAAAAATTATATTAATTGTCATATTTTATATACTTTCAGTAACCATAAATATTATATTTTTAATCAAAATAGCAATTGCACAATAGATAGTAAGGAATTTTGGAACTTTCGTAACTCACTCTATTAGGTTGCACATTTGCAGATTCCATTTTTGCCAGAAAATCAGTTGGTGAAAACTTGTGTTCATTTTGAAGATAGACTTTCAACAAAGCATTGTAATGGCTCACATCATAAACAGCACCTAGACATGAAAGATCATTGGTAGGAACACACTTAGATCCTTAATTACTTTTAATAATTACATCTGCAGTCTCATATGTAAAACTATCATCTTTGGAACACCATACCAGATTCTGCCAAAAACGAAACAAATCCTTCATCTCCCAGCGGTATTTTCCACTATATAATCAGGGCTGCCAACATCGGGTGAGAGTTGAGAGTGAGAAATTGCGAGGGAGTGTAGCGACCGAGAGGGGGAGCGTGGAGGAAGGTGTGGGAGGGGTGTGTGTCCCCGCCCACCGTAGGGACCTTTGGCATTTTTCAGCTTGAAATTGTGCAATCTGGTGCATACTGCAACGAGTCTTTTAACTTACACTTGAATGCAACATTTATGCTTCAAATTGGATTAGGTATGAATAAGGTTAGGCTCAATTTCATTCCTAATTACATACCACAGTAGAGCCAGGCTCTGATCAACAGGTGTAGCACATATACCTTAGTATATTCATGTACGGAAATCAGATTATAATTCATGCTATTACGCATATATAGAGAGAGAAACAAAAACATAGAAACAAGGCAAGAGGAGTCAGACTTCCATCACTGTTCTGCACAAGTAAATCAACCAACTTACCCTTTGACTTTAGAAACAAGACAAAAATAATGCCATATATTCAACCATGTATGGTTCAATGAAATTAAGATATATATGTAAAACATATATATGGAAACAGGCTCTACTATGAACCAGCAATCTACTATATACCAGTTGTAACCTAGACGCCAGGGACAATTTACAGAAGCCAATTAATCTACAAACCTGCACTTCTTTCGGATGTGGGAGAAACCGGAATAGCCGGAGAAAACCACGTGGTCATAAGGAGAATGTACAAATACTGTACTGATAGCTGCCGTAGTCAGGATAAAAATCTGGGTATGTGGTGCTGCAAGGCAGCAACTTTACCGCTGCGTCACCGAGCCACCCCATTAATCTTTTCTTTCTGTAATATATTTATTATGGTGTCACGTCAATAAAGATGAACACGTGAATCTGATTTCTGCCCTTAGTTGGATAACACACATCTCCAGTCATTGTGTTTTATGGCTGGTTTTCAACCTCTTCAGTCTAAATGTCTCGAACCGAAACATCACCTATTCTTTCTCTGCAGAGATGCTGCCTGTCCTGCTGAGCAATTCCAGCTTTTAGTGTCTACCTTCAGGTTAAACCACCATCTGCATCTCCGTCTTACACTCTTTGTTAAGCGAAACCGGTCCTATTCTCATAATAGTATTCACCTCAACTAAGTATTTTCTTCACCGCTGTTGCTGCAGAAATTACAATCCCAGTTATCAAATCTATCTTCAAAGTGAAAAAAGAATTCCAGCCCCGCCAATATGTTCACAAATCGCTCCTGGATCCTCTCCAGAGCAATTGCACCCTTTCTACAGTGTGTCTTCATCTTACAGTATGGAAACAGGCCCTTCATCCCAACTTGTTCATGCAGATCAAAATGCCCCAACTAAACTTGCCCATTTATCAGCATTTGACCTATATCCCTTTAAACCTTGTATGCGCCAGTGTGTGTGTAAGGGGTGTGAGGTTGTGTGCGAGAGTGTGTGTCAGTGAAATGGCGACGTCCGGGGAGCGTTTCCCTCCCTTCCACCCCTCCCGGGAATGCGGGTCGGCCCAGGTGCTCTGTGTCCAGCCGGGATCCGGGGGAGGTGAGGGTCAGTGACCCGGGAGTCCGGGGGAGGTGAGGGTCAGTGACCCGGGAGTCCGGGGGAGGTGAGGGTCAGTGACCCGGGAGTCCGGGAGAGGTGAGGGTCAGTGAGTCGGGAGTCCGGGGGAGGTGAGGGTCAGTGACCCGGGAGTCCGGGGGAGGTGAGGGTCAGTGACCCGGGTATCCGGGGGAGGTGAGGGTCAGTGACCCGGGAATCCGGGGGAGGTGAGGGTCAGTGACCCGGGAGTCCGGGGGAGATGAGGGTCACTGACCCGAGGGTCGGGCATTGGAGCGGAGCCTTAGCCCGACGCCCCCACTCAGCTGGGCCCCTCCTGGCTCCGAGTTAAAATTCCATGCGGTGTGGGCGGTGTATTCTTGAGCTATCTCAACTCAGTTCCTATTGGCTTACTTCCATCTATCAATTCAGTACTGATCAAAAATCGTGCCAAAATTGCTCATTGGGAAAATAAAGTTGATGTTCTTCTGGGATAGGATAGAGGGAGATGTGCTGTGAATGCAATGTTTTTGCACTTGACAAGCATGATTAAAATAAAACTAATTTAATTCGCTGATTTTCTGCACGAATATTAGTTTCCTCAATAATCATGAATTACGATTAAAAACATTGAAAATGGCGGTTAAATGTGATTATTTCCTCTCTGGTCTAAACAGTACTACGTTTTTAAGTGCAATTTATTTATATTCTAAAAGATAGCATCACAAATCATTTAATAAATTAATGAATGATTCCAATTCTCTACATTAATTCAGAAAATAAGATGGTTACATTTATTCTTTATTTTTAATTCCGGGCGGGACTCTACCAGTTCCATAACGATTGTGATCCTTTAAACTTGAAGGTTAAAATGCAACACAGTGCAAGTGTCTCCCAAATAATTGTTAGAAACAGCTAAGGATACTTATTTAGATGTGGTGGCAAACTAGTTTTGACCAGATACAAGGGTTGTTAAAAGCACACTTACTTGTATTATAATTTCAAGTCCGAATTAAAAACATATGAACAATGATTATGTTAATGATTAACAATTGATATGCAAATAAAGCTTGGCTTAAGCCAATGGCTTAAATACCAATGCGGGTGAGAACTTCAGAAATTGTGTAATAAATCTGACTGCAAGATTTGAAATCCATTTATTCTCAGAGTTTAAGACTAAACATCACGTTGGCAGACTAGCTCAATAAAAGATAAACATAGAAACATAGAACATAGAAATTAGGTGCAGGAGTAGGCCATTCGGCCCTTCGAGCCTGCACCTCCATTCAATATGATCATGGCTGATCATCCAACTCAGTATCCTGTACCTACCTTCTCTCCATACCCTCTGATCCCCTTAGCCACAAGGGCCACATCTAACTCCCTCTTAAATATAGCCTATGAAGTGGCCTTGACTACTCTCTGTGGCAGAGAGTTCCAGAGACTCACCACTCTCTGTGTGAAAAAAGTCTTTCTCATCTCGGTCTTAAAGGATTTCCTCCTTATCCTTAAGCTGTGACCCCTTGTCCTGGACTTCCCCAACATCGGGAACAATCTTCCTGCATCTAGCCTGTCCAACCCCTTACGAATTTTGTAAGTTTCTATAAGAACCCCCGCTCAATCTCCTAAATTCTAGAGAGTATAAACCGGGTCTATCCAGTCTTTCGTCATAAGACAGTCCTGACATCCCAGGAATCAGTCTGGTGAACCTTCTCTGCACTCCCTCTATGGCAATAATGTCCTTCCTCAGATTTGGAGACCAAAACTGTACGCAATACTCCAGGTGTGGTCTCACCAAGACCCTGTACAACTGAAGTAGAACCTCCCTGCTCCTATACTCAAATCCTTTTGCTATGAAAAATGCCTACTTTCAATGACTGTGGTACCATGACACCCAGGTCTCGCTGCATCTCCCCTTTTCCTAATCGGCCACCATTTAGATAATAGTCTTCTTTCCTGTTTTTGCCACCAAAGTGGATAACCTCACATTTATCCACATTATACTGCATCTGCCAAACATTTGCCCACTCACCCAGCCTATCCAAGTCACCTTGCAGTCTCCTAGCATCCTCCTCACAGCTAACACTGCCCCCCAGCTTAGTGTCATCCGCAAACTTGGAGATATTGCCTTCAATTCCCTAATCCAGGCCTCTCTCCCCCTCCCCTCTCTCCTCTCCTCCCCCACCCCTCTCCTCCGCATCCCTCTCCTCACCCCTCTCCCTCTCCCTCCTCCTCCTCCCACCCCATCCCTCCCCTCTCTCCCCAACCCCCTTCCCTCTCCCCCCCACCCCCTTCCCCTCTGTCCCTCTTCCACCACTTCCCCCTGACCCTCATCCAGATAAAATAACAATAAATTACTTGACTCTTTATTCAATTCAAATCAAGGAAACGACATGGAAGTTTACAAAGTACATTTCTGTGGCTTTTCAGCAATAGAAATGAATTATATAATCTATCTGCCACCTTGATTTTTTAGATTTTTTCAGAAGTGTTTATGAATATAGTAACTTGCCTGGAGCTACTGCCATTTTAGATATAGTCACACGAACGAAATGGAAGGAATCTTTTAGGTTACATGCCCATACACCGTAAAACAGGATAAATTCACAACATCAATATTTCACATTTGTGAGATAATGAACAGACTTGTGACAATGGAAAATAGAATTTGTCACAACGATGTTTAGCTGTTGCAAAATAGATTAAATCTGGAAGACTGTGATTTTTCTCTGGCCAAACTCAGAAACAAAAAAGTGTATTGACTGATTCTTTTTTTACGGGCTGGATTCTGCATTACGATTAATAGAGAGATTACCAGTGCTCATCATTATTCGGGATTAGAGTGGACAACTTCCTGACTCCACATAGGTGTAGTTAAATGTATATCTGTAAGCTGTTGTATCCAGGTTGCCCTGCTCCTGCACGAGCTGCACCTCGACTGTTTTCTCACTGAGAAATGTGACATTCAAATTGGGTAATCTGGCACAATTATCTAATAAAGAGAGATTAGCAGAGTGATGCTATACTTAGAAGAGTTTAAAAGTAATTTCATTGAAGTGTACAAGTTCATGTGGGGCTTGACAGGGTTGATTTTTCGTCCAGCTAGCGTGATTTGATGCAGGGGTGGCAGTCTCAAAATATAGTATCCCACATTGAGGACAGAGTTGACAAGTAATTTCTCAGGGAATGGAGAATCTGTTTTTCTCTACCCAAGAGGGTTCTGGAGGTTCAGTTGCTCATTACATTCAACTACTTCTTCTTGCCTATGGCGTGCACAGCCTAAAGTTGTAGGACAACTTGTTTTATTTGATCTTATTTGATTGTGCACGCCGGGTTGATTGCATTCGTCGAACCAGGGCGGACCACGTGAAGGTTACAATCTTCCACACATTGCAATATATTCAAAAGAGCTATTGATCGAATTTTAGATATTAAGCAAATAAAGAGATATATGGTCGATGCAGAAAAGTGGTACTTAGACAAATCAGGCATGATCATTCTAAATAAGAAACATGCACAACGTCCCGACACGTATCCCTGCTTCTATTTCTATACATATGAATCAATTTAATTGCATCATGTTGCCATACTTTTAGCCAACTAAACATGCCAATATAAATTAGGGATGATGCATTCACATGGAAGTCGTGTTTAATGGCACTAAATCTTTTATGAAGCCAAACAAATTTTAACCTCCATTGCCTATAACCAAGTTTCAATCCTTCATAAAACTAATTGCTGAGGATTTAAATAGAATTAATTTTTTTAATCCCTTCATACTTTCCATCATTACAGAACATTAAATAAGCAATTTTACAATGAATTATGGGGCTAAATTATATTGCCTGGGAGTGAAGATTCTTCACTCTGATTAAAGACCTTCATCGGCTTACATGTTATAGATCCCATGAAGGGCTACCACAATGGAAATTATTTCTGAATACTGTAGGCTCAGTATTGAACCGTTTAAAACAAAATCCAGTATGCTGTGATGAACAAAGTACGCAGCAAATACAGCTCCTCAACAAAATAATTATCGGCAACAAGGAAATGGCAGAAGAGTTGAATTGGTACTTCGGATCAGTCTTCACTAAGGAGAACACAAACAATCTCCCAGATGTACTGTAGGACATAGGATCTAAGGGGGTAGAGGAACTGAAATAAATTTTCATTAGGCGAGAAATAGTATTGGGTAGGCTAATGGGATTGATAAATCCCCTGGGCCTGATGGTCTGCATCCCAGGGTCCTCAGGGAGGTGCCTCTAGAAATAGTGGACGCATTGGTGATTATTTTCCAATGTTCAATAGATTCAGTATCACTTCCTGTGGATTGGTGGATAGCTAATGTTATTCCACTTTTCAAGAAAGGAGCGAGAGAGAAAACAGGGAACTACACACCAGTTAGCCTGACTTCGGTGGTGGGAAAGATGCTGGAGTCAATTATTAAAGAGGTAATAATGGAGCATTTGGATAGCAGTAAAAGGATTAGTCCAAGTCAACATGGATTTATGAAAGGGAAGTCATGCTTGACTAATCTTTTGGAATTTTTTGAGGATGTGACAAGTAAAATGGATGAAGGGGTGCCAGTGGACGAGTGTATCTAGACTTTCAGAAAGCCTTTGATAAGGTCCCGCATGGGAGACAGGTGACTAAAATTAGAG
This sequence comes from Okamejei kenojei, assembly GCA_035221665.1. Classification (NCBI taxonomy): domain Eukaryota; kingdom Metazoa; phylum Chordata; class Chondrichthyes; order Rajiformes; family Rajidae; genus Okamejei; species Okamejei kenojei. The sequence continues at coordinate 58,662,128 of CM069138.1, forward strand.
AACATGGTTTTGGGGGTAGGGTGTTGACATGGATAGAAAATTGGTTGGCAGACCGGAAGAAAAGAGTAGAATGGCAGGCAGTGGCGAGTGGAGTGCCGCAAGGCTCGGTGTTGGGGCCGCAATTGTTTACCATATATATGGAAAATGGAAGAGGAAATTAGGAGCAACGCTAGCAAGTTTGCGGATGACACAAAGCTGGGTGGCAGTGTGAACTGTGAAGATGATGTTAGGAGGTTGCAGGGGGACCTGGACAGATTGAGTGAGTGAGCAGATGCAGTATAATATAGATAAATGTGAGGTTATCCACTTTGGCGGCAAAAGCAAGGGGGCAGATTATTATCTCAATGGGGATAGGTTAGGTAAGGGGGAGGTACAGCGAGACCTGGGTGTCCTTGTACACCAGTCACTGAAAGTTGGCGTGCAGGTACAGCAGGCAGTGAAGAAAGCTAATGGAATGTTGGCCTTCATAACAAGAGGATTTCAGTATCGGAGTAAAGAGGTTCTTCTGCAGTTGTATAAGGCTCTGGTGAGACCACATCTGGAGTATTGTGTACAGTTTTGGTCTCCTAATTTGAGGAAAGACATCCTTGTGATTGAGGCAGTGCAGCGTAGGTTCACGAGATTGATCCCTGGGATGGCAGGAATGTCATATGAGAAAAGATTGAAAAGACTAGGCTTGTATTCATTAGAGTTTAGAAGGATGAGGTGGGATCTTATAGAAATATACAAAATTATAAAAGGACTGGACAAGCTAGATGCAGGAAACATGTTCCCAATGTTGGGTGAGTCCAGAACCAGTGGCCACAGTCTTAGAATAAAGGGGAGGTCATTTAAGACTGAGCTGAGAAAAAACCTTTTTACCCAGAGAGTTGTGAATTTACAGAACTCCCAGCCACAGAGGGCAGTGGAGGCCAAATCACTGGATGGATTTAAGAGAGAGTTGGATAGAGCTCTAGGGGCTAGTGGAGTCCAGGGATATGGGGAGAAGGCAGGCAAGGGTTATTGATAGCGGACGATCAGCCATGATCATATTGAATGGCGGTGCTGGCTCGAAGGGCCAAATGGCCTCCTCCTGCACCTATTTTCTATGTTTCTAACTGACAACAGAATCCAACAATCCTTGCCAGAATTCTTAATCAATACATTAAAACTCCATATGTAATCTATATTACTAAAAGTCTGATCTTGACCACTTCCCGTTGTTCTGTATATTGATTTTAGGAAAAACCCTGCCATTTACGGCTTTGATTTTGGCCATCTTACTCAGAGTCCCCCTCCGCTGTGCAGGACAAGAGGATTTTTCCCATCGATGAAAAATAAAAGAGTTATCCGTGTTTAAAAATTGTTGAGATTCTCTCTCCTGAAGGCCATGCCCCTGCCGGAGGGACCATAAAACCCAGAAGTGTTGAGTGCCTCAGTCAGTCTCTGCAAGATGGGGGAGCGAGAGGGTCACGTCTTTCAGTCTGAGCTGTGAATAACACTGAACACATGTCTACTAAACTGTGAGTGGTTTCACTGACCTGTCAGTGCCCTTAATGTGGTTTGAAAATGCTAAAGCTATGCTGCCTTTGGTTTGGAAATGCTAAAGCTGTGTTGCCGTAGGTTTGGAAATGCTAAAGCTGTTTTGCCTAATTAAAGTTGCCTTGCCTAATTAAAGTTGCCTTGCCTTCTATATAATTAAGTCTAATCTTGAACACTTCCTGTTTGCGCTTTATATTGATTTTAGAAAAAACGCTACAATGTACGACTGTGATTTTTGGCCATTTTACTCAGAGTCCCCCTCCGCTCATCAGGTGCCGAGGATTTTTCTCATCAACGAAAAATAAGAGTTATTAGTGTTTAAAATATGTCGAGATTCTCTCTCTTGTCAATATAACCATATAACAATTACAACACGGAAACAGGCCATCTCGGCCCTTCTAGTCCATGCCAAACTTTTCCTCTCTCCTCGTCCCATCTACCTGCACTCAGATCATAACCCTCCATTCCTTTCCCGTCCATATACCTATCCAATTTATTTTTAAATTATTAAATCGAACCTGCCTCCACCACTTCCATTGGAAGCTCATTCCACACAGCTACCACTCTCTGAGTAAAGAAGTTCCCCCTCATGTTACCCCTAAACTTTTGTCCCTTAATTTTCAAATCATGTCCTCTTGTTTGAATCACGCCATGAAGGCCACGCCCCTTCTGGTGGGAGGGACTATAAAACCCAGAAGTATGGGCATGGCTCAGTCTCTGCAAGATGGAGGAGGTAGAGGTCACGACTCGCTGTCTTTAGTGGCCTTGCACCCTGCTTGAAATGGTATGAAACTGCACTTGAATTTGGTGACCTTGCACCCTGCTTGACATGGAATTTCAAGGAATAGCCGCGAGTCAACTGCCAGCCAACCAGCTTTGAGTGAGTGAGCTGCCAGCACAACAGGCGTGAGTGACTGAGCCGCCAGCCCAAGAATCCATTCGGCCCAATGTCCATACTAGCCCTCTGGAAACCAGTCCCTTCAGGCCCCCCCCCCATACTAGCGCTCCAGAAAGCCCCCCTCTGCCCCCCCCCCAACTGGCCACCAATATTGGAATTGGTGGACAGCTGGAATATTGTGTTGGGGGACCAGCCCTCCAGTGTGATGCTGGGACCCAACGAGTCCCACTGAGTCTAGTGTTAAATAAACAAATGAAAATCAATGAACACGACTAAACACAAACGGCTCAAGAGTTTACACATTCAAATTGTACTGCTCTCGATTATTTCATTTGAAGCTTTCTTGGTTTTGTATTATCAGAGATAATCCTCACAGTAAATATTATTATGTTTTAACAATGCACATATTAAACTTACTCCCAACACAAAAAAACTATTTGCCTTTTCACACCAAGGAAAACATACTCTAAATTATTAGAATTCTATACTTCAGAGCACTATAAATGCTCGGATAATCAAACTAACACCTTTTTGAATACCAGAATTAAGGTATAAGGAATTATAAGGCAAAGATAAGGAACCTGATCCTGCTAAATGATTGGGCATGTGAGAGAGACTCCAGCTGCTAATTCTCAGGTTCTTGCAATCTTTCAACAGCTAATGCTACTTGCTACTGCCAGCAGCCTCTCGTATGATTAATAAATCAATCTTATAATCAAAAAAACAAATCAAATTATACATTTTTACACCTCTCATTTCTTTGCTGGAATTGACCATTATCTACAATAAGACAACAGCAAGAATTTATATTAGCAAGCACATTAACGTGGAAGAAAAAAGGGATTTTGCCTGCCCATACCTAATTCTTGAAGCTTGTCCCAGATTCTGTGAGCCAATTCTGTTCTTTCTGGCAAATGCATTTCTGGAAGCAAGGAGCCACAGCTACGCAACAGGAGCAAAGCTTGATTGCCACTAGGATAGCCTGTTAAAAATAAATCCATTAAAAATTATAGAAGATTTAAAAAAATCATTGTTAAGTAAGAAACCACAAATGATAATTTCAAATGAGTATTTACAGGTAAAATAACTCATTGTTAGGGAAGAAACAACAAATGATTCATTTCAAATGAGTATCTACAGGTAAAATAATTACATTCCCATCACATTCACTTGACAAAGAAATCCATGCTCTATTTGGAAGAACAACCCATGGTCATATTTCTGAAGAAACACGTGCTCTTTGCAAATTTTCAATAATACAGGTCCACCACCGATTTTCTGGCACCTTTGGTTCCGGAGCCTTACCAGATTATCCGGTTTGTCGGATAACAAGAGGTCACAGCATCCGAGAGGATCAAAGACTGCTGAGGGGTCGTGATACCGACCAGTAAAGTTGGCCTCGGAATTTGGCTATGGGAACAAAGCTCCACAGCCCCAGCCTCAGGGGAAGAAATCCAACCCGCCGATCAGCCACGGAAGTCCCGATGAGATTGAGATCAGCCACCTCACCGGGTCTAAGCTCCACATTTTTGGCAGGACCTCCGCGGGGGGGGGGGTCAGGTGCACACTCGTAATTTTGTGTGGATTAAAGGTGTCTGTCCACCAGTTTGGTGATGGACCTGTACCACTTACTCATTTCATAGGTGTCAAATGGTAACTAAATGACAAATCAAATCAACCGGATGAGTCATGATTCCTTGCTTGTCATTTAAGCAAAAAATAAGCTCAATAAGTTAGCTTTGTGGTAGTTCAGAGAAAATTTGATGGTGTAAGGGCTCTGTCGAATTCTCTGCCTCAGAGGGCGGTGGAGGCAGGTTCTCTGGATGCTTTCAAGAGAGAGCTAGATAAGGCTATTAAAATTAGTCAGGGGATATGGGGAGAAGACAGGAACGGGGTACTGATTGGGGATGATCAGCCATGATCACATTGAATGGCAGTGCTGACTTGAAGGGCCAAATGGCCTACTCCTGCACCTATTGCCTATTGGCTCAAGAGAAAAATAATTATACTTAAATGGATATTGTATAATGAAGCATCAGCAATGAGAAAATGGGTGTTTATTTTTAAATTACAGACCCAAGTGTTTAACACTGCAAGTCCATAGAAACATAGAAATTAGGTGCAGGGGCAGGCCATTCAACCCTTCGAGCCTGTACCGCCATTCAATATGATCATGGCTGATCATCCAACTCAGTATCCTGCCTTCTCTCCATACCCCCTGATCCCTTCAGCCACAAGGGCCACATCCAACTCCCTCTTAAATATGGCCAACGAACTGGCCTCAACTACCCTCTGTGGCAGAGAATTCCACAGATTCACCACTCTCTGTGTGAAAAACGATTTTCTCATCTCGGTCCTAAAAGACTTCCCCCTTATCCTTAAACTGTGACCCCTTGTCCTGGACTTCCCCGACATCGGGAACAATCTTCCTGCATCTAGCCTGTCCAACCCCTTAAGAATTTTGTAAGTCTCTATGAGATCCCCCCTCAATCTTCTATATTCCAGCGAGTACAAGCCGAGTCTATCCAGTCTTTCTTCATATGGAAGTCGTGCCATCCCAGGAATCAGTCTGGTGAACCTTCTCTGTACTCCCTCTATGGCAAGAATGTCTTTCCTCAGATTAGGAGACCAAAACTGTACGCAATACTCCAGGTGTGGCCTCACCAAGACCCTGTACAACTGCAGTAGAACCTCCCTGCTCTTGTACCACATTGATCCAATTGATCCACATTGATCCAACATATTTAAATGTCCATTTCACACAGCAATGTGAATTTTAGAGTAAGGTTCTTTACATTTTTTGCTGCAGATTTGAGGTTAAAGGGCAAGAATTTAACTGCATAATTAGACTGCTACCCCACAACCCAACAACAATCTTTTTGATGTCCATTTCTTCTATTTAATTTTCTAAATATCAAGATATAAATTATTTAAGCAATGTTCACCCCTCCAACAGGTTTTTACAAAAATTACCACACTGAGTCACCAAAAGGCTGGAATCAAATTAAATTAAAAACAAATCAATGAATGGATAAAATAAAGAGATAATTTTAAAACTCTACTTAGTCCATATGGAACTGATCTAGACATGCAAATTCCATGAGGGCTTAAACAGGGAAGAATGACAGAGGCAAGATAAACTACAAAGCAATATATTTGAATAAATAAACAATGACTATTGAGATAACTTTGTCATTTTTACCATACACTGAATCAGTCATGATTGGAGATTGTATAAAGAAAGCAAATATTTTAAGGAATTAATTTTAAATGCCACAAATGCATCTTGTAAATAAAACAAACCTGTTCGACAGATGTCATGAAAAATTTTAAACAGCAAGGTTTTTGTGATACGACCGGTTCTTCGAACGGAGGAATCAAGCTTGTTCAAGGCCCAGTCAAATTGCAACGCTTGCTTAGTTCGAACCGCTGTATTTCCTTCATCTTTGACAAGTGTCCTCTGTTCTGTGGCAACTCCACACAAACGCACATTGCTGGAGAAAGGCCTAGAAAGGCTAAGAAAAGACAATTTTAATCGGTTGCCCACAAATACATAATCACCTGTTTTCTATTCATCTCTGTCTTTGCATCCATCCCCCCTCCCTAACGGGGCTCCATAAACTCATCATCTTCACATCTCTCTTCTGACTCACCCTTCTCTTCGTTATACCAGCTATTTTCATTTTCTACTGTCAGTCCTGATGCAGGATCCCTTCTTGAAATGTCAATTATTTATTTCCATCCACAGGTAGAGTTCCACCAGCAGATTGTTTGTTGACCCAGATACCAGCATCTTGTGTCTACATAATCACTATTGATACTGATATGTTCTTGGCCACATGGAATTTCTTTGGTAGGGTGAAGAACTCCAGGATGTTAACTAAATGGGAAGAGATGAAGATTTTGCTGCAGCTGCACAGAGCAATATGGGTATCCTTTAACATGAAGCATAAAGGTAGCATACATGTGCGACAAAACGTTAAGTCAATGGAGAGTTGCCTTTACTGTAAAAGGAGGAACATAATAAAGTCTTGCAATAATTCAATCTGTTAGTGAGACCACAATTGAGTTGCATTACATTGGAGTCAATCCCAAAAAAAGATCGACTGATCTGATCCCCTGGATGATGTTTAGATTGATGAAACATTGACTAGATTGGGCCTACATTCACTGAGTTTGAGAGGTGATCTTATTGAAGCAAGATTCTGAGAAGACTTGTTAAAGTAGATGTGAGAGGATGTTTCTCCTCATGGGGGAAGCTAGAACTAGGTAGCAATATTGCAGAATAAAGGGTTGCCCATTTATGATGGAGATAAGGAACTTTTAGAGTGTTCTGAATCTTTGGTATTCACCACCCCACATTCATGCAACTCAAATCACTGAGTATGTCAAAAACTGAGACACATACATTTTTATTTACTCAGAAAGTCGAAAAACAGGCAGGAAAGTTAAACTGAGACGAATCTGGCTAAATGGTTGCATGTTCTCTGGGAACCGTTTGCACCAATCTGTCTCCAATTACTTATTCACAGATAAATAGAACAAAATCAAGATCACATCTCAGAACAAATCTACAAGCTACCTTATTTCAAGCTTAAAATCTACACAATGATACTATCCAGTGGAAAATAAAGCTATAGAGACAATATGCTTCTGTGTCTGATATTTCACAAAAAAACTGGCAAAGCTTATTCTGTGACACGTGATCAGTTCAGTTTCCAAACATTGCATCAATACAATCTTGACTCAGCAGCTGAAATAATTATAACTCCGTGAATCAGTGTTTTTTTATCTTCAGGAATCCTTTTGAAAGTGAATTGATCCTTAAACATGTTTTCTCTGGTGACGGCAGTGGTACATCACATTTTACTCAACTCTCCCCTTTTGTTCACCCACATTTCAATTAGCCCATTCCCTCAATTCCCGTGCAACCACTGTGCTTTCTGATCTTTCATTGCCTTCCACTTGCTCCAAAGGTAATTCTGTCCTGTGAACAAGTAGCTCATGCTCCTCCATTGTCACATATCCTACATCATTTTCTCACGTTTATCAGAGTTCAACTCCACTCACTTTCTCCAGGTTAAATGTGTAACTTTGGGCCAAACCAAATGTATTTTTGTGGGATATGTGAAACTGTTCTTACTTCAAAATGATTTAGGCTCCTTCCCCCAATTCATTTTACAGTGTATTGATAACTCTATTGGTTGGCTTCTTGCACTTGTACAGAATTCACAAACTTCATTACTTTTGCTTCCAATATCCGCCCTACTCTCGCCTTTTCATGGTCGACCTCTGACCATTCCTTTCTATTTCTGAATCACTCTGTCAACATCACAGAAATTATCATCACCAAGCAACCATTACAACTCCAGTCTCCCACAGATATCTCAATTATACCTTCTTCAACCATGTCGCCTGATAAGGACTTCTTCCAATTCGCCCCGTTCCTCCAACTCGACATATTTACTCCAACACAACCTTCTACACAGGTGCCTCTCAGATATCTTCCTTCTTGCTGAACCATAGCTTCCACCCTTATCATTTTTGACAGAGGCTATGACCACATTTTACCTGTTTCCCAACCTGTTGTTATCCTCCCTATGGAAAAGCATGGAGTTCCCTACTTATTACCTCAGCAGCATGTCATTAATATAATTTCTGCCACCTTCAATAAGATTCCACCACCAGGCACTGCATCCCCAGCATTTCCCTCACCGTTTTGTGACTCCCTGGTCAGTATTTCCATCCCACCAAATGTTTCACTTTCTCATCTTGCGCATGGAATCACAGAAAATGCAACTGTCATTTTACCTCTCCCAAGTGCCTTTGCACGATTTCTGGATTCTCTCCCCATTTAGAAGAGTCTACGTCTTTATTCTACTACCAAAAAGCACGGCTCCACACTTTGCAACATTATATTCTATCTGCCACTTCTCTGCCCAGGCTCCCAACCTGTCCAAGTCCTTCTGCAGAGTCCCTACTTTCTTTGCTCTACCTGCCCTTCCACCTATTTTCGTATAATCGGAAAAGAAAATTTGGCCGCAAAGCCTTCAATACCCTCCTCCAAATCATTAATATACAACGTGAAGAGTAGCGACCCCAGCACCAACCCGTGCGGAGCTCCGCTAGTCACTGGCAGCCAACAAGAAAAAGCTCCCTTTATTGCCAGGTCTGTGCTAGTATCTGCCCTATATCGTGGGCTCTAATTTTCCTTAGCAGCCTCACGTGTGTGGGGGGTGGGGGGGGGGGGGGGGAGGGAGGATTAAAATGCAGGTTTGTATTGCTTGTCGGAGAAGGATTTCATCAGGGTTGATGAAGATAAAACGATCGAACGCCCGTTCCCGTTTAAAATGTTTTTTTTTTAAATATATAAATCGCTGAACAATTTAATCGTTGGATTAAAGTAAAAGGCGACTTCTAACGCCCTCAACGTGATGGATCGCAATATCAGGACAAAACAAACGGTAAGTCGCAGTTTTCTTGTTTTCCTCATTTACAAGAAAACGCCTTTCTATCAGTTGCTTCTTTTTGTCAAAGTAGGGCAGCAATACCAGGGGCAGAACTCACTCCAATTGGTTCTTCTTCGACCTTTGGGCCTACAGCGTGTTGAGAGTTTTCTTTGAATTCGAACTTAGCTGTTGGGCTGCGGCATTGACAAAAAAATTTGCCTTGGAATGTGCGCTAATGTTTCTGTAGTCGAGGTAAATGCCAAGCTTCCACTCAGATATAGGATAGAATAGATGGAATTTTCTTGATCCAATTTCTGCCCAACAAGTTCGGCTGTTGATCTCCCCTGATCACATGCATTGATAAGTGGAACAGGTTGCCATGATGAACGACTCCTGCCGTAAAAACTCGAAGTGTATCGACACTATCTCCGGTGTAGCTGCGGAACACTGAGTTTGGGCGTTGTAATTTTGGTATTCGGCGCAACGCCGTCTCACCTATCAAAGTGTTAAAGAAGGAACTGCCGATGCTGGAAAATCGAGGGTACACAAAAGGCTGGAGAAACTCAGCGGGTGCAGCAGCATCTAAGGAGCGAAGGAGATAGGCGACGTTTCGGGTCGAGACCCTTCTTCAGACTGGTTAGGGATCGGGGAAACGAGCGATATAGACGGTGATGTGGAGAGATAAAGCACAATGAATGAAAGATATGCAAAAAAGTAATGATGATAAAGGAAACAGGCCATTGTAAGCTGTTTGTAGTGTGAAAATGAGAAGCTAGTGCGACTTGGGTGGGGGAGAGATAGAGAGAGAGGGAATGCCAGGGCCCGAGGGCTGAGGGAGAGGTGGGAAGGGGGGGGGGGGGGGGAGAGACAGCAAGGGTTCAAACTGATGCGAGCCATGACCAGTCTCTCAAATCATTTTGCGATGGTGAGTGTGGGGTAGTCATTAAGATACCTTGTTTTCTTTTGGTAGCTGGACGATAGTGATCTTCGTAAAGCAGATGGGATCCCTGGAATGGAAAGGGAGAAATCATGGATGTCCATGAATACTCCTGCCAGCTGGTTCACGCAGTTTCTGAGAAACTCCAGATTTCGTCATGGCCACAATTCAAACATCCCTGATCGAAAGCTGAATTCCAGAGGTAAGGCGACAGTCACTGCCCTTGGCAGCAAAGCAGCAAGGATACCCGTGTACAAATGAAATCATTGTGCAACAGAAATGACTTAAATGAGTGGAGTCAGGGGAAGATGGTTGGAATTGTCATCGGACATTCATTCATCCCAGCCTTGAGATGTACTTCACAAGGCAATGTCCCGGGCCCAAACATTTTCAGCCGTTTTATTAATGACCTTCATTCCAACATAAAGTTAAAAAAATGGGGAAGATTGCTGACAATTGCCATGTTCAATTCCATTTGCAACTCCTCACCATACAATACAATACCGTTTATTGTCATTTGAACCTCATTGAGCTTCAAATGAAATTTAGTTTCTGCAGTCATACAAACAAGAAAAGAACCAAGATACAACATAATTTACACAAACATCCATTACAGTGAATCTCCTCCTCACTGTGATGGAAGGAAAAGTCTTATCACTCCCCTGCACTACCCATTCTCCTCCCGATGTCAGAGTCAAAGCCCCGGCAGGCAATGGTAAATGCGTCCCGCAGCCATTCAGGCCGCGCCGGGCGATGCAAAGGCCGCGCTCCGCTCTCCGCAACTTGGGCGGGAGAAGTTGCCGCCGCGGGAGCTCCAAAAAGCGGTCACCCACCAGGGACCCGCTACTCACCGGCCTGCAGCTGGAGCCTCCGAATCTCTGGGGTCGGGCAGCAGCAGTGCGCCACCACAGCTCCTCCCATTCCGAACTCGGCCAGCTCCACGATGGTGAGTAGTCCGCAGGCTCCGTGACTGGAGCCCCAGGTTCGGTTGGAGGCCGTTCCACGGTGCTAGGCCCCAATGACAACGGAGACCCGACAGAGAAAATGTTGGGTCCTCCGTACAGGGAAAAGATTTTTGGCAAAATTGTACATTGTCCCTAGTGTGTGTAGGATAGTGTTAGTGTGCAGGGTACGCTGGTCGGTGCAGATTTGGTGGGCCGAAGGGCCTGGTTCTGCACTCTAAATTTTAAAAAAAACATGATAACATGTGCAACAGATCCTAGGTGTGACCAGGTCCAACAATGTGTGTATGACCACCTACCCTTGTCATTTAATGGCATTGCCAGCTCCTGAAGATCACCATTGACCGGAAACATAAACCGTATCTACAGCAACAGTTGAAAGGCTAGGTATTATCTGACAACTGACTCAACCAGTAACACCCCTCCCCCCCACCACGAGCCATTTCACAAGAATGATGGAATATTCTCCAGTTACTGGATGAGTGCAAGGTCACCAACCCTGCAAAAGCTCAATACCAACTATGACAAAGCAGTCTACTTGATTAGGACCACTTAAATCATGTTAATTGCCATCGCCGTTTCACAGCACCTAGCAAGACCGCCACAATTCAGAAGGACCAAATTACACACACTCCCAATTTGGAACCATGGAAAAGGATCCTCCATCACCACCAAGTCAACATTCAGGAACTTCCTACCCAAAACTTCCTACCTTTTAACTTCCTACCCAGGAGTTAAAATTGGCATGTAGTAAAATTAATGCTGTGGTTGTTATGGGAGATTTCAACATGCAGGTAGACTGGGAAAACCAGGTTGGTACTTGACCCCAAGAAAGGGACTTTGTAGAGTGCCTTCGTGATGGATTATTTGAACAGCTTGTATTGGAGCCTACCAGGGAGAAGGCAATTCTGCATTTAGTGTTATGTAATGAACCGGATTTGATAAAGGACCTCGAGGTTAATGAGCCACTAGGACGCAGTGACCATAACATGGTCAGGTTTAATCTACAATTGGAGAGGGAGAAGAGTAGATCGGAGGTGTCAGTGTTGCAGTTGAATAAAGGGGACTATGGGGCCATGAGGGAGGAGCTGACTGGAAAGATACACAAGCAGTGATGACAGTGGAACAAAAATGGCAGGTGTTTCTAGGAATAATACAGAAGGTGCAGGATCAGTTCATTCCTCGGAGGAAGAAAGATTCCAAGGGGAGAAAGGGATGACCATGGCTGACAAGGGATGTCAGGGACAGTTAAAAATTAAAGCGAAGTACAACGTAGCAATGATGAGCAGGAGGCAAGAGGATTGGGTAATGTTTAAAGAACAACATGAGATAACCAAAAAGACAATACGGGGACAAAATATGAGGTACGAAGGTGAGCTAGCCAAGAATATAAAGCAGGATAGGAAATGCTTCTTTAGGTATGTGAAGAGCAAACAATTAGTTAAGACCAAAGTTTGACCCTTGAAGACTGAAAAAGGTGAATTCATTATGGGGAACAAGAAAATGGCAGATGAGTTGATCTGGTACTTTGGATCTGTCTTCACTAAGGTGGACACAGACAATCTTCCTGATATAGTAGTGGCCAGAGGATCTGGGGTGACAGAGGAACAGGCAGGAAATGGTGTTTGATAGACTGATGGGACTGAAGGCTAATAAATCCACAGGGCCTGATGGTCTGCATCCCAGGGTACTTAAGGAAGTGGCTCTAGAAATCATGGATGCAATGGTGATAATTTTCCAATGTTCCGTAGACTCAGGAGCAGTTCCAGTGGATTGAAGGGTAGCTAATGTTATCCCAATTTTTAAGAAAGGCGGGAGAGAGAAACGGGGAATTATAGACCAATTAGCCTGACATCAGTGGTGGGGAAGATGCTGGAGTCAATTATAAAAGATGAGACAGCCGCACCTTTGGATAGCAGTAACAGGATAGGTCCGAGTCAGCATGGATTTACGAAGGGGAAATCATGCTTGACTAATCTGCTGGAATTTTTTGAAGATGTAACTAGGAAAATGGACAAGGGAGAGCCAGTGGATGTAGTGTACCTGGACTTTCAGAAAGCATTTGATAAGGCTCCACATAGGAGATTAGTGGGAAAAAGTAGGGCACATGGTATTGGGGGTAGAGTGCTGACATGGATAGAGAAGTGGTTGGCAGACAGGAAATAAAGAGTAGGGATTAACAGGTCCCTTTCAGAATGGCAGGCAGTGACTAATGGGGTACCGCAAGGCTCAGAGCTGGGACCGCAGCTATTTACAATATACATCAATGATTTGGATGAAGGGATTCAAAGTAACATGAGCAAATTTGGAGATGACACAAAGCTGGGTGGCAGTGTGAGGAGGATGCTATGGGAATGCAGGGTGACTTGGACAGGTTGGGGGAGTGGGCAGATGCATGGCAGATGATGTTTAATGGGGATAAATGTGAGGTTACCCATTTTGGTAGCAAAAACAGGAAGGCAGATTACTATCTAAATGGTGTCAAGTTGGGAAAAGGGGAAGTACAACGGGATCTGGGGGTCCTTGTACATCAGTCTATGAAAGTATGTATGCAGGTACAGCAGGTAGTGAAGAAAGCGAATGGCATGTTGGCCTTTATAACAAGAGGAATCGAATATAGGAGCAAAGAGGTCCTTCTGCAGTTGTACAGAGCCCTAGTGAGACCACACCTGGAGTATTGTGTGCAGTTTCGGTCCCCTAATTTGAGGAGGGACATTCTTGCTATTGAGGGAGTGCAGCGTTGGTTTACAAGGTTAATTCCCGGGATGGTGGGACTGTCATATGCTGAGAGAATGGAGCAGCTGGGTTTGTACAAGCTGGTGTTTAGAAGGATGAGAGGGAATTTCATTGAAACATATAAGATTGTTAGGGGCTTGGACACACTAGAGGCAGGAAACATGTTCCCGATGTTGGGGGAGTCCAGAACCAGGGGCCACAGTTTAAGAACAAGGGGTAAGCCATTTAGAAAGAAGACAAGGAAACACTTTTCCTCACAGAGAGTTGTGAGTGTGTGGAATTCTCTGCCTCAGAGGGCGGTGGAGGCAGGTTGTCTGGATGCTTTCAAGAGAGAACCGGATAGGGCTCTTAAAGATAGCGCAGTCAGGGGATATGGGGATAAGGCAGGAACGGGGTACTGATTGGGGATGATCAGCCATGATCACATTGAATGCCGGTGCTGACTTGAAGGGCCAAATGGCCTACTCCTGCATGTATTGTCTATTGTCTGAAAATCAGAGTACCTTCGCAAGAAGGACTACACAGCAGCATCACCTTCTCAAGGCCAATTAGTAAAGGACTGGCGACCATATCACGAAAAAGGAACAATCAAATGAGCCAAATTGAAGGTAGAAAACAGTTCTGCAAAAGTTTTAGAAGATAGGACTCCAGCGTGGAAGGACGAGGCACGCCTGGATAAAAGTGCAAATCCAAATTTAATTCGATCTGCTGAGTGATAACATGCATGGCACACGCTGCGCCCTGATGGGTGATTACTCAACCCATGGAGCTCAAGGTCAGTCAGAGCGATCAGCTGTAACACTGTGGATCACAATTGACCGGGGGTCCGATGTCCAGTTACGGAACTTAAATTCTTTTAAAAAAGGTGAAACCAAATGGGGCGCCGGCAGAAGCCCAGAAGAACCCTGCAGAAAACTGAAACCTGCGGCAATCGGCCGCGCGCTCGGGCAACCGACTGCTGACCCACGCGCGCCCGGGCAACCGACACCTGGCCCACGCGCGCCCGGACAACCGACACCTGGCCCACGCGCGCCCGACTAACCGACACCTGGCCCACGCGCGCCCGACTAACCGACACCTGGCCCACGCGCCCGGACAAACGACTCACCTGAAAGGCGCGAGGCTGGTCACCTCTTGCCTGAAAGCCGCCGAGTGGCCAGGGCGCGGGAAGCGCCGAAACCGCAATCGCTTCACAAACCGTACGAGCGCCGCCATGTTGCTGGGGGTCGGACGGGAGGGGGCGGGCTGGGTCACGTGGCGAGCGAAGGTCACTGGGCGAAACGAATTGCGAGTCGGGGAAAATGTGGAAAATATTTTCTTTAGAAAAGTTGAACAAAAAGAACACCATATCTAGCCAAATTCCACTTCTATCCGGTAAGTACAGATTTTAATATAAATTAACCATTTTATTCATATATTACTTGATATGAACATTGAATGGTTGCAATGTTGTGTGGTTATCCCTCTTGGATTGGGTGCAGGCTGAGGGGTTGGCCGACAGGCCGTTTTCCCTGAGTGACGCAAACAGCCCAGGTACCTCATGCCCCAGGGAGGCCGCCGTCCCTGAAATGTTGTCCAGCTGGCAGTTACCATGAGAAACATGAATATTGCACTCATCTGACATTGGGCTATTAGTGATGGAAAATTGGGAACTTGTCCGCCATTCACTGCTGAACACACGGAGAAGGTGAATTTCCTCTTTACATAAAACCATTTCCAATTGAAACCAGTTTCAGCCACTAACCCAATGTGGCCTGACTATAAATTTGAAAGATCAAGAGTCAAGAGTGTTTTATTATCATATGTCCCAGATAGAACAATGAAATTCTTACTTGTAGCAACACAACAGAATATGTAAACACGAAATGCTGGATTAACTCAGCAGGACAGGCAGTATCTCTGGACATTCTCTCCATGTTCTGCTGAGTTACTCCAGTATTTTGTCGATCTTTGGCTGAAACCAGCATCTGCAGCTCCTTCCTACACATGTAAACATAGTACACTGCAAACAATATAATAAACGAGAAAAAACATTCAGTTCAGTGTGTGTGTAAATATATATACACACACACACATATATATATATATATATATATATATATTATATATATAGGATATATGTATATATAGGAAGGAACTGCAGATGCTGGTTTACATCGAAGACACAAAATGCTGGAGTAACTCAGCGGGAAAGGCAGCATCGCTGGAGAGAAGGAATGAGTAACATTTTGGGTCGAAACCCTTCTTCAGACTGATGACAGGCATTGGCGGGACAGAGATAGAATATAGTCAGAGACAGTAAGACTGGTAGGGGAAGGGGATGGAGAGAGAGGGAACACAAGGGTTATGAAGTTAGAGAAGTCAATATTCATACTGCTGGGCCTCACCCGAGCAAAATATGAGGTACTGTTTCGCCATTTTGTGCTGGGCCTCGCTCTGACTGTGGAGGAGGCCCAGGTCAGATTGGGAATGGGAGGGGGAGTTAGTGCTGAGCAACCTGGAGATCAGGTAGGTTAAGGCGGACGAAGCGGATGTGTTCAGCGAAACGTTCGCTGAGCCTGCGCTTCGTCTCGCCGATGTACAGGAGTTGACACCTGGAACAGCGGATACAGTAGTTGAGGTTGGAGGAGGTGCAAGTGAACCTCTGCCTCACCTGGAAAGATTGTCAGGGTCCTTGGATGGAGTCAAGGGGGGAGATAAAAGGACAGGTGTTGCATCTCCTGCGGGAAGGGGTGGTTTGGGTGAGAAGGGACGAGTTGACCAGGGAGTTACGAAGGGAACGGTCTCTGCGGAAAGCAGAAAGGTTTGGAGATGAGAGGATGTGGCCAGTAGTGGGATCCCGTTGGAGGAGTCGAAAATGTTGGAGGATTATATGCTGTATGTGACGGCTGATGGGGTGGAAGGTGAGGATAAGGGGGACTCTGTCCTTGTTATGAATGGGGGAAGGGGGAGCAAGAGCGGCACAGCGGGACATCGAGGAGACCCTTGTGAGAGCCTCTATAATGGAAGAAGGGAACCCCCGTTTCCGAACGAATTAGGACATCTCCGACGACCTGGTATCCTAGTTACAAATATCCTCATTCTTTAGGAAAAGGGGGTTCCCCTCTTCCATTATAGATGAGGCTCTCACTGGGGTCTCCTCGATATTCCGCTGGTGTTTTTTGAACATGGCATGCAGCTCCTCCAGTGCTAGATGGATGTGTGCCTGGGATGGGATGTAGGTCACGGTATGGATGGTGGAGGTGAATTCCCTCGGGAGGTAGAAGGGGCAGCACTTCACTTCCAGGTGCCAAGTGTAAGCTCCACGAAGAGTTGACCATGAGGCAGACACCACCGCCTCCCTTTCCCCGATGCCTGCGTTCGGTCCATATGATGGATGGAGAAACCTTCAGGCTGGATGGTTGAGTCTGGGGAACTGGGCGTGAATCATGTCTCTGTGAAAGAGAGCATTCCCTCGGCTACCTGTCCACCTGTCAGAGAAGCGTAAGCAGATCAGGGCCCTGATGCATGGTTTTGTACTTTGAAATGGAATATAACATGCAAAGGTCTGCAGACATGCACATCAAAAAAAAGCATTATTAAACAGTAGTTGAAGCTGTGGTTCATCACTGCAGGGCTCAATGCCCATTAAACACTGACACAATGAGCAGAAGTCGCTTGTGGGGCCTGATATTGGACAGTTAGTTACCAGACACTGAGACACAAGGCTCAAGGCCTGGCTCATTGACCTTTTGATCACAGAGAAATCCGCAGCAAAGCAGCCAAACAAAGAGTGGGGTAGGGTACAGGGTAAACGGGATGGCTGGGGGATGCAACTGCAGTTTCCAACCCATTCAGCAGGTGCTATCAGTCCTCAATTAAACCCACACACACTGTACTGCCAAGAAGCATTCATAAGCTCTGCATCTCATTTTACTGGCTTCCCCACCTCGAGCCATTTGGTGATGAGATTTCATTGTTGCAGGATAGTCAATGAAAGGCTGAGTCCACTGCCAGATTCCTGAACCAGCAGCAATGTGGAGGACGGAGGTCCACGACAGGTTTCTGGTACAGTAGTGGTGTCAGTAATGCACCTCTCTATATGTAAAGCTAGAGAGACCACATTTAATGCTGATTCCATCCCATTCTAGGATAAGAGGTGTCATTATAAATAAATTACTGACATCTTAAAATTCTGCCACAGTAAGCAATTAAAAAAGCAAATGCCAATTTTTTTTTTTGTGCTCCTGTGAGGGTCTTTGAAAGGGAAAACAAATAAGCAAATAAAGAAGGCTCCATAACCTGAAAATTTTACCGGTTTCCCCTTCCAAAGGAGGTGCTTCATTGGCTGTTCTTCCAGCGTTTTCTACTTTTTGTTTAAGATCCTTGAGATATTACTAATTGAGAGGTGTTACATAAACATTTCCTTATTATCTACATGATTCTAATTTATCAAAGTCATAAGATCATGTGATAGTAGAATTAGGCCATTCAGCCTATCGAGTCTACTCCGCCATTCAATCATGGCTGATCTATCTCTCCCTCCTAACTCCTTCCTCCTGCCTTCTCCCCATAACCTCGCACACCCGTACTAATCAAGAATCTATCTATCTCTGCCTTAAATATATCCATCGACTTTGCCTCCACAGCCTCTGTTTTCAGACTTCCAGATAAGTAACCTCAGAGTATGTTCTAATTTAATCCAAGCTATCACCAAGCTATCTTACTTCACGACTGAGATCACTGAAGGAATGTCTGGAAGTTCTGGTTAAGGTAATACTTCATTCTCCGTTCCAACTGTGTCTTTTTCTTTCCTGCTGTTGACTATCATAGTCGTTTACATTCCCAATTTATTTTTAGCTGGTAATAGCCAATGACCCAAGTCTCAAGAAGAAAATTAAATCAGTACTATATTTGGACATTGTTTCCTCTTCGAAAACCAGGTGAAATTCAATTGTGTAAATGCAAATTTGTCCTACTTATTCTATGGAGACACAAAGAACTGCAGACTTCTGAAGAAGGGTCCCAGCCTGACACATCACCTATCCAGGTACTCCAGAGAGTTACTCCATTCTGAGTTACTCGAGTCTTTTTTATGCAAACCAGCATTTGTGGTTGCTTGTGTCTCCATTTTACTGCCTATTTTGAAGAACTTCCTCCTCCCTCCTACAGGAGTTCCTTGAGATCCTCTCTCACTTTTTTCCTGCTGCTCTATTGCTCTAAACTTGTTCCATTATTGTTATTTTCGCTTAGTCTCTAACAGGATTTGAATCTATTATCCATTACTAAGAGAATGCACATGTTTATCCCTGCGAAGGAGGAATTGCAGAATAATTGTTGAAATTCAACCTTGTTTCCAATGATGGGGAGCATATTGTGACTGCTGCCACTCACCTTTAAGAAACTGCACTACCTTCCAGCATCTGAGGGTGGTGCTATGACTTTAACTTTGTCTTAACCAGCCATCCATCATCTATCTATACTATCACTAAAACTCTCATCTTGACCACTTCCGGTTTGCTTTTTAAAAAATGTGTCCAAAAAACGGTACCCTTTATCGCTTGGATTTTCGCCACCTTACTCTCCGGTTTCCTCCCCTGCCAAGCGGTTTTGTTCCACTCGGTGGAATTATACAAAAGTTATGAAGGTTTAAAAAATTGTGAGATCATCAGATTGGTCTTCTCGCCTGTCAGTCACCATGAAGGTAACGGCCCTTCCGGCACCTGCTGGAGAATAAAAATCCCCAGAGGCAGGGCTGAGTCTACTAGTGCTGATTGAGTCCGCAAGAGTGTAGTCGGGAAAGTCGCTGTGTGGAGTCGGGTAAGCCGCTGTGTGGTGTTGGGAACGTCGCTGTGTGGTGCCGCGGCCGGTGGCTGCTGAGTGGAGTCCCTCCCCCCCCCCACACACCTCCCCTCACCCCCTACACCCCCTCCTACCCCCTTCCCCCCTCCTCCCTCCTCCCACCCCAGATTCTTTTTGAAATAATTGTTAATTTGTCTGAGGGCATAAGGGTAATAACATGGCAGCAGAAAGAAAATAAAATGCATCGTTCATAGTGTCAGATGCAAATTTACTACTTTTCACTGTGCAGTGACACAGTGGTCAATTTGTGCAGATTTAGCTCCCACAAACAGCAATGTCAGATTAGTCCGATATTTGATTTTCAAGAGCTATTCGAAGAAAAGTATTAGTTGGAGCACCAGTAAAAGCATTCCTGTTATTCTTCAAAATTGTGCTGTGGCAATCTTTTAAGCCATGGGAGACCATTAATGGAGCCTCGGATCCAAAAGGGCACATCTCAAGATTGTACAGCAGTGTCTTAGTATTGCAGAAATTATTGAACAGTGCCATTCCTGCATTGTAGAGTCACACAGCACAAAAACAGGCCTTTTTGCACAACTCATCCTTGTTGACCAAGATGCCCCATGTAAGCTAGTCCCATTTTCCAGTGTTTTGCTTATCCCTCTAAAACTTTCCAATCCATGTACCTGTCCAAATGTCTTTTAAATGTCATTATTATACTTGCCTTAATTACCTTCTCGTTCTATATACTCATGGCCTGTATTTTTTTTTAAACTTGTTCTTTGGGTTCCAATTAAAATCTTTCCCCTCTTACTTTAACCTCTGCACTCTAGTTCAAGATTCCAGAGCCCTGGGGAAAAAAGACTGTGCATTCACCCTATCTATTCTCCTCATCATTTTATACACAGAGGTGTATAAAGATCATCCCTTAGCCTCAGATCATCCCACGCGTCAAGAAATGAAGTCTTAGAAACATAGAAACATAGAAACATAGAAATTAGGTGCAGGAGTAGGCCATTCAGCCTTCGAGCCTGCACCGCCATTCAATATGATCATGGCTGATCATCCAACTCAGTATCCGTACCTGCCTTCTCTCCATACCCTCTGATCCCCTTAGCCACAAGGGCCACATCCAACTCACTCTTAAATATAGCCAATGAACTGGCCTCAACTACCCTCTGTGGCAGAGAGTTCCAGAGACTTACCACTCTCTGTGTGAAAAAAGTCTTTCTCATCTCGGTCTTAAAGGATTTCCCCCTTATCCTTAAGCTGTGACCGTCTGGACTTCCCAACATCGGGAAAATCTTCCTGCATCTAGCCTGTCCAACCCCTTCCTGCATCTAGCCTGCCAACCTCTCCATATAGTTCAGGCTTTCGGGTCCGGCAACATCCTCGTAATATTCTCTGCACCCTTTCAAGCTTCATGGTAAATTTTCTATAGCAGGGTGACTAAAATGGAATACAATACTGCAGGTGTAATTTTCTTGCATACTCTTCAAAATCCTCTCGGGCTTATTCTCTTGAATTTTATTATTCCCCCCCCCCCCCCCTTAAACAGTATTATAGACACTCTTATTACATGACAAATTGTTGCAGCCAATTTATGTTAATTTATGTTTTTGCATTGTGGTAACAATGAAATGAGCACTAACATGTGCGTAGGTCACAGATGTGAGGGCCAGCGTGAGAGCCAGTGACATGTAGATTAGTTAGCTACTGGATACACAAGATCATGAAAAAATGGAAACAGAAGCAGGCCACCAGACCTTTGTGATAATGGCTGATTTATGCTGGTCTCAACTCTGCTTTGAAGTCAGTTTCCCGTAGCCCTCAG
>CM069138.1:59973892-60070502 GCA_035221665.1 Okamejei kenojei
TCCCCCCTACTCGGATGAGTCAGGCCAGGAGGAGGATTTCCCTCCTACAACATTATGGGTAACGTCTTTGGGCGTTTATCCAATATGGAGCAACCTATGGATGAGGTATGCTCACTCACCTAATATGGTTCCGTGATACGGAGACTATAACGCCGGTCTCCCTTCATGCCTGTGGCACGCCTGGTCAGGGCTGCTTAACACGCCCCACTCCGTGAGGGGAGTGTCAGGTTCAGTATATTGACTGACTCCTTAAATACGGATGTATGTCAGAAGGACATACTGGGATGCATGAGATGCGTTTGGCATCACACAGGAGTTGCCTGCCTTTGGCATCCAGGATTTGTGATACCTTCGTAAACAGGTGACCTCTTCAAAAGAACTGGGCCTGTAAGCATCAATGTATCTCACTTAGCATCAACTGCAAGAACGTCATGGTTTTGAAACGGGCTGCGAAGGTACCACAATGCCTAGGCGAATTGTGCAATCTTTAAATGTGCGGCAGTAACAGTTCATTTGGGTTGACATTGGAGGTGGCATCAAGGCCCAGGAGATGAAAGCTCCTGTGGTTTTCTACTAAATTACTGGCTTCAGGCCATCCGGCCTTAGCAGCACTCAGTAGATGGTCCGGCCAGGCCACTTATGGACTCCAGCAAGATGCATGCACCATTTCGTGATGAAACTGTTTCTGCAAAATACGACATAGCTGCATTAAACCCGAAGTTTTGCGGTCTGTGTACGTCCAGTAAACATCCCAGCCATCTATTCTCCCATTTGGAAGACCTGCCATAAACAAGTGAAAGACTTACATGGACGAAAAGTCAAAAGCTTGTGGTTTAATCAAAAGCATCTACTACAGGGGAAGTCTTCACTGGTTAGACGTCAGCACCCCAACGGGACTCCTACTAGCAATAAGCGGTTTGCTGAAGCTAGTGGCAGCCATGAAGTTGATCTTCCCGGGCATAGGTCTTTTTTAGGCCAAGGCCGGCCGGCCCATCAGGAAAATGTGCAATCCTCGCACCCCAGCAGTTCAATTCCTTCAAAACCAAAGAGGGACGGAACAGAACCCGTAACGTCGGCCTATCTCCTTCGCTCCTTAGAGCTGCTGCACTCGTTGAGTTTCTCAGCTTTTGTGTATCCCACCGTTATAGGGCCCCGTTGGCCTTGTATCTTAAGACACCGGTAACCATGGAGGTTGGTGGGTGTGGTTCATTCGAGAATTTGGGGTGTGTGGATCTGTTACAAGTTGGTGGTAGATGACACTTGTTTTTGCATGAATGGCGGTGGATAACTTCAGACCCGGTTTTTACAGCACAGTATAAAGGTGTTCAAAATTGATTTTTTACCTAACTCATTTTCCACCCACACTACATACGCCAAGTTGGCCATTATATTCATTCCAACAGAGGGGTGGATATACAAGCAGAATTCATACATTACACAAAAAAGGGTAATTGAGAGAATCAAATCATGAAAGTCATCAATTCGTCTCCAATATATTCTCTAGGCAAAAGAATGATGGGGTGTTGTCAGGTTCTTACTTGATTTACAACAAACTTAACTCGTTACATGCAGTATAGACATTTTTAAAATGAGAAAATTCTTTACTGCTAGACAACTAATTTCTATAGGAATGCTTATGGCATGCATCGATCTCATAGGTTGCATATTATTAGTTTCAATTACTAGGATCACCGGAGATATTTGAAATTTTAGCTGGTGGATGACGCAGCTATGGCAGTTTTAAGCATTGTCCGAATGGATTAACTTCAGCACCCATGGTTATTTACCAAATTATTGAAGCATGTGCTCGGCCTGCTCAGAGTTCAAGAGCTCATTGTTATGGCCTATTGGGTTTGATTTTATAATTGTCAGGGAAAATACTGCATTGGTAATCTAGCTGTTTCCTGCCACATAACTTGGTATTTCAGATATTGGTTTCTCATCCATCAGTTCTAAATCCATGTTATTACGACTAGGGCTTTTGATTGTTTAGGATTCACTATGTAATCTATAGGATATTGTATGTGACTCTGCCTTGGGGCAACGAGATGATAGAAGTTATAGTATCCGTGTTAACCTTGTTGTTATGGAAGCAGCAGCCATTCTATTCACCAGGGCGGTTAGTGTAATTGGCCAGATAGTGGCTGCTTTTCACAGCTGCCCTATTGTGCCCTTGCATTATGCAAAAAGTTTGGCTAGCCGTGCAAAGGAGGCAAGCACTTTAGTCCCATTTAGGTCATTTTAATACACGGACCTATGCTTTTATCGGCTGAATGTGATATACAGAGTTACAAGGGTGGAACGACCATGTTAAACATTGCCTCAGTGACATTTTGATCAGTAAACACTTTAGTTATAATGCAAAAACAAATGCAAGTGCACAAGGATGGGGAGCTATAACACCATCTCTAGTTGCGGTGGCAGGATGGGATATGCATTGAATTAACATTTATCCATCAATATGGTATAAACTCCCCCCACCTGGAGATGCTGGGGGCATTCCATGGGTGTAGGCATGTTCGACTTGCAAATTGATAACCACTACACGCGGTGGCTATATTTATCACATTGTTGAATCAGGATGGAGAAGGTTTGTGGTCGTTAAGGTGGGGGTGAGGGTGGTTTGTTGTTGGGTGAGCAGAGTCCGACGGGCAAGGTAGTTTTACATGGAGATGGACACTAGGTCACGTAAATTTAATTATAACACGGAATGGATGTTAGATCACAAAAGTGTTTAACAACATTATTATTGGCATCGCTATGGAACACCGGGATATTGACTTGTTTGCTTAATCACCAGTTGCCAAATTATGTTGCATGGGAGCCAGACCCAGGGCAGTAACGGATAGATTGCATTCCGTTAACTGGGGTGGGACATGTTTTTTTGCCTTTCCTCCATTTTGCCTCATCAGCCAGTACTTGCTAAAAATCAAGCAAGATTCTGCATCATGTATTTTTAGTAGTGCCTGAATGGCCTACCGCAGCCATGATTCCCCGTGGATGTTAGTATATTAACGGAAATATATGGTTATCATGTTAAAGCATAAAACAATGTGTTGTTCATCCGTGACTTCAGGAATCTCACCCTCTGCATGATAAAATCAAACATTGATTTGCAGAGTTTAAGAACGTACCCTTTTCTGGGGCTTAGATTATCCGACCGAATGGGGGACATGAAAACACTGCAGCTTGGAGGCGGGACTAGTACCAAGGAAGCAGTACATTTCATACATCAAGCGATGGGAAGTGTTTGTGTAATTCAAATATAAACTTGTAATACGGCACGTCAGTAGCTATGTTACAATAACTTTACTTGAGACGGCGCTGCAGTTCTGAACTTCCCCCGTGTGAGCGACGTCACTTTGGCGCCTTTCAGAAGAGGGCGGACGGGTTTAAAGTTGCCGTTTTTATTCAGACAGTTCAAATCGATCCATCTCAGGGGATTTCATTGCTGAAGATAAATTGCTCCGACATTTGTTTTAAGAAGGTATTTTTAAATACTCCGCTAGATCATTTATTAGCTAATTTAAAAAATCATCTTCAAAAGCCGGTTAACACCAACAACGGGAAGGATTTTACGTAGGGAATAAAAGAAGGTACACAGTATATTTTTACATTAAAAAGTGCTTCTTAGGAAGCCTTTATTCCAAATTTTCATGTTGCACGAAAAGGGGACAAAAAATATTATACGAACTGGCAGTATTTTTCCTGCAACTGTGGGTTAAAATTCACCGCACACCGCAACGTTCCAATCACGCCAGTTCCACTAAAACCCACTCGCAAGTTGATTTAAATGGCCATTAATTTACGGGAATTAAACACTAAATTCCTTCCATTTGGCCTATAAATTCATGGACAATGAGATTTAAAAATCATGTTATGTTGTGAATTCTTGTGTGAATGTTATTTGGACACTTAGGCTTTTAAAAATGTTAACTTTTCTTTAAGAAATGGATAGATGTTTAGATCTAGTAATTGAAATTTTGTAATTAGCTACAATTAGGTAACTAACTAATTAAGATGCTTTAATTTCAGGTCATCCCAAGTAAGATTGTTTCATATTTGTTTCAGAATGCTTCAATCTATAATAACTGAAAATTCCATTGAAATTCACTTAATTTTTAAGAAAGTTATGGGCTTTTGAGTGTCCTAGATCACAGCTTTTGAGTTAAGTCAATGGAAAGGCAATGGGGAACAAGATGCTAATTTCCGAGTATGAAAATGGCCATAACCTTTTTAATACTAACGATATGAAAGTGAATTAGGTGTCAAATTGAACTTCTTTTTATGCTTTATCTGATGGGATAAATTGCAGACTTGAAGGTACGTTTGTAACATACCTAAAAAACACTGGTACATGAGGAAATGTTCTGTGTTTTGTTTCACAGAGACATGGCTCACTCCCAGCTCCCTAGAATCAAACGTTAAGTTTGAAGGTTTCTCCATGCATCATATGGACCACACGCAGACATCTGGGACAGGGAGAGGAGGACGTGTCTGCCTCATGGTCAACTCTGCGCGGTGCTCAGATGTGGCAGTTCTGTCTAACTCCTGCTTTCCGCACCTGGAACATATGTCGGTGAAGTGCCATCCCTTCTACCTACCGAGGGAATTGACTGCCATCATCCTGACCGCGGTCTACCGCGGTCTACATCCCACCCCAGGCAGACGTCCATCTGGCACTGGAGGAGCTGCACGTCGTGGTCAACAAGCACCAGACAGCCTAGCCCGAGGCGTTTAGTACCATAGCCGGGGACTTCAACAAAGCCAACCTGAAAAAAGTTACTATCAAACTACCATCAACATGTCTCCTGCAGCACCGGAGGATTAAGCACCCTTGACCGCTGCTATACGACCACCAAGGATGCTATCGCTCTAATCCCTCACCCTCACTTCTGGAAATCCGACCATTCAGCGTGCTGCTTCTTCCTACATAGAGGCAGCAACTGAAGAGCGCACCCCCAGAGGTGAGGATCTGCACAGAGGCTGGTCGAGGAGGCAGAGGAACAACTACAGGTCTGCTTGGAGGTAGTAGACTGGGCAATGTTTAAGGACTCGGCAACGGACCAGAATGAATACACCACAGTCATTACAAAATCATAAGGAAATGTGTGGTGGACTGTGTTCCTACAAAAAACCTTCGAGTGATTCCTAACCGGAAGCCTAGTATGAACCAGGAGATCTGCATTCTTCTGAAGTCCAGATTCCTGGGCATTCAGGTTTGGTGACGCAAAGTCTGTAAGAAGTCCAGATACGACCTTGACAAGGCCATCAAAAAGGCCAAAACGGACGTGGTTTTAAGCTGGAGGATGGGGCGGATGTTCGGCAACTGTGGCAGGGCTTGAATGCCATCACCTCCTACAAAGGCAAAATCAGGAGGCAGCTCAAGCGACAGTGAAGCATCACTCCCTGACGAGCTCAATGCGTTCTACGCACACTTTGATAGGGAGAACACTGAAGTGCCTTCCCGAGCCCCCATACGCTCTGATTGTATTACAGTCAAAGTCACAGAGGCGATGTCAGAAGATCCTCAGAAAGTGTCTGAACCTAATGGTATACCTGGTCGAGTTCTCAAAACCTGTGCAGACCAACTGGCTGGGGTATTTGCGGATATTTTCAACTCTCACTACTAAGGTCTGAGGTTCCCACCTGCTTTAAAGAGGGCATCAATAATACCAGTGCCCAAGAAGGTTAATGTGATTTTTTTTTTTGTGTGCCTCAACGACTATCGACCAGTGGGGCACTACGTCCGTGGTGAGGAAAACTGCTTTGAGAGGTTATGATGGCGCATATTAACTCCTACTTTAACATGAACCTTGACCCACTACAGTTTGCCCACCGTCACAATAGGTCACGGACGATGCGTTCTCACGGGCTTTCCACTCCACACTGGGCCCACTTGGACAATAAAAGCACTTACGTCAAGCAGTGGTTTATAGACTACAGCTTGGTGTTCAATACCATCATCCCTTTCAGCTGGTTAGGTGAAGGAGATGTGGTGTTGCGGAGCTTCCGTCCAAACACAAAAATAGTAAGTTTAAACATATTTTTGAATTCTGAGGAGACACAGCGATACATTTAAATATCTTTGTGTATTGCTGTGACGTTGCAGAGACTCGTTTCTGCTTGTTTTTGGGGGACTGCGAGCAGTCTTATTAACTAAAGGCATGTCCCACCAGCATGCGACTGCATGCGGCGAGCGCGACCTAACGTGGTCCCTTGAGCTGTACGGCCTCGCAGGGCCTGTCCCACTTCAATTGCCGGAGCCGTATGGAGTTGTGCGGGGCTGTATTTGGGGAATGTCAAAAGAATGGGGGGCAAGGTGGCAAAGAAGATTAAACACATGGGGAACAATACCTCCCAGAGAGAACTATATTCCACCCATCCCCTCACCTCCCATTAGGGAGTCTGCAAGCCCCTAATCCAGCGGGGGTGGTGGGGATCGGGCGGGAAGAGGGGGTGCCACAGAGGGAGGTTGGCTCAGATGACCCCAGAGTTTGTGAGCTCCTCCCCATCAAAAAAGAGAAGGAGGAATCTCTAGGGAGGAGCGGAAGGGGGAAATGAACGGGGATCCTCCAGGGGGGAGGGGAGTACTGTGGTGGGATGAAAGACTCCCACTCTCTGGTTCGAGCCCCGGTCCCCATGTTCTTGAGGGGATTCTGGGTGAGGGTGGCGATGGGGACCACTCTGGTGATATGGAGCAGGAGGAGATTCTGTTGAGTCCCGCATCACGGCACCCAAGGAAGCCCAGGAGCAACCCACCGAGGATGAGGCGCAGAACACGCCTCTGGAGGTAGAGACAGTAGGTGGAGAAGGGGTAGGGGTAACCACCCCTCCTCTCCCTCAGGACCCTGATTCTGGTGCACCTGAGTCCACTCTGGGCCCAACCTGGGTAGGGTATAGCCACTGTTGATGGTCATGACTCCCCGGGAACATCGGGGAAGGCCCCTCTGCCACTGGACCCAAGGTTGGGATTGAGGTGGAGGTGAGTCCAGTGGGTGGGGCAGATGCAACCGCAGCACAGGGTGGGGCGGGAGTATGGAGCACTAATTAGCAATGTTACAAAATTTTGAGATTTTAAATTATCTCTACACACAAAGGGTGTGTCTGGGGATGGGGATGGTGACTCCACTGCAGCGTGCAGGTGGAAGGGGACTCCTCGGACAATGAGTCAATGGATGTTCTAGCTCTCCCCCGATGCCGTTGCACTCATTCCAGTGGAGGAAATCCGCAAGTTTATCCAGGCCGCCGAAGGAGCCCAACATCGGCCCATACTGCCTCCCTCGGTGGCCATACCTACACAGGCTCACCAGCTCTCTCAACTTCATCCTCAGAAGGAGGGGGAGGGGGAGGGGCAAGGGGGTGAAGGGGAACAACCCGCGTCAGCTCAGGTCCTTCTTGGACGACCTGGAGAAGGTCACCAAGACCAAGAGCAGTGTCATTCCCTATGAGGGTAGAGAGACCAGTAGAGCATCCCTTGTAGCCAGGAGCACTGCCACTCCGCCTGGGGTCTGTTGGGGGAGAGGTGGCTCCGCTGTCAGTGACCAAAGGACCGGTGATGGGATCTAGGGAGTGGGCTGGTTGAAGATGTGCTGGTTGGGTTGCTCTTAGGCCTGGCCAAGCTGGCCATCCGCGAGTCACGGCACCAGGTGGAAGAGGGCGTTGCCCGAGCCAGATGTTTGCCCCTTTACCGGGGTTATGTCCGCGCCTGGGTGCTGTTGGAGAGGGTGGTGTAGTCTGTAACATTGTTGTTTGTAATTTAATGTCTGAATAGCTTGGTGATTCCGTAATATGGCGGTGGGTATGTCACCACGGTTTTGGTTTTATTTTGGCTTTTGTATCATGTTGAAATTTAAATGAATTATTTTTTGATACAAAAAAAAGCTGGTTACCAAGTTCACGGAACTGGGTCTTTGCACATCTCTTGTCCCAAATGGATCATCGGCAAGGGACCACAGTCTGTATGAATTGGCAGAAATACTTTTTCTTCAATAACAATCAATACGAGAGCACCTCAAGGCTGCATGCTCAGCCCCCTGCTCTACTCACTCCATACTCATGACTGTGTAGCCGGACACAGTGCGAACAGCATCTTCAAGTTTGTCGATGACACCACCGTTGTGGGACGAATTACAGATGGTGATGAGTCAGAGTATAGAAGTGAGATCGACCGATTGACCAAATGGTGCCAGCACAACAACCTGGCTTTCAATATCAGTAAAACCAAAGAACTGATTGTGGACTTCGGAAGAGGAAGGATGAGGACCCACAATCCTGTTTATATCAATGGGACCTTGTCTATATCAATGGGACGATGGTGGAGAGAGTCAAAAACTTCAAATTCCTGGGTGTGCATATTTCCGAAGATCTTTCCTAGACTCTGCACACTGATGCAATAATAAAGAAAGCACATCAGCGCCTCTACTTCCTGAGAAGATTACGGAGATTTGGTATATCAAAGGGGATTCTTTTGAACTTCTACAGGTGCACAGTAGAGAGCATATTGACTAGTTGCATCATGGCCTGGTTCGGCAACTTGAACGACCAGGAGTGGAAAAGACTGCAAAAAGTTGTGAACACTGTCCAGTCCATCACCGGCTCTGACCTCCCGACCATCAAAGGAATTTATCGGAGTCGGTGCCTCAAAAAAAGCAGCCAACATCATCAGAGGACCCACACCATCCTGGCCACACACTCATCTCACCACTGATATCAGGAAGAAGGTACAGCAGCCTGAAAACTGTAACATCTAGGTTCAGGACCAGCTACTTCCCTGCAGCCACCAGGCTACTAAACACTACAACCTCATATAAGCTCCGAACTATAAAAAACTATTACATAGACTGCTACTATGATGATGATGATGATGATGATGATGATGATGATGACGACGACGACGACGATGACGGTGATGGTGATGATGATTGCACTATTATTGTTTGTTTTTCGAGTATGCACACACACACCAGGCACGTGCCATCAGGGTAGGCAAGGTAGGCACTGCCTACCCTGACTAAAATTATAACATAGTAATTACTAAATATAAATAGTAAAGGCATGGGAGAATTATGCCTATGTAAGAGCTCTTAGGTAGGCATAATTCTCCGTGCCTTTCATCCGCAGCGCTTGTAACACGGGAAGGTCTGTGCAGCCCACGTGCCGTCAGCGCTGCCTGAAGCTGTCAATTTCAATCAGGGCTGAAGGCAGCTGAAATTCTGCCTTTGCAGCACAGCACATGTGCATCAGTCTACTGCGCATGCGCAGCGCAAGTTTCTTGGCGGAGTTTTCAAATATGGTTTCTTGTGTACCAATGATGTGGTAAGTACATTTCTTGGTGATGCTTTTAAATACCGTATTTCCCGGGGTGTGGGGGTAGGGGGGAGAGCTTCTTTCCAAGCGTTTGGGGAGTCTGGCCCGGGGTAAAGTTGCGGGGAGGGCACGAATGTTATGAAGGAGGGGATTGGGATAATGCCATTTGCGGACGCTCCTTGCACAGAGGCGTGGAATGCCATCGCATTGAGGCAGGGGGAAGGGGGAGGAGAGAAGTAGCTCGTGTGGGCTGAGCAGTGCCGCTGGGCTGGACAGCGGAACCAGCCACCCACCTTAGCTCCTTCTACCGGTCCCCGCTCACCTATGGCAGCTCCCCGTCTAAAAACCTCTCTCCTGCCGCTAGCTGGCCTCACTCACGTCCTTAAATTCCGACAGCGCGATTGAGGTTACTCGGCTGTGGGAATTTAAGGATTTGCAGGAAGCCGCTGACCATGAGCGAAGTCGGCGAACGGCAGGTGACAGGTGTTCTGACGGAGAGCAGTGCCAAAGGTGAGCGGGCCGGCAGAAGGCGCTTGAAGTGGCGGCAGTTCTGCTGTTGGGTCCCGGTGGCCGCTAGCAGCTCCCCGAGCTGCTTCTATCCCCAGCTACAGTGCGTGGCTTTACGCCCGGAGAGCTGCGGCAGTGTTGTCATTCAATAAGATGACAACTGATTCAACTATTCCCTGTACTCACATCTCCATTCTCTCCATCTCTCCATCTGCCATCACCCTTCACCCCCCCTCCCCCTCCCACCCATTCAGTAATTCAGAATAAAGGAGACTAAGAAGCCTTGGGAAAATTGAATTGTCACTGTTTTTTTTAAAAATATTTTTTAACGGAGAGGACAATCTGCGCATGCGCGGTTTAATTTTTTTTAAGCCGACTGAGCGCCTACCCTGAGTCATTACTCACGCATGTGCCTGACACACACACACACACACATACACACACACACACACACAACCACACAACACACTAAACTAAGTGGGACCTGTTGGGTCCCAGCATCACACGGGAGGGCTGGTCCCCCAACGTAATATTCCCCACCTCTCCACCAATTCCAATATTGGTGGCCAGTGGGGGGAGGGGGCTTTCTGCAGCGTTAGTATGGGTGTTGTGGACTGAAGGGACTGGTTTCCAGTGGGCTAGTAATGGACATTGTGGGCCGAATAAAATTATTGGGCTGGTGGCTCAGTCACTCAGCCTGTTGAGCTGGCAGCTCACTCACTCATGGCTTGCAGTTGACTCATGCCATTCCTTGAAATCCCATTTCAAGCAGGGTGCAAGGCCACCAAATTCAAGTGCAGTTTCTTGCCACTTCAAACAGGGTGCAAGGCCAACAAATTTCAAGTGCAGTTTCTTACCATTCCAAGCAGGGTGCAAGGCCACTAAAGGACCAGCGAGTCGTGACCTCTCCCCTCCTCCATCTTGCGGAGATTGAGCCACGCCCACACTTCTGGGTTTTATAGGCTTCCCACCTCCCACCAGAAGGGGCGTGACCTTCATGGCATGATTAAAAAATGTTGAGATTCTCTCTCCTGTCAAACACTAATAATTCTTATTTTTCATCGAAGAAGCCTCGGCACCTGATGAGCGGATGGGGACTCATCTTACTCGAAGATCCGTACATGGTAGCATTTTTTTCAAAAAATCAATATAATGCGCAAACAGGAAGTGGTCAAGATTAGACTTTTAATTATATAGGAGGCAAGGCAATTTTAAAATAGGCAATGCAACTTTAATTAGGCAACACAGCTTTAGCATTTGCAAATCAAAAGCAACACAGCTTTAGCATTTCCAAACAAAGCAACACAGCTTTAGCATTTCCAAACCAAAGGCAACACAGCTTCAGCATTTCCAAACCAAAGGCAACACAGCTTCAGCATTTCCAAACTATATTTTCAAAACCACATTAAGGGCACCTGTCAGGTCAGTAAAACCATTCACAGTTTAGTAGACATGTGTTCAGTGTTATTCACAGCTCAGACTGAGAGAATGACCCTCTCGCTCCCCCATCTTGCAGATACTGACTGAGCACACTCAACAGTTCTGGGTTTTTATAGTCCTCCGGAATGGGCATGGCTTCAGGAGAGAGAATATCAACATTTTTTAAACACTAATTCTCTTTTATTTTTCAAACCGATGGGCCCTGCGCAGCGGTGGGGACTCTGAGTAAGATGGCCAGAAATCACAGCGCATGTTGCAGCATTTTTCCTTAAATCAATATACAGAACAACAGGAAGTGGTCAAGATCAGACTTTTAGTAATATAGATGTAAATGTATGTGAGCATGTGTATATATACACACTGAACTCATTTATCATGTTATTCACACTGTCCCCACTATGTTTACATATTCTGTTGTGCTGCAGCAAGTAAGAATTTCATTGTTCTATCTGGGACAATTCTTCTTCTTCTGTCGTATGTCTTTTAGACCTGCAGCTCCATTGAGGTGGAGCCAGGCCAACGTGACATCGTCAGGTCAATCAGACCTCGTTCACCATTCGCTTGCTGGTGTTTCATACCGACTGTTGATTATGTGCTCCATTGTCTGTGTTGGACTCACTGTCCACGAGGCCCCACCTCTTCATTGCTACTCCATAGTGTCCAACGCCTGTCCTCAAGCAGTTGAGGGTTGTCCACTGCTTTCGGGCCGGTCCTGGCTAGGGACGTCCATGGGGTCTTCGATGTAATGGTGTATCCTAGATGGTTCCCGCTGACTTCCACTGGTCTCTCCATCTCGTTTTGACCCAGGCGGCCTTGGAAGTGTCAGTTGGTGTTGTGCAGAGCAGCTCTTGGTCTTGCGTGGAAAAGGGGTGCCGTGACTTGAGGTGCACACGTCATGGTGTCTCTGTGATGATCTGATGGAGGAGGTGGGATTCACTGGTCTGGCCTTTCGAGAGAGGGCCAGCGTGGCTGCTTCTCGTCTGATGTTGGCCGGGGCGATGCCAGCGAGGATGGGCAGTTGGTTTATTGGGGTGGCTCGTAGGCATCCGGAGACAGTCCGCAGGGCGTTGTTGAGGGCAGCATCCAGCTGTTTGGTGTGAGGGCTACGGCACCAAACTGGGGCGCAGTACTCGGCAGCTGAGAACACCAGGGCCACTGTGGACATGCGCAGTGTCTTCATCGTGGCTCCCCATGTGGTGCCGGCTAGGCAACGTATCAGTGCGGCACGGGCACTTGCCAAGGCAAAGGCAAGCGCCCAATCTGGGACATATGACAATAAAACACTCTTGACTCTTCACTCTTGACTTGTCCCTGCCTCAACTACTTCCTCCGGCACCTCATTCCATACACCCACCTTATGTGAAAAAGTTACCATTCAGATTTCAATTAAATTTTTCCCCCTTCACCTTAAACCAATGTCCTCTGTTTCTTGATCCCCCTTCTCTGGGCAAGAGACTCTGTGCTTCTACCAGATCTATTCCACTCAGGAGTCTGAAAGCAATGACCACCAGTTTCAGGAATACCTTCTTCCCCACAACCATCAGGCTCTAGAAGAGTACATAACACTAAAGGGCCTGTCCCACTGTACGAGGTAATTCAAGAGCTCTCCCGAGTTTAAAAAAAATCAAACTCGTGGTAAGCACATAAAATGTACGTAGCGGGTACGTCGGAGCTCAGGACGTCTCTTAGCGGCTCGAAACGCTAACAGCAGGTACTCAGGAAACGCAGTAAGCTCGTGAAGACTTGTGAAGATTTGGAAAAATGTCCATGAGAGCCCCAAGTACCTACGAACGGCTATTACCGTAATTCTCTGAGTTCGAATCAGGGGAAACTCGGGAGAACTCTTGAATTAGCTCGCACAGTGGGACAGCCCCTTTACTTTAACTATGAACCATGGACTGTTTTTCGTTGGACTAACTTCAGGCTTTCTTGCACTAGTATTGGAGTTATTGCTTTTCATGTTTATTATATATTCTCTTTGCATTGCATTTAAAGGCCTTTTATGCTGCAGCAAGTAAACATGTCATTGTTCTGTATAGAATTAAACACTCAAACACTGTTGACTCTGAAACTAGCCCGTTAGGCACAATTTTGCAATTAAAAAATGCTGGTCAAAATATGATTGTGGTATTTAATGTTTTCCTATGGACAAAGAGCAGAAGAAAATGTTGTATATTGAATATCCAAAGTCAATGATGTTTTTGTGAAAATTCATATAACAAACATTTGTAAATCAACGAATACCTGAGATCGCACTGCAACAGTAAAACTGTCAACCTCTGTATCCTGGAAGCTGTGATTGCTGGAATTGCTACTTTAGGATTGTTAATAACCATTAGTAATTTGTAACGAGGACAAAGGTCATTCCAGCAAGAACAGATGAAACGCATTCACACCGCAGATACTGTAATTGCTACCACTCCCTTCAGAAATGTAACTTAGTTTCATTTGCTTTGTCAAGAATATGTGAAGCAAATGTATGGGCTGTTCCTGCCCATCATCCATTACATAGTTGGTGACAGCACCTACGCCCTCACTTGAAGCAGCACAAGCAAGCCAGAGGGTTCTCATTGTAATGTAGTGAGCCAGAAGATATTTGCTGCTTCATAATGTGCTTACATTGATCAAATGCTTTCTATTGCACGTCAGTCCAATTCCATTTCTCATTCTTAATAATTTGGTACAATGATGTAAGCATCATTGTTAGATCGAGCAACCATGTGGAATGATATTTAATTACTCAGAGAAAGGTGCAGTTCTGCAATGTTGCCTGGACACCTGGCTTTCACAATGACATTAACCTTGACTTTAACTGGTCTCACTCTATGAGCATCTACCTTCAGACTGAGCTATACACCTTTGGCTGGACTTGATCATTTCTATTTTATATCACAATGCTGAATTTGCTCAACCCTTCCTCCAAAATATGCAGATTATCCTTTGCACTAACTGTTGCCATAAAAAGATTGTTCTAGTTTGTAGCTTTGGCCTTCAACACATTTTCAATGGTTCAATGGTTCCTTACTATCATGTATGCACTGCACAGTGATATTCTTACACCCATCACCATATTTTGGCACCATTTACTAAAGAAAAAGTCCAAAGTGTAAAAATCCGGTCCACATGCTGGATGTACTGGAGTGCCCCCGATCCAGGTAAGCCCAGGTGAGACCCAGGCTGTTACAGAACTCCTTGTCAACCTTAATTGGCTCAGCCCACAAACCAACACCCCTCTTCCTCGCTCAACCGTCTCTGTGTCCCGGGGGCACCTCTAACAGCATACCTTGCAGATGCTGGAGGCAATACCTCAGATCCTCTTCAACCGTCCCACTCCACTCGTCCGTCATCGCAGGCCGCTCCCTCCTACTCGACTTTCCAGTCTTCAGGGCTGAGCTCGGCAGCTTCCGAGCTTCCTCTGCAGGTGGCAGCCTGCCGGGTCCTTCTTTTGTGGCGGCAAACCAGGCCAGCCAGCACACTTGACCGCGGGTGGACTGAAAGGTCTGGCGAGGATTTGACTCTGTAGTTAATGCAGGAGTATAGCTCCTCATATGAATTGGTAGTGAGGTACTTCTGGCTCTCCTTATCCATAATCAGGCACTGCATAATCAATTTTAATTAAACCATTTGGGTTCTGTCAGTGGTATATATGGGTCCCAGGAAGATGGTAAAGTATATTGCTTGTTGTCTCCATTGACATTCCAATTTATGTTAGCTTGTAGTCACTGCATACTTTTACTGCTTTAAGTCCCTTTGATCCCACTGTTAACAGAATTTCCAATTGCTATGAAGTATTTTGATCAAAGGTCCATTTCATTTCAACATCATAAGTTCGATTCCACTTGGTTCTTTGGGAAATAAAGAACTGATCTTACTTTGCAGTTCACTGGCTTGATGTCAGATTTGATCCATGCACCTGCCTTATATTCGACAATTTCTGTGTTGGCATCTTGGGAGATGACATCAGATTTGGAGAACGGTGTCTTCAATTGACACTGGTTTATTTGTATGGTTGCTGAATATGACCTTCTAAATGAGTTTCAAATTTGCAGCCCAATCCCTACCAAACAGGATGGAATGTTTAGTTTAGTTCACTCTGACTATTTGTTTACAATTTTTCTACAATAGTGATAAGAATGACAGTGCTCAAGATTAAGGTAGGTATTTGGAATAGTCCCATAATGAAAGAAACTTCAGTGGTGTCAACCTGTATTCTTAATGATGTGCTATCAGGCAGCATAAAATTAAAGCCCTGATTCTTACGCTGCAATCATACCATGCAAATTCCCTATTTTTTAACTACTCTGTTCTCACTGTGCCAACGTTACATTAGAAATTGCTCTCTTAATGGGCCTGTCCCACTTAGACGATTTTATAGGCGACTGCCGGTGATTGTCATCATCTTGTCAGATCATGGAAAAACCGGCGACTGTACCCCATCCTACGACTATGTCTAAGACAAGCTACGACAACCTATAGGAACCTACGACCTAGTCAAAGTCACGCTACGGAAAGCTCCCGACACCCGGCGACACAATAGTAGTGACTTAGGACGTCCTCCTTCAACATACCTACAACTACACCTACGACAACCAAAGTCAAGCTACGACAAGCTACCAACCTGTAGGCATCAAGCTATGATAAACTACGACCCTGTAGGTGCCACAATGACCACCAAAGCAATGACATCATCTTATTTTACTATTAAAGGGTTTGCAGGGTGGGGTTTCCAATCATTCTGCATCAAGACTGCCATGAAGAAACTTCACAGGGCATTGCTCTCAGAAGAAGACGAATCCCTGCTGCTTGCAGCAGCTCTCATGCTTATAAATCCGGAAGACAGAAGGACAAGAAGAATGGATGATGAAGAAGCCCAATAAGAAGGTGTTTCTGGTTGAAGACCTTGTTCCATCAAGAAGATCAGGCTGCTTTCAGTAACTTCACTAGAATCCCCCCTGAGCTGTTTCAAGAGCTGAAGACACTGGTGGGCCCTTTCCTGGAGAAAAAAGGAGACCTTCATGAGGAAGCCACTGGAACCAGGCCTGCGGCTAGCCATCACCCTCCGCTACAGGGAATTACAGACCAGTTAGTCTAACATCGATAGTGGGGAAACTGCTAGAGTCAGTCATTAAAGATGGCATAGCAGCACATTTGGAAAGTGGTGAAAGTCAGCATTGATTTACGAAAGGTAAATCATGTCTGATGAATCTTATTGAATTTTTTGAGGATGTAACTAGTAGAGTGGATAAGGGAGAAGCAGTGGATGTGTTATATCTGGACTTTCAGAAGGCTTTCGACAAGGTCCTACACAAGAGATTAGTATACAAACTTAAAGCACATGGTATTGGCGGTTCAGTATTGACGTGGATAGAGAACTGGCTGGCAGACAGGAAGCAAAGAGTAGGAGTGAACGGGTCCTTTTCAGGATGGCAGGCAGTGACTAGTGGGGTGCCGCAAGGCTCAGTGCTGGGACCCCAGCTATTTACAATATATATTAATGATTTGGACTAGGGAATTGAATGCAACATCTCGAAGTTTGCGGATGACACAAAGCTGGGGGACAGTGTTAGCTGTGAGGAGGATGCTAGGAGACTGCAAGGTGACTTGGATAGGCTGGGTGAGTGGGCAAATGCATGGCAGACGCAGTATAATGTGGATAAATGTGAGGTTATCCACTTTGGTGGCAAAAACAGGAAAGTAGACTATTATTTGAATGGTGGCCGATTAGGAAAAGGGGAGATGCAATGAGACCTGGGTGTCATGGTACACCAGTCATTGAAAGTAGGCATGCAGGTGCAGCAGGCAGTGAAGAAAGCAAATGATATGTTAGCATTCATAGCAAAAGGATTTGAGTATAGGAGTAGGGAGGTTCTACTGCAGTTGTACAGGGTCTTGGTGAGACCACACCTGGAGTATTGCGTACAGTTTTGGTCTCCAAATCTGAGGAAAGACATTCTTGCCATAGAGGGAGTACAGAGAAGGTTTCACCAGACTGATTCCTGGGATGTCTGGACTTTCATATGAAGAAAGACTGGATAGACTCAGCTTGTACTCGCTAGATTTTAGAAGATTGAGGGGGGATCTTATAGAAACTTAAAAGATTCTTAAGGGGTTGGACAGGCTAGATGCAGGAAGATTGTTCCCGATGTTGGGGAAGTCCAGGACAAGGGGTCACAGTTTAAGGATAAGGGGGAAATCTTTTAGGACCGAGATGAGAAAAAAAATTTTCACACAGAGAGTGGTGAATCTCTGGAATTCTCTGCCACAGAAGGTAGTTGAGGCCAGTTTGTTGGCTATATTTAAGAGGGAGTTAGATGTGGCCCTGGTGCCTAAAGGGATCAGGGGGTATGCAGAGAAGGCAGGTAAGTGATACTGAGTTAGATGATCAGCCATGATCATATTGAATGGCAGTGCGGGCTCGAAGGGCCAAATGGCCTACTCCTGCACCTATTTTCTATGTTTCTATGCTACCTGCCATCAGGAGACTCCTACAAGAGCCTCTCCAACAACTTTCTTGTGACCCACAACAAACATCAGCAAGTTGTCCGAGAGACCTGTGAGGCCATCAACAATGCTTATGAAGATGAAGTGATGGACTACCCTAGTACATCACATGAGTGGAAGAAGCTGGAGCAGGGCTTTGATACAAGATGGAACTTTCAGCACACATGTGGGGCAGTGGGTGGCAAGCATGTGGCCATCAGATGTCCACCCAAGGGAGGTTCAATCTACTTCAACTACATGAAGTTCCATTCCATCATACTCCTCGCTGTGGTGGATGCAAACTACAACTTCCTGTGGGCACACCTGACAGTGTCGCAGATGGTAAGATCTGGAAAGAGGCCTCCCTTGGGCAAGCACTGGAAGAAGGAAGAGCAGGCTTTCCTGATCCAGAACCTCTGCCAGGAAAAGACAACCCTGATATCCACTACACACTGGTTGCTGATGATGCCTTCCCACTCAGGTCATGGATGATGAAGCCATACCCTCACAGGCAGATGTCAAGGGAGCAGAGGATCTTCAACTACAGGCTGTCCAGGGCTAGGAGGGTCATGGAAAGCACCTTTGGCATCCTCACAAGCAGATTCAGATGTTTGCTGAATACGATGGCTCAGGAGCCCAAGAATGTGGAGACCATTGTGTATGCAGCATGTGTCCTCCACAACCTGATCCGTACCAGAAGTGCAGCAGCAGTCATTGAGGAGGGTGACCGAATGGACAACCAGACGGGCAACATCACATCAGTCTCATGGAGAACTGGAGGACAGGCTGCACCTATAGTGCCACTGGAGTGATTGCCAGGAAACACCGGCAAAAAGAGAGCCAAGGAGCATCTCTGTACTTACTACAACTCTGAACTAGGCAGTGTACCATGGCAGAACGACATGACCTGAAGACCAGCAGCAAACATCCCACAC
The DNA here is from genome assembly GCA_035221665.1 of Okamejei kenojei. Lineage (NCBI taxonomy): Eukaryota > Metazoa > Chordata > Chondrichthyes > Rajiformes > Rajidae > Okamejei > Okamejei kenojei. Next base: position 59,992,564 of record CM069138.1, read on the forward strand.
CACAAACAGAAGTCCACCACTCCAGGAAGGGAGCCCACTACAGGCCACAAGATGTCGCCTTTCAGGATCACCCACATCCTCCCAAAAGAGTTTAATTTTTAATGCAGTGCACTGCTTGGTGTTTGTGTTTGTTTTATTCATCACAATATATAAAAATTATTTGCTTTTCAATGCAGTGCATCACGTGGAACTGTGCACTTACTTTTTTTCAATGCGGCAATCAAATTCACAGGTCAGCACCGGCGACAACCTACGTCACCTGGCGACAGCCAACGTCATCCTGGCGATCCACTACCACTGCACCTACACACGTGAATTCAAGCTAAGCTCCATGGCGTCAAAACCACTGTCGCCGCTAACTTTTCAACATGTTGATTAATTAGCGGCAACCAGAATGCCGTTACGACTTGTTGCAAGTCTGAGGAAACTACTCACGACCATGCAGGCGACACCCCAACATCCACCCGCGAACATGAGACGACCGTGTGGCAACTGCATAGTCTCCTGTAGTTAAAAAGGGCCTGTCCCACTTACGTGATTTTTTTGGGCGACTACAGGCCTGCCGCAACATTTTCAACATGTTGAAAATTTTTCGGTGACAGTGGTGACAATTTTTGCTGTCGTAGGTTGTTGTAGGTGTTGCCGTAGGTTGTTGAAGGTGCTGCCGTAGGTTGTGGCCAGATGTTGTAGGTGAATTCCATTAAAACTAGTCCTTGGCAGTCCTCTAAAGAGTCGCCTAAGCAGGACAGGCCAATTTTCCTGTTCCTTGAGTTTCAATCTACATGTTTGCTGTGTTAGACACAAAGTGCTGGAGTAACTCAGCGGGTCAGGCAGTATCTCGGGAGAAATGAAAAAGGTGACTTTTCGGGTCATTCAGACTGGAGGACCCAACCCAAAAACATCACCCATTCGTTTTCTCCAGAAATGCTGCCTGACCCACTGAGTTACTCTAGCATTTTGTGTCTATCCTCAGTGCATTATGCCCCTGTCTCACCTAGGCGATTTCTTTCGGCGATTACAGGTGACTGGGCTGTTTTCACATGTTTGCGGGGTGACGCCTGTATGGTAGTGAGTAGTCTCCTCAAGTCGCCTAAAGAGTCATAATGTTTTTCTGGTCGCAGCTGGATTTTGAAATATTCAAAACTTTTTGGCGACTGTGGGCTTGATGTACCTTGTCTTCTTCTGTCATAGGTGCTGTCATAGGTTGTTTCCAGGATGACAGGTTGTCGCCAGGTGCTGACTTCGGTGAATTCCATTGGCGACTACCTACATCAACCTACGTCAACTGGCGACAGGTACCGGCGACTGAATTGTCTTTAGCTGTCTTTATTCGTCGCCGGCAGGATCGTTGTTTGTCGTAGCTTGTCGTGCGTGGACGTAGGTTGACTTCAATTGTCGTAGGTTGTCGCCTGTGTGGTCGTAGGTTGTTGTAGGTGTGGTCGTAGGTGGACGTCCGAAGTCGCGACAATTGGGTTGCCGGTTGTTGGTAGCTTGCCGTAGCTTGACGTCGACTAGGTGGTAGGTTGTCGTAGACATTGTCATAGGGGGGGGCCCAGTCGCCGCTTTTTCGGCAACCTGCTACGACTTTGACAGTCGCTGGCAGTCGCCAAAAAAAACTCCTAAATGGGACAGGCCATTAAACCAGCATCTGCAGTTCCTTCCTACACAAGTTTGCTATGCATTCTTTCTTGAGGCATCAGTTGCATGGTCACTTCATAAGAATAATTGGAGGTAATTATTATCATATACTCTTTCAACCCCTAAACTATTTCTCCAAACACGATATTTTTAGCTTTCTGTGGAATCACAAAGTTAATGTTTGCACAATACAATCAGAGCTGACTTTTGTGAGTAAAATTACTTTCTCTCATTCCCTCATTGACTGTGTGATATCAATACCATCTTCCTCATCAAGAATATATGTCCCTTTATCATTCCAACAATTACAACTAAAATATAATTTGAAAAGTAATCAATATTTTAAATATCTTCAAGTTCAAGATTATTTGAAAAAATATATACAAGGATATCAAACTCTAACCTCAGATTTATTAGAGGAAGGAATGAATAGAAAGGCAGAATCAAGCAATTTAATATCATATTTATATAATATAATTTTAAATATAGAAACACCAACGACAGAGGCAATTAGAAGGGACTGGGAACTAGAGTTATTGATAAAAATCCCGAACGACAGATGGGAAAAAAATCTATTATATGTACATAAATGTTCGATTAATGTAAGACATAACCTATTTCAATTAAAAATTTTACACAGATTATATTACTCGGAAACCAGATTGAATAAAATATTTCCAAATGTCTCCCCCATTTGTGATAAATTTCAAACTCAAAATGCCACTATAGCACATTCCTTTGTCTCTTGTACAAAACTGCATACATTTTGGAATGAAATTTTTGGAACTTTTACAAAACTATTTAACACAAAATTGAACCCCAATACAGAACTGATTATCTTTGTATCAATGGAAGAGGGAAGTAAATTAACTATGTTCCAAGAAGCTCTTCTTAATTATGGTTTAATAACAGCAAAAAAACGTATACTCAAATTCTGGAAAAACGCAACCACGCCAACGTTCAAAATGTGGATTTCAAATATGCCGGAAACGCTACATCTTGAAGAAATGAGATTCCTCCTACTAAGCAAAGTAGACCAATTCTTAAAGATTTGGTCTCTTTTTATCGACTTTTTACAAGCATATGGTGCAACATAACATAACCTTAGAAATTAAATGGTTCAGAACCGGGTGACGGATGGGTAAAGATACGAAATAGGTATATCTCTCCTAATTTCTTTTCTCTCTACTTTCTCTTTTTCTTTCAATCTTCTTAGCTTTTTATCTCTGCTCTCTGTCTCTTTCGCTATCTGTTTCTACTCGCTTGTCTATCTATCGCTACACCCTTTATTTCACTGTTCTTTTATTATTGAATTAAAAATAAGAAGTTGTACAAGAATGGTAATGTGTATGTATGTATTAGGTACTTAGGTACCACACTACTGTACTTCTAACAAAAAAATATATATATATATATATATATATATATATATATATATATATATGTCCCACAAAATACATCTCCAAACTCTCCATATAGGATGCGAATGATTCACTTTATTATCATATCAAAAAATGGCTGCTCTGCCTGCAGTCCATCCTTTCACCCTTTTTTATTTTTAGCTTTAGTCACGTTTAAAAAAAAAATGTTTTTATGTCCTGGGTGGGGGGAGGGGAAGGGGGACTATTTCCTAGTCCCTTCCTGGTCGGAGGGGTGGCTTCCCTCCGAGCTGCTTCTTCGCCCCTTCTTCACGGCCTACAATCGGACTGGAGCGGCGTCTCCTGTCGGGACCTGCCAGAACCCCAGTTGCGGAGGCGGCGCAGCACTGAAACACCGTCATGGAGCGGGCGATGCCTTACCGGGTCGCCGTGCGGTCTGCGGGCAGTGCTGGATTTAAAACACCGCGGAGCCTGGGATCTCTCGCCGAGATCGCCAGTCAGAGCTCCGACCAGCGCGGCCTGTGGACATCGTGAGCTGCGGTCTCCGGGGAAGAAGCGGCCGTTCCAGACACTCCAAGCCGCTGCGGCGTGTTTCTCCCGACGCCCGGAGTTCCATTATTTGGCAAGAGGGCCTGAAAACATCGGACTGGCTGCGGAGGCCACAAATAGGCCCCAAACTCGGGTGATCACAGAGGAAGAGGACTGAAGTTTCTAATGCCTTTCTCCACAGTAGAAATGTTTGAGATTAGTATGCAAACTTAAAGCACATGGTATTGGTGGTTCAGTATTGATGTGGATAGACACTGGCTGGCAGACAGGAAGCAAAGAGAAGGAGTAAACGTGTCCTTTTCAGAATGGCAGGCAGTGACTAGTGGGGTGCCGCAAGACTCAGTGCTGGGACACCAGCTATTTACAATATATATTAATGATTTGGACGAGGGACTTGAATGCAACATCTCGAAGTTTGCGGATGACACGAAGCTGGGGGGCAGTGTTAGCACTGAGGAGGATGCCTGGAGGCTGCAAGGTGACTTGGATAGGTTGGGTGAGTGGGCAACTGCATGGCAGATGCAGTATAATGTGGATAAATGTGAGGTTATCCACTTTGGTGGCAAAAACAGGAAAGTAAACTATTATTTGAATGATGGCCGATTAGGAAAAGGGGAGATGCAACGAGACCTGGGTGTCATGGTACACCAGTCATTGAAAGTAGGCATGCAGGTGCAGCAGGCAGTGAAGAAAGCGAATGGAATATTGGCATTCATAGCAAAAGGATTTGAGTTTAGGAGCAGGGAGGTTCTACTGCAGTTGTACAGGGTCTTGGTGAGACCACACCTGGAGTATTGCGTACAGTTTTGGTCTCCTAATCTGAGGAAAGACATTCTTGCCATAGAGGGAGTACAGAGAAGGTACACCAGACTGATTCTTGGGATGTGAGGACTTTCATATGAAGAAAGACTGGATAGAGTAGGCATAAACTCGCTAGAATTTAGAAGATTGAGGGGGGATCTTCTAGAAACTTACAAAATTCTTAAGGGGTTGGACAGGCCAGATGCATCAAGATTGTTCCCGATGTTGGGGAACTCCAGAACAAGGGGTCACAGTTTAAGGATAAGGGTGAAGTCTTTTAAGACCGATATGAGACAAACATATTTCACACAGAGAGTGCTGAATCTCTGGAATTTAGTTTCAGAGTTACGTGAGTGATTCCGTGAAGAACCCCGCCAGTTGGCATGCGTGACATTACGTCTGACGCATGGCGCAACGACCGGCTGGGGGGAGCAGCGCTTCTCCAGTGGTAAGTTTAAAAAAACCTCAGGTAAGTGTTTAACTTCTCCGCGGTCTCTGCGTCTGGTAATTCTTGTTGCAGGAGGACAAGTGCAGATATGAAAAGATCCGGAACAGCGAGGCGAGCCCTGCCGACAATGTCTCAATCCCACAGGAGTGTGGGTAGAGGGCGGCCATCTACTTCATCAATGGAGTCGTTGGTTGTTAAACCAACGACCACAGACTTGTTGTCGGAGAACACTGTGCCTACGCCAGAGGGGCGTAAGGCTACTCAAAAGTCTGTCCGGCCGATAGACTCAGACGAGTCCAGATGAGAGGGTTTGACCCTAGAAATGGATACGGTGGATACTCCAGGATGGAGCTCCTGTTGGAGATAATGCTCCATCCAGAGCACCGGCCTCTCCAAGAGCCCGCGCCAGCAGCACCTGCTGGGCTGCCAGGTATTTTCCTCCAGGACAAGGAAAGTATACTGGGTCAGATGGAATCTGACGCCGACTCACAGGGGTCAGCAATAGAGGCTGCCCTACGGGACGAGCTGCAAGCACCAGAGGCCCCATTCCTGGCGGCCAGGTTTGCCGTCCCTACAGACTCTGGCGAGCCGCTTGGAGAGGAGCTGGCTGCCAGCATAAATTACCTGGCTTCCCATCAGCTCCAAGAGCAGACTATGGACACAACTGCCAGAAAATATGAGACCCCCGAGAACTGTGACCTGCTGAAGGTACCGACAGTTAAACATGCCATTTGGGGCCATATGGGGGCAAGCATCCGAGCGCAGGAGATTAAACTGCAGTGGGTGCTCAAGCTCTTGGTGTCAGGAATAACAGCTTTTGGTAGGTCGGTAGATGGTGGGCTCCTGACTGAAGTTCAGCAGGATGCCCTAGCTCTTATGTGCTATGTGCACTTTGAGATTAATTGTCTCAGAAAGAGCACCATCCGCCCCACCATTAATCCCAGGTTTGCTGCCTTATGCAAGCCTGACACTGTCCAGCTGCCGAATCTGTTATTTGTAGAAAACCTGGCCAAAAGGGTAAAGGAGCTGGACGACGAAGCCAAGACCGCCGGGCTTATCAAGGCGCTAGTAGCCAACAGAATTCTCCGACGGCAATACCCCTATAAGCGGTTCGCGGAATCCGGGGCTGGGCAAGGACCAAGCCGATCATTTAATGCCCATAACTGGCGCTTCCCAGCAGGAGCAAGGGGAAACATGCCTTTACAACCCAGGACCAGGCAAAGAGCACCGGTAACCATGGCGGTAGGTGGGTCTGGCTCCTGTCGAAACATATTGCGAGATAATTGCCTACCAGTTGGAGGGAGGTTACACAGCTTTCTGGGAGAATAGTGTAAAATAACCTTGAATGTGTTTATACTGCAGAGTATTCAAGGGTTTAAAATTGAATTTATTCCTACCCTGTGTCCACCCACCCAGCACAAGTCGAAATGGGCACTCATCTTCTCACAAAAAGAGAATTTGATGATACAAGCTGAAATAGCAAAACTATGCCTCAAGGGAGTAATTGAGAAAACAGTCTATCAGACCCATCAATTTGTGTCTAATGTGTTCCCTAGACCAAAGAAAGATGGTGGGTGTAGAATGATATTGGATTTAACAGGACTTAATCCATTTGTGCAGTATCAACATTTAAAAATGGAAACGTTTGTTACTACCAAGCATCTGGTTTCCACGGGGTGTTATATGGCATGTATAGATCTCCAAGATGCGTATTATTCAGTGCCTGTTCATAAAGACTATCGAAGATATTTGAAATTTAACTGCATGGAACAATTGTGGCAGTTTTGAGCTCCACGTAATAGGTTAACCTCAGCCCCTTGCCTATTTACTAAATTGCTAAAACCAATACTCGGGTTATTACGATCACAAGGCCATATAATCATGGCCTATTTAGATGATATTCTAATCATTGGAAACACCTTTGACGAAGCTGAATTATCAGTCTCAGCTGTTCAACTCTTGATGCAGAGGCTAGGTTTCATTGTCCACCCAGTTAAATCAAAGTTGGTGCCTGTTAACATAATTGACTATCTGGGTTTCACAGTTGATTCCAATCACATGTCTGTAACTCTACCCAAGAGCAAGAGAGTAGATTTAATTGAAGGCTGTATCAACCTCTTAAAGGGAAAATCACCTTTACTTAAACAGGTTGCGAGCTTAATTGGTAAATTGGTAGCAGGCTTTCCAGCAATCCAATATGGACCTTTGCATTATCAGCATTTACGGCAGTGGCGTATGTCAATCATATGGGTGGAATCAAATCGAAATCATGTGATGGATTGGCTAACACTATTTGGCACTGGTGCATAAAAAATAATATTTGGATTTCAGCTGTCTATTTGCCAGGCAGACTCAATATGGTGGCAGACACCAGGTCACGCAAATTCAACGACAACACCGAGAGGATGTTGAATCGTGAAGTATTTGGTGAAATTGTCCTTCGGTATGGGATGCTAGATATCGATTTGTTTGCATCCAGACTTAATCACCAGGTACCAAGTATGTTTCATGGGAACCAGACCCAGGGGTAGTGGCAGTAAATGCATTCTCACTGTACTGGGGTGGAATGTTTTTATATGTTTTTCCACCCTTCTGCCTCATCAGCCAGTGCCTGACTAAAATCAAGCAGGACACTGCTACACGGGTTCTGGTAGTGCCCGACTGGCCTACACAGCCATGGTTCCCGCTCATCTCAGAATCCTGCACCTATTTTCTATGTTTCTATGTTTCTATGATTCTGCTGTGGGGGGACGTTCATGTTAAATTCTATAATGTGTTGTGTCATTTTTCTTTTTTTTAATTTTTCTATGGATGTACGGAAACCTAATTATTTCTTCTATGTAAACCACTTTGGTTTCAACGCAAATTGATTTAAACGTCTTATATAAATAAAATTTACTTACTTACTATTATAAATCCAAGACTCCCCTGTAAAGCTTTTCAGCATAGAAACAGGCTCTTCAGCCCAACTCTATGTCGAATAAGTTGCCTGATTGAACTAGTCCCATTTTCCTGTATCTAGCTAATAGCTCTCCCAACCTTTCCTATACATTGGCCTGTCCAAGTGTCTTTCAAATGTTGCAATTGTACCCGCCTCCACCACTTCCTCTGACAGATCATTCCATATAGACACAACCCTCTATGAAAAAAGATTGCCCCTTCTGTTTTAGATTCCCGTACCCAGGGGAAAAGACGATGGCTATTCACCTTATCTATGTCCTGTTTGATTCTATCTACCTCAATAAGGTCATCCCTCAGCTTCCTATGCTCCAAGGAAAAAAAGTCCCCGCTTCTCCAGACTACTTATACTCAATTCTTCTGACCCAGTTGCGTCTTCATTATTCATTTTGCAGTCTTTCCAGTTTAATAATATCCCTCCTACAGCACGGTGCCAAAACTATACAGATCTATTCCAAATGTGGACTCACCAATGTCTTGTGCAGCTGTAACATTATGTCCTAATTCCTGTATATAATACTCTGACAAATGAAGGCTATGCTAAATGCCTTCTTCACCACTCTTTTTATCTGTGTCACCACATTCAAGGAACTATATATCTGTATCCCTCAGTCACTCTGTTCCATAACATTTTCTAAGGACATCATTTACAGTGTAAGTTCTGATCTGGTTTGCCTTATCAACATGCAAAACCAACCATTTATTTTAATTAAACTCCATCTGCCATTCCTTGGCCTACTGGTTCAATTCATCAAGATCCCGTTGTAATCTTAGACAATCTTCTTCAATGTCCTCTATACCACCACTTTTAGTGCATCTGCAAATTTGCTAGCCATGCCACCTACATTCTCATCTGTCATTAGTGGAAATAACTAACAGCAGTGAAAACAGCACTAATCCCAATGGCACACGACTTGTTACGAGCCTCTGGTCTAATAAACTGCCCTTTTGCCAGTCTTGCCCGAGAGCTCGCAGGGACACGGGGGGCTCTGAACCCTCCCTATCTCACTTTTAAAAGCCTCCCACTTGCAAATATGCTTTACCTACAACCTCCCCCAATCAACTTTAGAAAGTTCCTATCTGATACCATCAAAATTGGCCTTTCCACATATTCAGGATGCTAACGTGCGCCAGTCCTACATTTTTCCATAACTATTTTGAAACTAAACTTATAATGACAATAGACAATAGACAATAGACAATAGGTGCAGGAGTAGGCCATTCAGCCCTTTGAGCCAGCATCGCCATTCAATCTGATCATGGCTGATCATCCCCAATCAGTACCCCGTTCCTGCCTTTTCCCCATATCCCCTGACTCCGCTACCTTTAAGAGCCCTATCCAGCTCTCTCTTGAAAGCATCCAGAGAACCTGCCTCCACCGCCCTCTGAGGCAGAGAATTCCACACACTCACAACTCTCTGTGGGAAAAAAAGTGTTTCCTCATCTCCATTCTAAATGGCTTACCCATTATTCTTAAACTGCGGCCCCTGGTTCTGGACTACCCCAACATCGGGAACATGTTTCCTGCCTCCAGCATGTCCAAACTCTTAACAATCTTATATGTTTCAATAAGATCCCCTCTCATCCTTCTAAACTCCAGAGTGTACAAGCCCAGCTGCTTCATTCTCTCAGCATATGACAGTCCTGCCATCCCGGGAATTAACTTTGTAAACCTTTGCTGCACTCCCTCAATAGCAAGACTGTCCTTCCTCAAATTAGAGGACCAAAACTGCACATAATATTCCAGGTGTGGTCTCACTAGGGCTCTGTACAACTGCAGAAGGACCTCTTTGCTCCTATACTCGACTCCTCTTGTTATAAAGGCCAACATGCCATTCGCTTTCTTCACTGCCTGCTGTACCTGCATGCTTACTTTAATAGACTGATAAACAAGGACCCCCAGATCCCGCTGTACTTACCCTTTACCCAACTTGACGCCATTTAGATAGTAATCTGACAATCCCCCACTAACACTTCAGTCACTGACCGACCGGTTTTATTTCCCAAGAAGAGATCGAATTTTACCCCTTCTGTAATAAGGTCATTTATATATTGATTGAGAAAATTGTGTTAAATGTACTTAACAAATTCTACCTCAACCAAACCCTTTACAGTCTGGCAGTCTCAATCAATGTGTGGAAAATTGCAATGCCCTTCTTTGTGCACATTTGATCCTCTACTGATTTCTACTGATTATCAAAGTGATCATCTCTTCTTATTTCTTAGTTCCACACATATAACCTCACTGGAACATCATATAACCATATAACCATATAACAATTACAGCACGGAAACAGGCCCTCTCGGCCCTTCCAGTCCGTGCCGACCATTTGTTTTCCCCTAGTCCCATCTACCTACACTCAGACCATACCCCTCCATTCCCTTCCCGTCCATATACCTATCCACTTTACTTTTAAATGTTAAAATCGATCCTGCCTCCACCACTTCTGCTGGAAGCTCATTCCACACAGCCACCACCCTCTGAGTAAAGAAGTTCCCCCTCACGTTACCCCTAAACTTCCGTCCCTTAATTCGCATGTCATGCCCTCTTGTTTGAATCTTCCCTACCCTTAATGGGAAAAGCTTATCCACGTCAACTCTGTCTATCCCTTTCATCATTTTAAAGACGTCAATCAAGTCCCCCCTTAACCTTCTGCGCTCCAAAGAATAAAGACCTAACTTGTTCAACCTTTTTCTGTAACATAGTTGCTGGATCCCAGGCAACATTCTAGTAAATCTCCTCTGTACTCTCTCTATTTTGTTGACATCATTCCTATAATTAGGCGACCAAAATTGTACACCATACTCCAGAATTGGTCTCACCAATGCCTTGTACAATTTTAACATTACTTTCCTGCTCCTATATTCAATGCTCTGATTTATAAAGGCCAGCACACCAAAGGCTTTCTTTACCACCCCATCTACATGCGATTCCACCTTCAGGGAACTATGCACAGTTATTCCTAGATCTCTCTGTTCCACAACATTCCTCAATTCCCTAGCATTTACCATGTACGTCCTATTTTGATTTGTCCTGCCAAGATGTAGCACTTCACACTTATCAGCATTAAACCCCATCTGCCATCTTTCAGCCCACTTTTCCATATGGCCCAAATTTCTCTGTAGACTTTGAAAATCTACTTCATTATCCACAACACCACCTATCTTAGTATCATCTGCATACTTACTTATCCAATTTTCCACCCCATCATCCAGATCATTGATGTACATGACAAACAACAGTGGACCCAACACAGATCCTTGAGGCACCCCACTGGTCACCGGCTTCCAACCTGACAAACAGCCATCCACCATTACTCTCTGACATCTCCCTTTCAGCCACTGTTGAATCCATCTTGCTACTCCACCATTAACACCCAAAGATTGAACCTTCTTAACCAACCTTCCATGGGGAACCTTGTCAAAGGCCTTACTGAAATCCATATAGACAACATCCACTGCTTTACCCTCATCAATTTCCCTAGTAACCGCTTCAAAAAATTCAAGAAGGTTTGTCAAACATGACCTTCCAGGCACAAATCCATGTTGGCTGTTCCTGATCAGACCCTGTTTATCCAGATGCTTATATATATATTATCTCTATGAATATATTCATCCTTCATGAATAAACTCTCTAGGTACCTCCGTGTTGTTTTCCCTAATCCAAAGCACATCACCCTGTCTCTCCTCTCTTACCTCCACCTCTGTCTCTCCTGAAGCATGTATACCCTGGAACATTAAGCTGCCAGTCTTGTTCATTCTTCAACCATATTTCTGCAATTGTTATTATAGCCCAGCCCCATGTTCCTATCCATGCCCTGGGTCCATCTTCTTTACCTGTCGAACATGTTGAAATAAAATAAATGCAGGGTGGCACAATGGTGCAGCTGTAAAGCTGCTGCCTTACAGAACCAGAGAACCTGGTTTGATCTTGACCAAGGATGCTGTCTGTATGGAGTTTGTACGATCTCAGTGTGACCGTGTGGATTTTCTAAAGGCGCTTCATTTTCCTCCCACACGCCAAAGATGCGCAGTTAATTGGCTTCGGTAAAATTGTAAATTGTCCCAGGTGTGTAGGATAGTACTAATTAACGAGGTGATCGCTGTTAGGCTCAGACTCAGTGGGCCAAAGGGCCTGTTTTCACACTGCATCTCCAAAGTCTACAGTCAGCTGGCTGTAACGGCCGGTTGCATCCATCACCTCATTCAAATCACCAGCAAGCCGATTTACTCCACTCCAGGCCTTCAGCCTTCGATATCTAATATGTACATCATGACAGGGATTGACAATGATTGGAAACATGGCCTCTGAGTGTGTGCATGTGTTATCATTTTCTGCAGACTGCAGCTTGCTACTAGTTTTGAGTGACTGTTTTTTTTTGGGGAGTCATCATAGAGAAGCTTCCAATTAGAGGCTGTGGATTAGCACCACGCCTCTGGAGTGCATACGCAGATACCAATACACACAAACCAACCTGCCTTCCGTTGACTTCATCTACACTTCACACTGCCTTGGCAAGGTCACCAGCATAAGCAAGGACAAGCCTCACCCTGGACACTCCCTCGTCTCCCCTCTCCCAGCAGGCAAGATGTACAGAAATGTGAAATTGCATACTTCCAGATTCATGGACAGCTTCTTCAAGCTGTTATTAGGCATTTGAACCATCCTATCACCAACTAGAGAGTGGTCCTGAGCTACCATCAACCTCATTGAAGACCCTTTGACTATATTGAATCAGACTTTACTTAGCACTAAACGTTATTCCCTTTATCCTGTATCTGTACACTGTGGACGGCTTGGTTGTGCCTATGAAGAAGAAGTAGAATCTCTTTATTGTCATTGCACATGGTGCAACAAAATTTAAAAAGTCAACAGAACAGTCTTAAAATATAAGGAAGGGTAAAAATATATACATATAAAAAAACAATTCAGTTGAATGTGAGTGCTATTTCTTATTTTGCATTGTTAAGCTCAGGTATGGCTATGGGGTAGAAGTTGTCTCTGTGTCTGTTTGTGTGAGTTTTGAAAGACCTGTACCCTCTGCCAGAGGGCAGCAGGTGGAACAGGTTTTGTCCAGGGTGGGAAGGGTCCTTCAGGATGTTGGCTGCCCTGCCAAGGCAGCGAGAGTTGAAGATGTCCTTCAGGGAGGGCAGTGGGCAGCCAGTGATTTTTTGGGCGGTGTTGATGACCCTTTGAAGGGCTCTCCTGTCTGCTGCAGAGCAGCTGGCATACCATGTGGTGATACAGTACGCCAGCACACTCTCGATAGAGCAGCGGTAGAAGGACACCAGCAGCTTCTCTTCCAGGTTGTTTTTCCTGAGGATCCTCAGAAAGTAGAGTCGCTGCTGACTACTGTGGTGGTGTTTGTGGTCCAGGAGAGATCCTCTGCAATTTGTGTGCCCAGGAATCTGAAGCCTTTCCACACAGTCCCCATTGATGAATAGGGGTTGGAGGGCTGCACTGTTCTTACGGAAGTCTATGATAATTTCCTTTGTTTTTGTGGTGTTTAGGATGAGGTTGTTGTCTGAACACCACGCTGCCAGTCTTTGGACTTCCTCCCTGTAGGCTGTCTCATCTCCTCCTGAGATACGTCCAGCCACAGTCGTGTTGTCCGCAAACTTGACGATGGTGTTGGTGGAGTGGGCGGGGGCACAATCGTGGGTGTAGAGGAGGGGGCTCTACACACAGCCGTGTGGGGAGCCGGTGCTGAGTGTGATGGGAGTGGAGAGGTGATGGCCCATTCTGACGGTCTGGGGCGGTTAGGCAGAAAGTCCTTGATCCAAAGGCAGATGGGTTGGGAAAGTCCTAAATCCATGAGTTTGGTGACCAGTCTGCTGGGGATGATGGTATTGAAGGCAGAGCTAAAGTCAATGAAGAGTTTGAGTTTGGTGACCAGTCTGCTGGGGATGATGGTATTGAAGGCTGAGCCAAAGTCTATGTATTGTCTTTTTGCTGACTGGACAGCATGAAATAAAAGCTTTTCTGTGTCCCTCGGTACATGTGACAATAAACCAAACGAAACTAAACTAGGCATAAAACTGTGAACATAGAAGCACACGATAAAATAGACCGAAGTCAAAATGGTTTTGTGAAAGGGGGATCTTGCCTGACAAACCTGTTGGAATTCATTGTGGAAGTAATTAGCTGGATAGAGAAAGGAGAGTCAGTGGATATGCTTTACCTGGATTGTCAGAAGGCCTTTGATAAGGTTCCGCATGTGAGGCTGCTAAAGAAGATGGGAGCCCATCATATCAGAGGGAAGTTAAATGCATGGACAGCAGGATGGCAGAAGGCAGAGAGTGGCCATAACGGAAACCTTTTATAGTTGGCACCCAGTGACCTGTGGTGTTCCACAGGGTTTAGATGCTGGGGCCGCTACTCTTCAAGGTGTATTTATATGATTTGGATGATGGAATTGAAGGCTTTGTGACAAAGTTTGCAGATGATACGGAGATAGGTGGAAAGGCAGATAGTGTAGAGAAAACTGGGACTGTGCAGAAGGACTTAGACAGGTTGGAATAGTGGGCTGAGAAATGGCAGATGGAATTTTAGCATAGCAAAGTGTGGAGTCAGGCATTTTGGCAGTAGGAACAAAGACAGACTATTTTCTAAATGGGGAGAGAATTCAGAAATTGGTAGTGCAAAGGGACTTAGGAATGCTACTGCAGGATTTCCAAAGAGTTAATTTGCAAGTTGAATCGATAGTAAGGAAGGTGCATGCAATGCTAGCATTTATTTTGAGATGTCTACAAGACAAAAACAGGGATGTAACCTTTATAAAGCACTGTTAATACTGGCCAAATTAAAGACACCATAAAATAGAAAGATTAAATGAGAACTTACCAGTTTGAAGTTTGATCTTTATTTTATGAGGAGTTACGTTGAGGGACTACGTGAAGAACCCCGATCACCCGCAGTGCGCGTCAATCTTCAAAGCAGTGGTGTGAAATTACAGATAACAATAATTGAAGTAACATAGTAAGAATAGAGAAGACTAGAACTACCAGATGATCTTTATGAGGGCACGTAGTCCCACAACGTAACTCCTCATAAAATAAGGATCAAACTTCAAACTGGTATGTTCTCGTTTAATCTTACTACTTTACTTCAGTCACGTGAGTGACTTCGTGAAGATTTCAAAGCTCTGTGATTTTATGCCATGAGAAACGAGTCTACACAGCCACAACTACTTCATTGACAAATGAAGGAAAAAATATTCATAATACATACCGTCATGACATAGATTTAAACATGCTGATGCTATTAATGAAGTAATAATAATAGTTCCACCTTTCACTTGGATGGAAAACTATAATCAAATGAAATAGGGTTGACAAATACCCCTGGTCTAGTAATGTGTTATTATAAATGTTTGAAAATTCGTTCGCTTGACTATGCTGCAAGCGTTGGGATGTGGTCCAATGGCACGTAAGACCCTTGCTGCTGATGTTATAGCAGCCCTGATGGAGTGATAACTAGAATCAGTATCTTCTCCTACATAATCAAAGTCCATTTTATCCTCTGGAAGTGACCTGAACAGATACGTTCTTATAGGTTTTTGTGACTAACAACATACAGTGGCTTGCAAAAGTATTCATACCCCTTGAACTTTTCCACATTTTGTCACGTTACAACCACAAACGTAAATGTATTTTATTGGGATTTTATGTGATAGACCAACACAAAGTGGCGCATAATTGTGAAGTGGAAGGGAAATGATACATTGCTTTCAAATTTTTTTACAAATAAAAAACCTGAAAAGTGCGGCGTGCAAAAGTATTCAGCCCCCTTTACTCTGATACCCCTAAATAAAATCCAGTGCAACCAATTGCCTTAGAGAAGTCACCTAATTAGTAAATAGAGTCCACTTGTGTGTAATCTAATCTCAGTATAAATACAGCTGTTCTGTGAAGGCCTCAGAGGTTTGTTAGAGAACATTAGTGAGCAAACAATGTGCCTTGGGCATCATGAAGCCCAAGGAACACACCAGACAGGTCAGGGATAAAGTTGTGGAGATGTTTAAAGCAGGGATAGGTTATAAAAAAATATCCCAAGCTTTGAACATCTCACGGAGCACTGTTCAATCCATCATCCAAAAATGGAAAGAGCATGGCACAACTGCAAACCTACCAAGACATGGCCGTCCACCTAAACCGACAGGTCGGGCAAGGAGAGCATTGATCAGAGAAGCAGCCAAGAGGCCCATGGTAACTCTGGAGGAGCTGCAGGTGGGAGAATCTATCCACAGGACAACTATTTGTCATGCACTCCACAAATCGGGCCCTTATGGAAGAGTGCCAAGAAGAAAGCCATTGTTAAAACAAAGCCATAAGAAGTCTTGTTTGCAGTTTGCCACAAGCCATGTGGGGGATACAGCAAACATGTGGAGGAAGGTGCTCTGGTCTGATGAGACCAAAATTGAAGTTTTTGACCTAAATGCAAAATGCTATGTGTGGCAGAAAACTAACACTGCACATCACCTTGAACACACCATCCCCACTGTGTAACATGGTGGTGGCAGCATCATGCTGTGGGGATACTTTTATTCAGCAGGGACAGGAAAGCTGGTCATAGTTCTTGGGAAGATGGATGGAGCCAAATACTGGGCAATCTTGGAAGAAAACCTGTTAAGAGTCTGCAAAAGACTTGAGACTGGGGTGGAGGTTCACCTTCCAGCAGGACAACGACCCTAAACATACAGCCAGAGCTACAATGGAATGGTTTAGATCAAAGCATATTCATGTGTTAGAATGGCCCAGTCAAAGTCCAGGCCTAAATCCAATTGATAATCTCTGGCAAGACTTGAAAATTGCTGTTCACAGACGCTCTCCATCCAATCAAACTGAGCTTGAGCTATTTTGCAAAGAAGAATGGGCAAAAATGTCAGTCTCCAGATGTGCAAAGCTAGTAGAGACATACCCCAGAATACTTGCAGCTGCAATTACAGCGAAAGGTGGTTCTACAAAGTTTTGACTCAGGGGGGCTGAATACTTTTGCATGTCACACTTTTCAGTTTTTTTAGTTGTAATAAAATTTGGAAACCATGTATAATTTTCCTTCCACTTCACAATTATGCACCACTTTGTGTTGGTCAGGCACGTGCCATGAGTAATCAGCCAGGGTAGGCAGTGGCTTTTAAAAATCTTGAAAACCGCGCATGCGCAGATTATTCGCTCCTCGGTGAGCTGTCAGTCGGCTCTTATTAAATCTTGAAACTGCGCATGCGCACACTGTTCCCTCACCGGTGAACTGTCATTCGGCTATTTTTAAATCGTGGAAACCGCGCATGCGCAGATTGTTCTCTCGACTTTTATCATGTAATTTGTTTTCAATAGGTCCTATCTCTTAATAAAGTATTTAAAAATAAATAGCTCAAAAAAAAAATTACTTACCATATTATTTGTGCACAAAATCCATTCTGCAGCAAAAATATCCATAAGGTTGCTTCATGAAACGCTTCAGGTAATCACTATCCACCCTTGAAAATCCCGCTAAGAAACTTGCGCATCCGCCTGCGCAGTAGGCTGGTGCGCATGCGCAGTGGGCAACGCAGCACATGCACGCAGTTCGCAGTGTAGAGGCAGAGTTTCAGCTGCCTTTACAGACCGTTCCCACTGATGGCTTGAAGCAGCATCGATGGCACGTGAGTACCTCATACTTCCGCGTTTAAAACGTACTGCTGATGAAAGGCATGGGAGAATTATGCCTCCCTAAGAGATTGATCTCTTAGGGAGGCATAATTCTCCCGTGACTTTACTATTTATGACCATTTTATATATGTTTTATATATATTTTATATATATTATATTTATATATAACATAATTACTATTTTATAATTTTAGTCAGGGTAGGCACTGCCTACCTTGCCTACCCTGACGGCATGTGCCTGGTGTTGGTATATCACATAAAATCCCAATAAAATACATTTACGTTTGTTGTTGTAACATGACAAAGTTTGGAAAAGTTCAAAGGGTATGAATACTTTTGCAAGCCACTGTAGCTAGTTCAGCGCCTTGAAGACGCTCAGTGACCTTAACGTATTGTTATATATGTGTGTCCTCACTTTACCAAAGGTCCCTGGGTATGCTTTTAACTATTTTGAGATCTGACACCCCTTCTGCTCTGCTTAAGTGAATTATAAGCACAACTATGATATAATATCGTTTACAGACGTAACCATCTTGTTCCATCGCAACTATGTAGCGACTAAACCTGTTGTGCTAACCAGCGCTAGGAGGATAACCACCTTATGAGATCCGGCAAAACTAAGGATGTAGCTGGACCCCCCTGGTGAAATAGTGTTCACACAATGTTGACATCCCATACTGCATTGTACTTGTCCTAGGAAACATTGTGTTAAAGATATGCTTACAAACTTGATATCCAGGGTGAACCCAACAGAGCGGGTCTTGTTTGCTGCAGCCAATACAATGAGAAGGCTCGTTGGCACAGTTAATGGCCATACAACTTAATTATTGACAAAGATAATTGAAAATGAACTCCAAACATCAGTAATTTGTTTCATCTTCAATGCAACATGAACATTCAACAAATGCTTTCCATCTCCTGGAAAAGAAAGTCCTGTTTTTTTGGTGCTATCGCAGCACACTGAGCATATACAAGGACTGATGTAACAACCCAAACCGTAGAGCAGTTTATTGAATCTGCAGAACATAATTTGCTTTTAACATGCAACATGAAGAACTGGCAACTCATGCAAATCTCCTCCAGCTCCAAACTAGAGATGATATTCGCAATTTCCCATTCTTGGGCCATTAGCATCATGTTGTGTCGACCATGACCTACATGGCACATTAGAGTTCTCCATTTAGCATGATTTCAATTCTCCCACTTGCTCAGCTGCACCACATCTATTATATTGCCAATTAATCTTAATGAATAGCCTGCTGCTTTATAACAACAAAGCTGTAACAGGCTTCTATTGACTCCAATCTGATGCCTAGGACGGCGTCATAAGCCAATTGATAACTCAATGTAAATCGTAATGACCTGATAGAGTGCGTGGAACCTTTGGCCAGTTTTCATGCTGCTACCAGCTTCAGTGAACTGCTTACCTTCATCCTGCAGGATTTGCCTGTTGAATAGGTCTTACCTGATGAACAGATTCGGTGGCTGGGTCTAATGTCCCCCTGATAGCGGTGTTCACTGCATATCTGTTGTGATGGCAAATCTTGCTGTCAGTAATGATCTCTGACACGTGACGGTGGGTATGTTTGGGTACCTTTGGGTATGTTCACGGCTATTCCATCAGATTCGGTATGCTCTCCTCCTCCATGAGGAAGACATTAAACAGCCCTTCTACAAGGCGCTGCTAGCGCAGCCTCTCAAATTGGCCGACTCTGCCATGGACCCGGCGTCAGATTAATACTGACCCGTTGGCTTTCATGTGTTGGGGTATGCTGCTCTGCAACACCTCCAATTTGACAACAACTTAATTTTAATTGAATCGAGGAGCCCAATTTCTCAAACATGGTTTGAGACTGAAACAGTGGATTTTATCAAAATACAGCGTTAAAATGATCATCCAGACTTTATTGTCATTATACTATTATATTGCCTCATCACAGCAATGCCTCCTCCAAATATCTCCAATGATCACTGTAAATGGACACACCCTATGAATCCTGTTGTTAATCAGCCATATTTCATAATGAACAGGCCACGCCTGTCATCCTTTGCATCTGCCTTGAACAGCAACTCTGGCCCAATTCCCGAGCCTGTCTTGTAAGACAACATGACCATAATGATGAACCTGTATTCTAATTTGTCTAAAACAATTCTAGCCAAAATTCTGACCTGTCGCGAAAGACAATTCTGCCCATATTTTTGAACCTATCTTGAAGGCAACTCTGGTCAAAGTACTGCGCCTACCTAAACACAATTCTGGCCCAATTCCAGCCTGCTTAGAATGCTAATATTGTCCAATTTTGCATGGTTAGATGCCTCTTAATCGATGAAGATATCTTAATCATTTGTATTGTTCAACCAAGTGTAAATCTTATCCACTTGTAAATGGTCCCTTGCTGTAGAACTTCAGTGTAAGAACAAACTGCCCCGGTAAGCTCACCTCTCCCATGAGGGAAACATTATGCAGCCCTACTACAGATGTTGCTGCCTACATTAAGCAGCCCTGCTACAAGGTGCTGCTAGCGTGGCTCTCCCATATGCCGGTGCTGCCATAGCCTCGGCCACAACATAAAACAGCCCTGTTACATGGTGCTGCTGTTGTGGCCTCTCCCATAGGCCGGCGGTCCATCGACTTGGTACCTCATAAAGCAGCCCTGTGCCATAGGTGCTGCTGGCTTGGGCTCATCCATATGCCCGGCTTCCCGTCAAGCAGTCCTGTGCAATAGGTGCCGCTGACGTATGCCCAGTATTGCCATAAACTTGGCATCCCATCAAGCAGCCCCATGCAATAGGTGCTGCTGGCTCAGGCTTACCTATATGCCCATCATTATCATAGAATCGACATCCCCTAAAGCAGCCCTGTGCAAAGGTGCTGCTGCTCAGGCTCACCCATATGCCTGGCACTGTCACAACTCCTGTAGTTGGAGTGTATCCAGATGGAGCCTCTCCACAAGGGCTCCATCCTGGTCAACCTAAAATGTTTTACATTACCCGGAGGGGAACCCTCCCGGCATCAGGGCTGACCATATTGTTCGGTTCCCCCCCCTCCCCCCATCCTAGACTACTGCGGTCTGGACACCGCATTGCTGCTGGGTTTCCCCTCCCCGGGGAACCCTAGCTTCTGCGTGCCTTACCAAGGGGAACCCCCCCTCCCCCCACGGCACCCAGGCTGACCGTTCTGGTCAGCTTCAGCCCCATATCGTGGGCCACTGCGGGCTAAAACCACACTTCTGCTGAAGTTCCCCTCCCCGGGAACCTAGCGTTCAGAAGTCACTGACCGTTTTGTCAGTGACTGAACTCCGCGAGCCCAACATTCTCCAGCTGCCCGCTTTCGCGATAGGACCGTGGTTTCCCCACAGCCCGCAGCTGGTTCCCTCGTCGGCACCCACGAAGCATCCGGCAGGAACCTCTGTGGAAAAAAAGGTTCCTGCAGGACATCAAAAAACAGGTAAGAAAATACTTACCTGGAGTTTAAACTTACCACTGGCAGGAGCGACATGCCTGCCAGACCGGTGCTTCGCAAATGCGTGCGTCATAATGACGTGCACTGCGGATGAACGGGGTACTTCACGAAATCACTCACGTGACTCCGAAGTAAAATGGAGGATCCATGCACTTGTCCGGATTGCTTAACCTTTGTCAGCTGAAATCTACAGGCTTTGGATGGTGCCAGCTAGTCTAGGCTCAGACTGGTATGCAGGATGGTGAGGGGTCCAGGTGTTCTCCTTTTTTCTTGTAAATTGATAAAATCGATTGGTCGAATTGTTGAGCCTTGGAGAAACTGTTTGAATCTCAGGGCACATGTTTCAATGTTTATTCTTGTTTGCTTCCTTCCCGAAGTTCCGTCTGAACACAATTTATTGGTTACTGTATTATTGGGTTAGGGAAATGTCTATCATGTACTGTGTTAATTGATATCTGTTATTGGAATGTAAAGAGACCACCCCCATATGGTTCGGCCCATAAAGGTTCGGGGACCTATAAAAGATAGCTCCCACGAGGTCATGTGTCGATCTTCTGGGAGAAAGCTTAGGACTGCGTGACCTTTTGGAGTGTCTCTGCTTGCATGAGGTTAGGAGGGCTTGGCCAGGCAGATACAAGGATGGAACAAAGTGGTTAGATATAGGAGTTGGGAACTGTTATTGTGTTTTTCCAAAATAAAGTTTAGATGTGCAAGTGCTTGACTCAGTATCTTATTGACTGAACCTAGACAGGGGGGAAGCTTAGAACAAGGTATTTACATTGGGAGCTCGTCTGGGATCTCAACGAATTCCCGAACACAAGTTTGCGATTAAGGGTGGTGAGCTGTCTTGATCGCGAGTGCAGAAATCTGCGCCACTGTGCGGTTTTCGGATTGATTTTCGGCACTTCGCTAGTCGGAGCAGATTGATCATTCGTGGGCTTAGGTCCCAACAAAATCATAGAACAGTCGAGCAAGCGCGGATGGGTGGATAGCACTCCTTTGGGTCAGGGGCCCCTAAAACAGGACGAGGAGTGACCTAAAAACCTGGTCGCAGTTGGCAGGCTGCAGCTGCTTAACGAGATCCAAACGTGCTTCCAGGACGAGGGGTGGCCCACTGTCCCAGATTTGGTATCAAATTGGTGGGGTATTGAAATACAATTCTAGTTTACGTGCTAAGCGGTGAAGCATTTGACCTGTCGTTGCTGGCAGCGCTGATTGGAAAGGTGCGTTCCAAAAATCGGCATCAACTGCCAGCAAAAAGAGGCTAGGCGCTGAGGTGTAAAGGAAGCAGGTGTAAAGGAAATCCTTTTGAAGAGGTAAAACCTGGGTTGGTTGGAGGCCATGGCTGTGTGAAGATATCCGAATCCCTCCCTGAAGTGACGGACGAGGAATCTCGTACAGGCTCTGGGCTCGGTGGCTGGAGTATGGATTGGCTGGGAATATTCTAGTCCATTCGAGATTTCATTGGGCAATTTAATTTGAATTCGAGAGCCCGCATATGTGGAAGGATTTGCACCAAAACTAGTTGGTCCGGGAACGAGTTTAGATTTGCAGACTCAAATTTCCAAATACAGAATTTCACATTGAAGTTCTGGTAGAATTCGAATTCTCTGTAAATAGAACTTCGGAGTTTGTGCATGTTTGAGATTGATTTAGAATAGCAGCTGATCAACAGTGAATAGTAACCTTCTGATCAATTGTTGATTAGTACCTGCTAGCGAAGAGTAACTGAGAGACGGGAACCAGATTTACTTGGTGAAAAGTACCCGGATGTGAGAGAAACCCCTAATTCCGCAGAACCTAGAGAGGAGGGATAGAGGTCCCCCTATAGCAGTCCAGTCTTAGCAGGGGAAAGTAACATTTAGGAGGAAAAGTAGTCCATTTAAGAAGTAGTCCCCCTCAGCAGAGAGTACCCTAGGAAGGGGAATATCTTCAGTATCAGAGGGAGAGGTTCACTGATTGATAACAGGGCGATGCGGCATTGAGATCGAGTGTTTGTAAACTTTGCGTTGGTTTGTTAAATTATTATTGTAAATTGTAGAAATCTAGCATTGTCTTTTTTAGCATCTTTATTGGATCCGAATTGTATAAATACTTGGTGTATGTAAAAAGATTTGTATTGTCTGTGTGAGTACTTAAGGTTTTTTGGGTGTTAGATAATTGAAGTAAAAGTGCTTTTGAATTGAATATTTGTATTTGTTTAAATCGGGATTGTAGTATTGTTAAAATCTGATTTGTGGTGGTTCGATCAGGGTTCGTATTCTTTCGATCGCTGTGTCTGTCGGGGGAGGAGTCGTTCCATTGACTGAGCACACCACGAGGAGGGATTGAGAATACTGTGATTTAATTTTGAGACTGTATAGTTAACAAATGCTCTATTAGACGAATGCTTATGGTTTATACAGGAATATGGTTAGGCATACTTATAATAAGCGGAATAGTTTATTTTCTGTATTCGATTTTGCTTGCGTGTTTAGAGCTCATTTGCATGTGCTTAGATTAAGATCGGGGATAGGAAACAGGCTGTGGGAACATGTGTGATTGTGGTTGGTTATTTCCTGGACCACCTTAATTTTTGAATATTGTTTAAAAACGACTTTGATAAATTCAAAATTAGAAAAGGGTAAATTGTTAAGAGGTGCGAGTAGCTTTAGAGTTGCTTCCATATCCAATAGAATGGGGAACCATGTAAATAAACATATGACCATTGACTCGGAAAGTCCGTTACAAGAAATATGCAGTGAATTTTCACAAAAAGCTGACCGATTGAGAATTCTTTCCAGAGTATTAAATAGGGAATTAGGGAGCGAATTTTGGCACAAAGGGGGCATAGGTGCAGTAAAGGGATTGAAATACATTGAGCAGATTGTCTGGCAATGCAGCGATAATCCAGAGCCAAAAGAATTAATTGAATTGTGGAAAAATTATTACAAGGAACAGAAAACAAGTAGAGCGGTGGAAAGAATGGCAAGTTGGAAGGAAGCAACTCTGAAGTGGGAGATAAAATGAGAGGATACTGAAGCATTTGAACCTCCAGGTAGCCTAAGGGAGGAGCCTGAGAGTATTAAGGATAAGGGGAAAAGAAAATCTTCCACAGAGAAGCTGGCATCCATATGTTTTAAGCGTGAGGATCCGATGGTTGGCACTGGTTACGAGGGGGATGACGATGATTATTTAGAAGATCAGGAAAGTGTTAAAATTTGGAATTCATGTCCACCACCTTATTCCTCTTGCAATCCCCACGTCACAGATACACATTGTGGACTTGTGAACGGAATAGACAATTAGATTCCATGGCACAGATTTCCTTAAACCCAACCGCTCCATCTATTACGGATAGACCTAGAGTTCACGGTACCAGAAGCCAGACTGGAAAAATAACTCAATTAGTTAAGGAAAAAGAAGAGCGTACCCCTAGACAAGTTGGACGAGCAGTTAGAGAAGGAAATAAATAATTTAGATGGTGCCGTGAACCCCCTGGTGAAGGGGAAGATACATCTGAGGGTGAGACAACCATTGAAGAAGCCAAGGTAGATCTTGAAACTAAACAAACAACCCTTAGACGGTTCCCTGTAAGGGAAATGCCTAATCCTTCTTTTGATCCAACCAATGCAGTGAGTGCAAATAATCCACGTACAATGAGAGTCTATTCCCCATGGAAGCCTAACGAGATGATGGCTATTTTAAGTCAAATACTCAATCGTAGAAATCACCCGCTTCTTTTGTGGATGAAGCTCTCGCAAATATAATAGCGGACTATGGTGCAAGGGAAGAGGCTGTTTTAACAGCCCTTGCAAACAACCTTCAAAACCCAATCGATTTGGCCAGATTGATACAAATCCATCTATTGATGCTCCTGAACACATCATCAGTGATGTAACCTGGGGTCATTGGGTGTTTCGGGTCTTTCAACATCAGACACACTCACCCAGGCAACCCAGCCGTGGTTCATCAGACCACGACTTGTGTTCAGGTGGCATTCGCTCCTCCCCATGGACCTTCTCTCCTGATCCAGAGCCATCTTGAGGCCTTCTCCCTGCCTCTGTGGTGTTCTTGATGGCTCCTCTCCTCGCCACTCTGTTGATGCCCAGTGCACTCAAGGCTTTGTAGAGTGATTGCCCTGCAAAACCTCTGCAACCAACCTCGATGGGCATAAACCTTGCCTTCCAGCCCTGCTTACGGCAGTCTATGACCTGTTCTTCATACTTGGTCATCTTCCTCTCGTGGGCCTCCTCCAGACAGTCCTCCCACGGCACTGTCAGTTCCAACAAGACGATGTTTTTGGTCGCCTCTGAGACCAGGAGAATATCTGGCCTCAGGGTGGTCATGGCAATGTGCTGTGGGAACTTCAGCTGTTTCACCAGGTCTACGGAAAGCTGCCAGTCCTGCGCAGTCACCAGGATTCCTGATGGATTCCTGGCTGCTGTGTTTCTTGACAGCTCACTCCGGCCTTCACGTTGGTGATCATCTGGGTGGTGGGGCATGCTCATCTGCAGCTGCTGATTCCCATGCTGATGGCTTCTGCAATAGGTTTAAGAACCTGGTCATGACGCCAGGTGTACCGGCCCTGCCCAAGAGCCTTTGGCTGAGCATTGAGGGCAATCTGGAGATTCCGCTTTGCCCCAGATGAAGAGGTTTGATGGGCTGGGCAGGACATCATACACTGCCTGGAACTTGATGCGCAGTGGCTCAGCCTGCCAGAGCTCAGTCCATGTGACTTTTCGGTACATGGCCTGCTCCCACCTTGTCCAGGCTCCCTGCTGCCTCAATCCAACTGCTCTGGTACACATCTCCTCCTCCACCTCTGCCCTCACTTCCTCCTGGACCAGCCTGCGTCTCTCCTTCCCCTTGGCCTTGTCAAACTGGGGAGATGGGAAGATTCCCAGGCCAGCTCTTCCCCGAGTCACTGCTCCCACCGGGACTCTGTGGTGTATCCGAGACTCCGCTTGCAGCACGGCTTCGCTGGCTCTCCACTTCCTCCCAGTTTTCACCTTCACTCCTGCCTGAGCCATCTTGGGGTCGCTGGAGTCCCTGTTCAGCATCACCTCTCTGGCCCGAGTCACCTTAAACTCCTCCTCCAGGGACTTCAGGGGCAGCTGGAGCTTGGTGTTATTTCCGTAAATGGCAATGCTGCTAAGGATCCTGGGCAGTCCCAGCCACCTTCTGAGAAAACTGCTGACTTTCCTCTCCAATCTCTCTACGATGGATATTGGGACTTCGTAGACAAGCAGTGGCCTGAGTATCCTTGGCAGAATACCATGCTGGTAAATCCATGCCTTGAACTTGCCGGGAAACCCCGACCGGTCCACTGCTCTCAACCAACTCTCCAACTCCTGACAGGTTGCCTGGACAGATGCTGTATCCTTCAGGCTGCTGTTAAACACCTGGCCAAGACTCTTCACTGGTCTTTCGGAGACAGTTGGGATTGGTGTCCCTTCGATGCTGAAGCGGAACCTGTGCATACCTTTGCCCTTTTTCAGCACCAGTGACCTTGATTTTCCTGGCTTAAACCTCATCCTTGCCCATCCAATCTCCTAAACTACTAGATGTAAGACCAAAAAGGGGAGAATTTTTAGAGTGATTCTCTGAATTATATATGGATCAATCGGATGATTTAAATTACAGAAATGGAGTAAATTCCCCTCAATATTGTGCCATCCTACTGAATTACCTTCCCACCAATGTAGCAGAATTCATTACGACCAATAACATGGACTGGACAGAAAATAGTGCCAGTCAAATGGCTAGGGATGTAAGATATCACTGGAGGGACATAAAGAAGCAGGATAGCCCAACTGCAGTAAAACAAAAAACTGAATATGTGATCAGAAAAGAAGTACCAAAATTCGACCCTGAACCATGGATCCCCAGATTATCAGCAAACCATGGACTGGGAGAAATTTGGGTCCAGGAGGACTGGGAGAAAAGTCCCGGAATATCCAGACCAATATTATAGAGAAGCATCCGTCCTGGAGCCAGCCCTCCAAAGACCAGGGTCGAGGACACACCGGCCATCAGGAATGGGCCAGTGTTATAGTTGTGAAGGGCTAGTTCACTGGAGTAGGGGGTGCCCAAATAAAGAAAGGAATGGAGGAGGGGGCCACAGAAGAAATTTCCAAGATCAAAGAGAATGGAGGGATCAACTGAATCCTAGATAACACAGAGGGAAATGCCAGGAAAATCAAGACGCAAGGGGACAAATCTCCTTTTCCCAGAATAACCCATTCACACAGCTATGATTAGCAAACCTAGTAGTGACTGGATGCAAGTCTGATGAAGAACCTATGCTATCTCTGCAGGTTGAAGGTAAAATCTGCACCTTCCTAGGA
This sequence comes from Okamejei kenojei, assembly GCA_035221665.1. Classification (NCBI taxonomy): domain Eukaryota; kingdom Metazoa; phylum Chordata; class Chondrichthyes; order Rajiformes; family Rajidae; genus Okamejei; species Okamejei kenojei. The sequence goes on from CM069138.1 coordinate 60,019,779, forward strand.
GACACAGGTGCACCCATGTCATCACTTCAATCAATTTATAATTTACCAGAATAAGAGAAGTTTTGAACCTGTCCAAGTTTCAAGGACAAGTTTGCCAGTATCCCATCTCTGAGCCAGTCGAAGTAGTATATAAAGGAAAGGCATTCAAACATAGGTTTGCGATAACCACCGGATTACATTGCAACCTGATGGCGAGAGATCTACTCTGTGCTTTCCAACTAAAAATAGAATGTGGCGATAGAGGCATAATAGTGATCCCCCTGGGCTCCCGTACGACAATGTCACTCCATAGTGACCCCTCAATGGTGGTCCTTAGATCTGGACAAAGAACCCCCACTTCATATTACACTGGCTTACAATAGGAGTGGGAAAGACAGAGCTGGAAACCTTCTTTAAATCATATGAAGGACCATGATTGGGTGATAGAAGTGTTGGCACTAGTGGAAGGAAAAGAGGGAGCTACCGAGTATGTTAAAATACCAGCACAGTTATGGAAAAGACCTGAAGAAGTTACTCCTCACATCACCCGAAAGGTGAATTTCTCAGCCTAAGCTAAAGACCTAGGAACGAAGCTAAGAGAGGCAATTACCTTGGCAGACCCGAATAATTATCAAAAGCAAAATTTGTCTAATCACTATGTTGTTGAATTTTATCAGGCCTCAAGGAAAGTTGTTACCTGCTTACGTCACCACCTGGGGAGTGAGGTATACAAGTATGTGGATCCTCAAGTGTGGGCGTTACACACAGCTCAGGTAGGATGCGTGAACATCAATCCCAAATGTAGCTCTCCAGAAAAAGGTAACACTTCCTTCAATCCAACAATCTTATATTACTAAAAGTCTGATCTTGACCACATCCTGTTGTTCTGTATATTGACTTTAGAAAAAACGCTGCCACTTATGGCTGTGATTTTTGGCCATCTTACTCAGACTCCCCCTCCGCTGCGCAGGACAAGAGGGTTTTTCCCATCAATGAAAAATAAAAGAGTGTTTAAAAAATGTTGAGATTTTCTCTCCTGAAGGCCATGCCCCTTCCGGAGGGACTATAAAATCCGGAAGTGTTGAGTGCCTCAGTCAGCGTCTGCAAGATGAGGGAGTGAGAGGGTCACGTCTCTCAGTCTGAGCAGTGAATCACACTGAACACATGTCTACTAAACTGTGAGTGGTTGTACTGACCTGTCAGTGCCCTTAATGTGGTTTGAAAATATAGTTTGGAAAAGCAGAAGCTGTGTTGCCTTTAGTTTGGAAATGCTAAAGCTGTCTTGCCTTTGGTTTGGAAATGCTAAAGCTGTGTTGCCGATGGTTTGGAAATGCTAAAGCTGTGTTGCCTTTGGTTTGGAAATACTAAAGCTGTGTTACCTAATTAAAGTTGCCTTGCCTAATTAAAGTTGCCTTGCCTTCTATATAATTAAAAGTCTAATCTTGACCACTTCCTGTTTGCACTTTATATTGATTATAGAAAAAAACGCTACCACGTACGGCTGTGATTTTTTGGCCATCTTACTCAGGGCCTCCTTCTGCTCATCAGGTGCTGAGGATTTTTCCCATCGATGAAAAATAAAAGGGTTATTAGTTAAACATATTTAAAAAATGTTCAGATTCTCTCTCCTGTCAATCACGCCATGAAGGCCATGCCCTTTCTGGTGGGAGGAACTATAAAACCCAGAAGTGTGGGCGTGGCTCAGTCTCTGTAAGATGGAGGAGGGAGAGGTCATGACCCGCTGTCTTTAGTGGCCTTGCACCCTGCTTGAAATGGTATGAAACTGCACTTGAATTTAGTGGCCTTGCACCCTGCTTCAAGTGGTAAGAAACTGCATTTGAATTTGATGGCCTTGCACCCTGCTTGAAATGGAATTTCAAGGAATAGTTGTGAGTCAACTGACAGCCCACCAGCCGTGAGTGAGCTGCCAGCATAATAGGCTTGCGTGACTGAGCCGCCAGCCCAATAATCCATTCGGCCCACAATGTCCATACTAGCCCTCTGTAAATCAGTCCCTTCAGCCCACAACACCCATACAGCGCTGCAGAAAGCCCCCCCCCCCCCCCCACTGGCCACCAATATTGGAATTGGTGGAGAGGTGGAATATTCCATTGGAGGACCAGCCCTCCTATGTGATACTGGGATCCAACGGGTCCCACTTTGTCTAGTATCCATTAACAGGCAATCAGCAGCATTGACAAATTAATTCCGGGTTTGCTAGAACAAGGAATATTGGTGAAGTGCCAATCTATCTGTAACACCCCTATTCTTGCCGTTCCAAAACTGGGGAAGGAGGGTCAGTATAGACTCGTACAAGTCTTAAGGGAAATTAACTCTGTTGTGGAACCACTTCATGCCCTAGTGCCAAATCCTGCCCATATCCTAGCCCAGATACCAGCTGAAGCCAAAGTCTTTTCAATAGTCAACTTACTTCGGGGTTTGCTAGAACAAGGAATATTGGTGAAGTGCCAATCAATTTTTAACACCCCTATTCTTGCCTTTCCAAAACCGGGAAATGAGGGCCAATCTAGATTCTTGCAAGACCTAAGGGAAATCAATTCTGTTGTGGAACCACTTCATGGCCTAGTGCCAAACCCTGCCCATATCCTAGCCCAAATACTGGCTGAAGCAAAAGTCTGTTTGATAGTCAACTTGCAACATTCATTATTTTCTCTTCCTCTTCATGAAGCCAGCCAATATTTGTTTGCATTCACATATAGGGGCCAACAATACACCTGGACCAGATTGCCTCAAGGATTTTTCAATTCGCCTACTTTATTTTTCAGGTGTCTGCAGGATCAACTGAGTACCTTGAAGTTTAAAATGAAGTTCAACATTAGTGCAGTATGTCGATGGTCTATTAGTGGCCAGCAAAAATGAATCCAGTAATTGGAAAGTTCTGCACAACTACGAAAGCATTTAGCTGATCTAGCACATGTGGTCTCACCATCAAAAGTATTGGTAGCTCAGGAGAAGGTAAAATTTCTAGGAATTATAATTTTGGCCACCGAATGAAGTCTTGTGAAGAGCAGACTCAAACCTATCTGCAAATTTCCAGTCCAAAAAGAAGTCAACAAATGAGACAATGGCTGGGCATGGTTAATTATTGCAATCCCTGGATTCCAAATATGGCTCTAGAAACCAAGGAGCCAACATCCTATACCAGCAAGGAGGGTGAATTTAAATTAACAAAGAAAGCTAAGGAGACTTTTGAGGACTTAAAAAGATCAATGATGCAAACCCCGTCATTGGGAAGGCCATTATACAATCATCCTTTCCAGCTGTATTGTACAATCTATCTGACTGTGCCACTTTGGTACTAATGCAAAAGCATGGGGATAGACATAGACCAGTTGCATATTACTCCACTAAATTAGATCCAGTAGCTAGGGGACATCCTCTTTGCACTCAAATCTTAACTGCGATCTACAATAGTTTACAATCATCTGCTAATTTGACACTCCAGCAGGAAATTGTAGTGTACAGTTCACATTCAGTATCAGCATTGTTGGGGCAGCTTCAAACCCAGCACATTACTGCCAAAATAAGTATGAGATCTATCTGTTGAACAATCCGAAATTGCAGTCAAACATTGTACATTGATTAACCCAGCCTCATTTCTTATTTCGCCCCCAGAAGAGCAATCAGAAGCAGAACATGATTGTCTATTTGTTATAGAGGAAGAAGCATCAGTGAGAGAGAACTTGAGGGATGCACCCATGGAAGACTCTGACATCACATTATATGTGGACGGGAGTGCATCCATTGTACAGTGGGGTGAGAGATTGTCTGGGTAAGCAATTGTTGATCAAAAGACAGAGATTGTACAAGCAGCTGCCTTTGAATCATCCAATTCAGCACAGCAAGTGGAATTATTCGCTTTAATTAGGGCTTGTATTATTGGGGAAAATCTAAAAGTAAATATTTACACTAATTCTCAATATGCATTCGGGGTGGTGCATTAATTTGGACAATTATGGACAAATAAGGGATTCCTAACTTCTGCAGGAACCCAAATATCAAACAAATAATTGGTGACAGGTTTATTGAAGGCCTAGACAAGCTACCCAGACAAATCTCTGTAATGATGTGTAGCGCCCATACTAAAGGACAGACCCCAGTAGACATTGGAAATTGTAATGCTGACTTAGTAGCTAAGAAAGTATCATGGGAACGCAAGGTGGTGGTACCTAAAATGACGAGGCAGACTAAAAGTGTAACAAACAAGTCCCCCTTGGAGAAACTGATGCCAACCATCCAAGAAATTGTTTGATTGCAGGAAGCGGCTACTGCAGGAGATAACGAAAGATGGAAACAACTGGGATGTGTACTGGATTGTATAACTGGGCTGTGGACCACTCCAGCAGGTTAATCTTGCATGACGGACTCATTAGCAGTGATAATTGCTCATTTCTAAGCTTCCCCCCAGTCTAGTTTCAATAAAAACACTGAATCAACCATTTGAAACAACTACTTTTTATTTTACCAAAAGGCATCACAGATCACACTGTACCTTTCCCACCATGGGTTCAATCCTGCGTCTGCCTGTTCAAGCCCTCTAGGCCTCGCTCAGACAGAGGTACTCCAGAAGTTTACTTGGTCCCGAGCCCTCTTCCAGAAGATCGACGCTGAGCCTCATGGTCGCAGACTTTTATATGTCCCGGGATATCGAGGGGCTGAACCACATGAGGGTGATCTCTCAACAACCCAATTACAGATATCAATTAACCTCATACATAACAGGCATTTCCCTAACCCAATGATACAACAGTTCAAACATTGTATAAGAAAGAAAGCTCTCGAAGGAAGCTAACAAGAACAAACATTGAAACGTGCCATGGAAATTAAACAATTTCTCCAAGGCTCATCAGTTCGACCAATCATCAATTAACAGGATGACCGTCTTGCAACATTATGTATACTGTTTTACAATGCTTTTGCAGTGGCCCAATAGAAATTGTGCATTTAAGGTCAGTTTGCAAAATCACTATATATGTTATCAATTTAAGAGAAACATGGAGAACACCTCAACCCCTTACCATCCTGCATATCAGTCTGAGCCTAGACTGGCTGGCGCCAATCAAAGCCTGTACAGTTCAACTGACAAGGGTTGAGCAATTCTGACAAGTGCAGGGATCCACCATTTATGGTGTCTTTAACTTAGCCAATATTAACAGCAGTATCGGTTATTGCATATGCACTATGCAACTCATTGTGGTGCAAGGGCAGTGGGGACACTCTATCGGCTACATGGTGGCATTCAAAATTAAAATCTTTTGCTCAGAAGGTAAGCAGTAATTGTCTGGTCTGCCAGAAACAATCCAGTGAAGGAGGGAAAGCACCATTGCATATGATTCCTTTTGAGACATTGCAAATTGACTATTTATCTATATTACTAAAAGTAAGATCTTGACTGCTTTTGGGTCGTTGTGCTGTGATTTCCGAGAGAATGCCGGCACCTATGGCCGTCATTTTTGGCCACCTCGCTCAGAGTCCCCCTCCGCCTGCCTGGACTGGAGGAGTTTTCCCATCAATTAAAAATCAGGGATATATTCATGTTTTACAAAATGTTGCCATTCTCTCTGCTGCCCCTGCTGGTGGGAGGGGGGAGAGACTATAAAACCCGGAAGTGGTGTGCCTCACTCAGTCTTGGCATGATGGAGGAAGCAAGACGTACAGTTTTATTCAGTCTCTCTGAGCTCTGAATAACACTGAACACATGTCTACTCAACTGTGAGTGCCCTTAATGTGGTTTGAAAATTAAAATATGGTTGGTTTGAAGTAAAAAGGCACTGCAAATTGTTGTTTGGGGTTTTTTTGGGTTGAAGTAAAAAGGCAGTGCAAATGGTTGTTTGGGGCTTTATTGGGGTGAAGTAAAATGGCAGTGCAAATGGTTGTTTGGGGGGTTTTTGGGTTGAAGTAAAAAGGCAGTGCAAATGGTTGTTTGGGGCTTTATTGGGGTGAAGTAAAATGGCAGTGCAAATGGTTGTTTGGGGCTTTATTGGGGTGAAGTAAAATCTCAGTGCAAATGGTTGTTTGGGGGGTTTTTGGGTTGAAGTAAAAAGGCACTGCAAATGGTTGGGGGTTCTTTGGGTTGAAGTAAAAAGTCAGTGCAACTGGTTGTTTGGGGGGGTTTGGGTTGAAGTAAAAAGGCAGTGCAAATGGTTGTTTGGGGGGGTGGGTTGAAGTAAAAAGGCAGTGCAAATGGTTTTTTTGGGGGGGGTTGGGTTGAAGTAAAAAAGCGAGTGCAAATGGTTGTTTGGGGGATTTTTGGGTTTAAGTAAAACGGCAGTGCAAATGGTTGTTTGGGGCTTTATTGGGGTGAAGTAAAATGGCAGTGCAAATGGTTGTTTGGGGGGGTTTTTGGGTTGAAGTAAAAAGGCAGTGCAAATGGTTGGGGGTTCTTTGGGTTGAAGTAAAAAGTCAGTGCAACTGGTTGTTTGGGGGGGTTTGGGTTGAAGTAAAAAGGCAGTGCAAATGGTTGTTTGGGGGGGTGGGTTGAAGTAAAGGCAGTGCAAATGTTTTTTTTTGGGGGCGTTGGGTTGAAGTAAAAAGGGAGTGAAAATGGTTGTTTGGGGGATTTTTGGGTTTAAGTATAACGGCAGTGCAAATGGTTGTTGGGGGGGGGGCGTTGAAGTAAAAAGGCAGTGCAAAGGGTTGTTTGGCTAAACTTGACAACTTCCTGTTTGCACTATATTGATTTTAGATAAAATGCTACCACTTATGGCTGTGATTTTTGGCCATCTTATTCAGCCCCCTCCGCTCATCAGGTGCAGAGGATTCTTCCCATCAATGAAAAATAAAAGTGTTATTAGTGTTTAAAAAATGTTGAGATATCTCTCCTGTCAATCACGCCATGAAGGCCACACCTTTTTCGGTGGGAGGGGGAGGGATTATAAAACCCAGAAGTGTGGGTGTGGCTCAGTTTCCGCATGATGGGGGAGGGAGAGGTCACAACTGTCTGAGTCAACTGAACATACTGAATGTCTACTGAACTGCGAGTATGGTGTTTTGTGTGGTTTTATGGTGGTTTTATGATGGTTTCACCCTGCTTGAAATGGTATGAAACTGCATTTGAATGTGGTGGCCTTGCACCCTGCATGAAATGGTATGAAACTGCATTTGAATGTGGTGTTGTTGCACCCTGCATGAAGTAGTATGAAACTGCATTTGAATTTGGTGGCCTTGCACCCTCCTTGAAATGGTATGAAACTGCACTTGAATTTGGTGGCCTTGCACCCTGCTTGAAGTGGTATGAAATTGCATTTGAATTTGGTAGCCTTGCACCCTGCTCGAAGAGGTAAGAAACTGCACTTAAATTTGGTGGCCATGCACCCTGCTTGAGATGGTGGGAAAATGTATTTGAATTTGGTTGGCTTGCACTCTGCCTGAAATGGAATTTCAAGGAATAGCCATGAGTCAACTGCCAGCCCACCAGCCGTGAGCGAGCTGCCAGCACATCAGTCTTGAGGGACTGAGCTGCCACCCCAAGAATCCATTTGGCCCACAATGTCCATACTAGCCCCCTGGAGACCAGTAGTCCCTGCAGCCAACAACACTCATACCAGCACTCCAGAAAGTTTGCACTGTATATTGATTTTTGATAAAACAGTCACTTACGGTTGTGATTTTTGGCCATCTTACTCAGTTCCTCGCCTCTCATCAGTTGCAGAGGATTCTTCCCATCAATGAAAAATAAAAGTGTTATTAGTGTTTAAAAAGATCTTGAGAATCTCTCTCCCGTCAATCACGTCATGAAGGCCACTCCCCTTCCAGTTCGAGGGGGAGGGATTATAAAACACATAAGTGTGGGTGTGGCTCAGTGTCTGCAAGATGGGGGGGAGAGAGAGGTCATGGCTCTATCTGGGCTGTGAATCAACTGAACACACTGAATGTCTACTGAACTGTGAGTGTGGTGTTTATGTGGTGTTTTGTGTGGTTTTATAGTGGTTTTATGGTGGTTTCACCCTGCTTGAAATAGTATGAAACTGCATTTGAATGTGGTGGCCTTGCACCTTGCTTGAATTGACATGAAACTGCACTTGAATTTGGTGGCCTTGTACCCTGCTTGAAATGGCATGAAAGTGCGCTTGAATTTGGTGGCCTTGCACCCTGCTTGAAATGGCAGGAAACTGCACTTGAGTTTGGTGGCCCTGCACCCTGCTTGAAGTGGTATGAAACTGCAGTTGAATTTGGTGGCCTTGCAGCCTGCTTGAAGTGGTCGGAAACTGCACTTGAATTCGGTGGCCTTGCACCCTGCTTGAAGTGGTAGGAAACTGCATTTGAATTTGGTGGCCTTCCACCCTGCTTGAAGTGGTAGGAAACTGCACATGAATTTGATGGTGTTGCACCCCGCTTGAAGTGGTAAGAAACTGCACTTGAATTTGGTGGCCTTCCACCCTGCTTGAAGTGGTAGGAAACTGCACATGAATTTGGTGGTGTTGCACCCTGCTTGAAGTGGTAAGAAACTGCACTTGAATTTGGTGGCCTTGCACCCTGCTTGAAATGGTAAGAATCAACTGCTAGCCCACCAGCCGTCAGTGAGCTGCCAGCACATCAGGCTTGAGTGACTGAGCTGCCATCTCAAGAATCCATTTGGCCAACAATGTTCATACTAACCAGTCCCTTCAGCCCACAGTACCCATACTAGCGCTCCAGACAGCCCCCCCCCTCCCCCCCACTGGCCACCAATATTGGAATTGGTGGAGAGATGGAATATTGCATTGGGGGACCAGCCCTCCCATGTAAACATGGACCCAACAGGTCCCACTTAGTCTAGTATTGAACCAGAAAGATGCCAAGGATATAAATACGCTCTTGTCATAGTCGATGTATTCAGCCGGTGGATCAAAGCAAACCCAATCCTTGATAATAAAGCAGCTACTGTTGTCAAGGTGCTAATAAGAGAAATTGTCCCTAGATTCGGTATTCCCATTCAATTTAGCTCAGATAACGGTTCACACAAATCAATAAAGAATTTTGTGAACAGCTGGGGATCCAGCAGCAATTACACTGTGCTTATTGACCACAGGCTGCTGGACTTGTAGAAAGGGCAAACCAGATCCTTAAAACTAAATTAGCCAAATTAAAAGCGGAGACTGGACTTGGATGGATTAAATTACTCCCAATAGCCCTATTTCAGATGAGCATCATGCCTGCAGGGAAATCTAGATTAAGCCCAGCTAAAATTATTTACGATAGGCCTTTAAAAACCGATTGGAACCAGAAAATAGTTAATTTCCACCATATGACTACATAGATGACCGACTACATCTTAGCCTTGACCAGAGCCTTAAGGGATTTACATTGTAGAATGAGAGCAGCCTATGGTGATATGCCTTCATTAATTACTACCATTAAAGTAAAACATGGAGACTATGTCTTCGTGAAGAATTGTTTGAGGAAAGGATCAGAGGTTTGTTGGGAATGACCTTACCAAGTTCTTCTAATGACTCCGACAGCAGTAAAAGTAAATGGAAGAAATGCCTGGGTGCATCTTCATCATTGTAAAATATTAGTGGAGGTACCAGTGGTTAACTTGTTTCCTCCCAGGTTTTCTTAGAAATTCTCCACTCTATTACGAATCAAGGACCAATGAACTATCAAGATTGATGGATGGAAAACTCGGGAGGTGACGACTCATTCAATAGAAATCATGGACCTACCTACGCCCACGAAAACTCGATGAAATTCTGAGAAGCTACATCAACATCTTCTTGTTAGAACATTTGTTAAAGTATAGCAGTCATCATTGTATTCTCAGCTTATCTTTTATGATGAGGATTATCATGAATGATAAAACGGGGAAATGTTACTACTGGCCAAATTAAAGACACTATACAATGGAAGATCCCTGCACTTGTCAGAATTGCTTAAGCCTTGTCAACTGAAATTTACAGGCTTTAGATGTAGCCAGCCAGTCTAGGCTCAGACTGGTGTGCAGGGTGGTGAGGGGTCCAGGTGTTCTCCTTGTTTCTCCTCAATTTATAAATCTATAGCAGTTTTGCAAATGAACCCTAAATGCATCATTTAGATTGGATCGCTGCAATGGCATTGTAAATAGTATAAATAATGTTGCGAGAAGGTCATCCTGTTGGATGATGATTGGTCGAATTGTTGAGCCTTGGAGACACTGTTTGAATCTCAAGACACATGTTTCAATGTTTATTCTTGTTTGCTTCCTTCCAGAAACTCAGTTTGAATACAATGTAGTGGTTACTGTATTATTGGGTTAGGGAAATGTCTATCATGTACTGTGTTAATCGATATCTGTTATTAGACTGTAATGAGACCACCCCCATATTATTCGGCCCCTCAAGGTTCGGGGACCTATAAAAGATAGCTTCCACGAGGTCCTGTGTCGATCTTCTGGGAGAAAGCTTAGGACTGCGTGACCTTTTGTAGTGTCTCTGCTTGCACGAGGCTAGGAGGGCTTGGCCAGGCAGATACTAGGATTGAACCCGCGGTGGGTAGGTATAGTAGTGGGGAACTGTTATTGTGTTTTACCAAAATAAAGTTTAGATGCGCATGTGCTTGACTCAGTATTTTATTGACTGAAACTAGACTGGGGGGAAGCATAGAACGAGCTATTTACAAGACTGCATTTGGAATATTGTGAGCAGGTTAGGGCCCCATATCTGAGGAAGGATGTGCTGGCTCTGGAGAGAGACCAGATGGGGGTTGCAGAATGATTGGGTTAATATATGATGAGCATTTGAAGGCACTGGTCCTGTAACAGCTGGTGTTTAGAAGGATGAGGGCGGACCTCATTGAAACTTACCGAATAGTGAAAGGCATTCTTTCTTTAGTCCGAGGGTGGTAAATCTGTGGAATTAATTGTCACATACGGATATGGAGGCTAAGTCTATGGATATTTTTAAGGTGGAGATTGACAGATTCCTTATTAGTAAGGGTGTCAGGGGTTATAGGGAGAAGGCAGTTGAGAGGGAAAGATAGATCAGCCATGATTGAATGGCAGAGTGGACTTGATGTGCTGAATGGCCAAATTCTGCTTCTAGAACTTCGAAACTAAACTAACTAAATTAAACTAAGCTAAATTAAATTAAAATAAAGCCATGTAGTGACTCAGGCTGAGCACAAGAGGGAGCGCACGATCTTTAGTAACCCAGGGTATGCACCAGAACCAATAATCGGGGTATTGCACAGTCAGCTCTCAACACCTTTATGTGCCTAACCCCATCATTAGCACAGCAGAGAGATCATAGGGTCAGGAGAGTGTGCAACTGGCCCTTAAGAAAAGTGCATGCAGAGGACAGACTCCAAGGCACTGTCAATGGTTTCACTGAAGTGCACACTCAATATAAGAGCAGAGGATTCTCACTCAGTCTTTGTCGCAGGATGTAGTCACAAGGAACTGCAGGTGGTTGTTTACCAAAAAAAAGACATACTTCTATCAGGTCTCCATGCAACCTCCGACATTCCAGAGAAACAATCCTCATCAGTCTAACTTCTCCTTGTAACCAATACTCCCTGATCCAGTTATTAATCTGGTAATTCACCTGTGCACTCATGAAACCTTCACACCCTATATGTAATGAATCTGACCAAAACAGCTCTTCAAATGTGCCTAACTAATGTTTTATAAAGCTGTTTCATTACTTCCTGACTATTATACTCAATGCCCCAACCTATGAAAGCAAGCATACCGTATGGCTTTTTTACTACTATGTCTACTTGTATTGCCACTTTTGGGGAATTATTGACTTGGACCCAAGATCCCTCTGTACATCATTGCTGTTAAGCATCATATCATTCATTATATATATTTCCCAATGCATTTGATATCCCAAAGTGCAACGGCTCATACCTGCACAGATCAAACTCCATCTGCCATTTCTGCTCATTTCTGTAATTGATCTATTTCCCACTGTATATTTTGACAGCCTTCCTCACAGTTTGCTGCCCTAGCAATCTTGGTGTCATATGCAAATTTACTAACCAACCTATCTATGTTTGTGTCCAAAATCATTTTTATATGTCCCAAACAGCAATCGTCCCAGCACAGATCCCTTTGGAACTCCACTGGTTGCAGACCACCATCCTCAATACCACCGCAAGCCACTGTCTTCTTTCAATAAGCCTGTCCTGAATCCATACGACCAAGTCACCATTAATCCCATGCATCTGAATTTTCTGGATAAGCCTTCCATGGGGGACTTTATCAAATGACTTTATCAAATGACTTGCCAAAATCTATGTAAACAACATCCATCACCCTGTCGTCATCGAACTCACTCAAAAAACATGATCGAGTTAGTAAGATTCGATCTGCCAGGTGCAAAGCTGTGCTGACTGTACCTAATTAATCCATTCTCTTCCAAATGAGAGTAAATCCTATCCTGATGAATCCTCTCCAATAGCTTTCCTACAAGCTTTTCACTGTACCTCCGTACACATGACAGTAAACTAAACTCAATTGACATGAGGCTCACCGGCCTATAATTCTTTGGGTAGGAAAGAACTGCAGACAGGTAGCTTCTCTGGAGAGAAGAAATGGGTGATGTTTCGGGTCGAGACCCTTCTTCAGACTTCCTCTGGATTCCTTCTACTTCCCTTCTTAAATAAATGAACAACATTACAGTAGCTACTCTCCAGTCCTCCAGGACTTTGTCTGTGACTAGAGAAGACACAAAGTCTTCAAAACGTTTCCCACAAACTCCTCTTTTGCCTCTCTCAATAGATTCCATCTGAGCCTGGGGATTTATCCAAATTAAAGAGCTCCAACACCTTCAAGAGCCTCAACACCTCCAACTTCTTAATCTAAAACTGATGAACATGGTAAAAGTAAACACTCACTCTTTTTCCTCAGGGTAGAGGATTCTAAAAACAAGAGGGCAGAAGGTTAGGGTGGGAGAGGAGAGATTTATGCTGGATATCAGGGGCAACATTTTAGCTAGAGTGCTCTTTGTGTGGAGTTTGCATGCTCTTCCCTGTGAATGCATGGATATTATATGCAGTCTCTGATTTGCTCTAATATATCAAAGACTTGTGATTGGTAGGTTAATAGGTGGGTGGCAGAAGGACTGGTGAATTGATAGGCATGTGCGAGAGAATAGGTCACAAGAGAACAAGTGGTGGAAACAGACTGAAGAAAGGTCCTGACCCGAAACGTCACCTACCCTTTTTTTCAGAGTTGCTTCCGTATTACGCTGAGTTACACCAGCACTTTGTGTCTTTAAGTGGAAAAATGGGATTGATCTGAGAGGCAGCAGTGATTGACTGGGCTGAATGGCCAATTTATGCTGTGAGAATACTATGAGATAGTAGTGGCGGGAGAAGTGATTTGCTGTGAGTTCAGGTAACCAGCACAATACAGAGACGAGAGGCCACAGTGGCAGCTTTGACTCTGGCACTTATGTACATAAATTATAGGAGCAGTATTAGGCCATTCAGCCCATGAAGTCTACTTCACCATTCAATCATGCCCAATCTAACTTTCTCTCTCAACCCCATTTTCCTGCCTTCTCCCCATAACCTCTGTTTCCCGTTTGCTTCCAGGAGTAAAGATTAAAAGCTCATCCTGTGAACCTAGAGGAGTCATTTATCTTGGAGTTATCAAATGGCTAAACTCTCACTTTACAATTTACAAGGTTCTGCATCAATGTTTATTAATTCTGATATTTCAATACTCCTTTCAGGGAAATGATGTATGAGGTGTTGCAAATGTGTATTATAATTGGTCAAAATGCAGTGGGAATGAAATTTGACATTGCTTCATCCATTCTTTTGGATTAAAATAAAATCTGGAGATAATCTTAGGGTTATGGTCTTCTCTGAAAGTGTGCCAAACATTACATTAGAACTGTTCAATTTTGGATATCTGGATCATCCATTTGAAACCTGCTTTACGTATTTTACATTTCTTTCATCATGTGGACTAATCGCACTTTAATCTGAATATCCAAGACTTTTTGCACATGATTCAACACTAAATTTTATATGTGAAGATGAGAAAACCATCAAAAACAGTTGATAAGGAGAATAAATTATCTAAGGAGTAGAAACCAACAAGCAGAGTTCAGAATGTGTAAGAAGGAACTGCAGATGCTGGTTTACACCAAAGATACACAAAGCCCTCTAACAAAACCTAAATCTGAAATCTGCTCATAGACAGACACAACATGCTGAAGTAACCCAGCGGGTCAAGCAGCATCTCTGGAGAAAAGAAATGGGTGACATTTCAAGTCGAGATCCTTCTTCAGACTGAGTCAGGGGAGAGGGAAACCAGAGGTATGAAAAGGTACAGAACCAATCAAAACCGGCACCTTTTCATACCTCTAGATTCCCTCTCCCCTGATTCTCACTCTGAACAAGGGTCTTGACCCGAAATGTCTCCTACTCCTTTTCTCTAGAGATGCTGCCTGACCCACTGAGTTACTCCAGCATGTTGTGTCTGTCTATAAACAGATTTCAGATTTAGGTTTTGTTAGAGGGTTTGATGGTGGGAAAGCCAACATTTTCCATTTACATAACCAATCTGCCTTCAAAAATTCAATGTAAACTGACAAAAACTGCTGGCAAAACTGATAGGTTGGATAATCGGTCTGAGAGGGTTGACGGCTTCCGTTGTTGAGAAATTAAAGTATGAGTTGGATAAAGTATGAGCATAAACAGATCTGCAATCCAGACCAATGAATAGTACAGAACATGGAATGAAGGTCTCACGCTTCTTGGATGATATTGATATGGTTAAATCTGAATGTGAAAGTGCCCTTAGAGTTTTAATAGGTTTGCTGCTCAATATTCCCAAATGATGCATGGCGGCAAAGCTATGTTATTTTTAACTTTTAATTGTTGCTGCAGGAACTCCCTTATAATGAACTCTATGAGAGTCATACAGTGTGGATACAAGGCATTTCAGGCCAACTTGCCCACTCCGACCAGCATGTCGCATCTAATCTAGTCCCACTTGCCTAAGTTTGGCCCATATCACTCCAAGCCTGTCCTATCCATGTACCTGTCTAATTGCTTCTTAAACATTGCGATAGTCCCAGTCTCAACCACATTGTTCGTTTGCACATCGTTCCATACACCCACCACCCTTTATGTGAAAAGGTTACCCCTCAAATTCCTATAAAAACTTTGCCCCATTACCTTAAACCTATGCCCTCTGGTTCTTAATTCCCCTAATCTGGGCAAGAGACTCGGCATCTACCAAATCTATTACTCTCATGATTTTATACACCACTGTAAGATCATCCCTCATCCTCCTGCACTCCAGGGAATAGAGTCCCAGCCTGCTCAACCTTTCCCTACAGATCTGACCCTCGTGTCTGATTCTGATTCCGAGTGCAACTCACATGGTGGTCGAAGAAAACAATCAATTCATAGCAAGGAAAGACACAAACTGCTGGAGTAACTCAGCTGGTCAGGCAGCATCCCTAGAGAACATGGATTGGTGAAGTTTCGGGTTGCGACCATTCTTCAGACTGATTCAAGTGTCCCGACCCGATTCATCACCTTCCCTTGGTAAACCGGCAACAGTAGTTCCTTGTTTCTCCTGTTCTTATCTTTACAGGTTGATTAGACCAGTTTGCATCTCTTTGCAAGTTGTGAAGGTTCACACCCAAACACCCCAGGAATTACCCTTTTGACAATTAGTTGACACCAACTTCCTCTTTGTTAGTGTACCTCTCTGCCCCAGTTTATTGTTATATACACAGGGTACAGTAAACGATACAGAGTACAGTAAACAGTACGGTAAACTGGGCAGTCACTGTGGCGCAGTGGTAGAGTTGTTGCCTTACAGCGAATGCAGTGCCAGAGACCTGGGTTTGATCCCTGTAGATTGGATATTTCCTACTAACCAATTGTAGTGCTTGTTGGTAGTTGCTCCGCCCAGTAGGCAATTTATATTACCAAGAGCTTGCCTACGTTATTGTCTGAGTTGCTGCTAGTCACTGTAATGTCTTGCAGACCAACGCTGTAAGTGAACTTTAATAAATATAAGTAAGTAAGTAAGTTTATTGGCCAAGTATTCACATACAAGGAATCGTAGTGCTTGTTAGTGTTGTATCTTGACATGTGTATGACTCGACACATTACATGGTGTCAAGAAGTGAGTCTTACCTACTCTGTTCACGTTTATCGTTTTATTTATTTATATATATATTTATTTTGTTAGAAGCAATTGTACATGGAATCGACATAACAATTATACAATTTTCGTACAACTTCAGTTTTAACATTTTATAAACTGAGAAGTGAATTAGAAAAAAGTAAAAAGGAAAGAATGAAAAGGAAGAAGAAAGATACAAAAAAGAAAGAAGCAAAAAACCCTGAACTATCAAAGAAGTGAATAAAAAAATAAGTGAATAATAAAAATAGCGGAGATATATCCCACTACCCTTCCCTACGCCCACTCACCTGACCCTAGCGTCGGTTTTGAATTTGTGTTCAACCATTCTGTTGTTCAAAAAATTCGATGAAAGAAGCTCATATTTTGGAAAATTGGGCTGATTTGTCAGATAAAACAAGCCTTATTTTTTCTAAATGTAGTGTCTCGGTCATTTCTGTAATCCACATCTTCACTGTGGGAACTGTTATCTTTTTCCAGAATTTAAGTATAAGTTTTTTTGCAGTTATTACACCATAGTCAAGGAAATGTCTTTGGAATATCATTAACTTAGGGCAGCCCTCTGACATTCCTAATATTATTAATTTTGAATCTGACTCCAATTGAATTTTTAGTGTTTTAGAAATGGAATGAATATTCCCATCCAGAAATTTTGTATTTTTATACAAGATACAAAAGAATGGGTTGGGTAGCTTCTTGGAGGTGACATTTATCACAGAGAGGGGAAACAGTTGGGAAGATCTTATTCAATTTGGTCTTTGAGTAGTATAACCTTTGCAATACTTTGAATTGTATCAGGCAATGCCTGACATTTAAAGAACAGTAATAAAGTAAAGTAAAGTATCCTTTATTGTCATTCAGACCTTTCGTTCTGAATGAAATTTCGTTCCTGGCAGTCATACATTTAATAATAAATTAACAAAACACAATAAACACAAATTAACATCCACCACAGTGAGTTCACCAAGCACCTCCTCACTGTGGTGGAAGGCAAAAGTCTTAAGTCTTTGTGTCTTTCCTCCTTGCTCTCCTTCTGCGCTGAGGTGATCCAGGCCTCCGATGTTGTGACCCCGCCAGGTGTTGGTAAGTAAGTCAGTCCCGCGACTGAATCCGAGCTCCGCGAACGGGCCAGTTCAAACTCCGCGGCCCGGTGTGGTTGAAGCTGCCGAAGCTGTTGCCGTGGGAGCTCTGGAAAAACAGGTCACCATCCTGTAACCTGCGAGCTCCCGACGATGTCGTCTGCTGGGCCCGCGGCCGAACCTCCGAAGTTGCTGCCGCCGCTACCACCGGGACACCTCCCCAGCCCCGAGTCAGGCCGTCGCCGGAGCCCAGCACAGCCCCGAAGTCGGCCAGCCTCGCGCTGGTAAGTCCTGGCTGGCTCTGCCTCCGGAGTCTCAGGTCGGTCGCAGTTGGAGGCCGCCAGCTCCGCCATTGGGCCTCAGCGCAGACGGACACGGGGGATACGACATATATAATGTATGTATTGTAGGCTTTCCTCCCATATATCTTTGGAAATGGGTAAACCCAGCTCGTCCAAGAGGCCCAGGAGCCGTTGGCGAGTGAGGAGCGATGTCCGAACGGTGAGTGTAAAAACCCAGCGCGGGGCTTTGTTTGTTCAGAGGCCCAGGAGCCATTGGTGAGGGAGGAGCGACCGAAATCTGTAACGTTCTAAATCTGTAACGTTCTATTCAATTAAGTGGGCTTGAGGAAGCCGCTGATTGGTGGAAGTGGATTAGAGTAAGCAATCAGATCCCTACTGATTTCTTCCAGCAGTTTGTATTGTATTGTACTGTATTTTGTATTGTATCCAGGGTAAGGGGGAGTATGAGGCCCAGGGTAGTTTAGTGTTATGGATGTCAGATGTGGGAGGTCATGGAGTCGGATAGCCCTCCAGATGTCCACATCTGCGCCAGGTGTGTCGAGATGGGGCTCCTAAGGAACTGTATTAGGAACCTGGAGCAGCAGCTCGATGACCTCCATCTGGTCAGAAATAGTGAGGAGGTCATAGAGAGGAGTTACAGAGAGGTAATTACTCCAAAACCACAGGAAGGAGACAAGTGGGTCACGGTTAGGAGGGGCAAGGGGCAGAGGCAGGGACTAGAGAGTACCCTGGTGGCTGAACACCATGACAATAAGTACTCCTGCTTGAGTACTGTTGGGGGGCACAGCCTACCTGGGGGTAGCGGGAGTGGTAGCAGCAGCGACCGGGCCTCCGGTACAGAGACCGGCCCTGTTGCTCAGAAGGATAAGGAAAAGAAGAGGAGGGCAATAGCACTAGGGGACTCTATAGTTAGGGGGTCAGATGGGCGATTCTGTGGACGCAGTCCGGAGACCCAGATGGTAGTTTCCCTCCCTGGTGTCAGGGTCTGGGATGTGTCTGAACATGTCCAAGATATCCTGAAAAGGGAGGGAGAGGAGCCTGAGGTTGTGGTGCATATTGGCACCAATGACATAGGTAGAAAAAGAGTAGAGGTCCTGAAAGGAGAATTTAGGGACTTAGGAAGAGAATTAAGGAAAAAGACCGCAAAGGTAACAGTCTCAGGATTACTGCCTGTGCCACGCGACAGTGAGAGTAGGAATGGAGCGAGGTGGAGGATAAATGTGTGGCTGAAGGACTGGTGCAGAGGGCAGGGATTCAAGTTTTTGGATCACTGGAACCCCTTTTGGGGAAGGTGTGACCTGTATTAAAAGGATGGGTTGCACTTGAACCCGGGGGGGACCAGTATCTTGGCGGGGAAATTTGCAAAGGCTACTGGGGAGACTTTAAACTAGAATGGTTGGGGGGAGGGACTCAAATAGAGAAAGCTAGTAGACAGTGTCTGAGGCAGGAGGCAGAGAAGGGAAGCACTCGGACCCAACATGTAGGGGGGGGGGGGGAAGAAGAAAAATCAAATAAACAGAGAATAAGAGGTGGTGGGTTTCTTAAATGTGTGAGCAGAGAGAAAGTGGGGTATAAAATGAGGGTAGAAGCAATTGGTAGCAAGGTGAAAAGTAAAAGTGGCAGGCAGACAAATGCAGGGCAAAAATCAAAACGGGCCACATTTCAACATAATTGTAAAAGGAGTAAGAGGGTTGTAAAAACAAGCCTGAAGGCTTTGTGTCCCAATGCAAGGAGCATTCGTAATAAGGTAGATGAGTTGAAGGTGCAGATAGCTATTTAATGACTATGATATAGTTGGGATCACGGAGACATGGCTCCAGGGTGACCAAGGCTGGGAGCTGAACAACCAGGGATATTCAATATTCCGGAGGGATAGACAGAAAGGCAAAGGAGGTGGGGTAGCGTTGCTGGTTAGAGAGGAGATTAACGCAATAGAAAAGTAAGACATTAGCTTGGAGGATGTGGAATCAATATGTGTAGAGCTGTGAAACACTAAGGGGCAGAAAACGCTAGTGGGAGTTGTGTACAGGCCACCTAACAGAATTAGTGGAGTTGGGGATGGCATCAAACAGGAAATTAGAAATGCATGCAACAAAGGTAAAACAGTTTGGGTGAATCAAATTGGCTGGGGCGCTGAGGAAGAGGATTTCTTGGAATGTATGCGGGATAGTTTTCTAAACCAACATGTAGAGGAACCAACGAGAGAGCAGGCTATTCTAGACTGGGTATTGAGTAATGAGGAAAGGTTAGTTAGCAGTCTTGTTGTGCGTGACCCCTTGGGCAAGAGCGACCATAATAAGGTTGAGTTCTTCATTAGGATGGAGAGTGACATAATTAATTCAGAAACAAGGGTTCTGAACTTAAAGAAAGGTAACTTTGAAGGTGTGAGATGTGAATTTGCCAAGATGACTGGCAATTGATTCTTAAATTGTTGACAGTGGATGTGCAATGGAAGGCATTTAAAGACTGCATAGATGAACTACAACAATTGTTCATCCCAGTTTGGCAAAATAATAAATCAGGGAAGGTAGTGCACCCGTGGATAACAAGGGAAATCAGGGATAGTGTCGAAACAAAAGATGAAGCATACAAATTAGTCAGAAAAAGCAACCTACCAAAGGACTGGGAGAAATTCAGTCCAGCAGAGGAGGACAAAGGGCTTAATTGGGAAAGGGAAAATAGATTATGGAAGAAAACTGGCAGGGAACATAAAAACTGACTGCAAAATGTTTTATAGGTACGAGAAGAGAAAAAGATTAGTTAAAACAAATGTAGGTCCCTTGCAATCAGAAACGGGTGAATTGATCATGGGGAACAAGGACATGGCAGACCAATTGAATAACTACTTTGGTACTGTCTTCACTAAGGAAGACATAAATAATCTGCCGGAAATAGCAGGGGACCGGGGGTCAAATAAGATGGAGGAACTGAGTGAAATCCAGGTTAGCCGGGAAGTGGTGTTGGGTAAATTGAATGGATTGAAGGTTGATAAATCCCCAGGGCCAGATAGGTCCTGATAAATCCCCAGCATCCTAGAGTACTCAAGGAAGTAGCCACAGAAATAGTGGATCCATTAGTAATAATTTTTCAAAACTCTTTAGATTCTGGAGTAGTTCCTGAGGATTGGAGGGTAGCTAATGTAACCCCACTTTTTAAAAAAGGGGGGGGGGGGAGAGAAAACGGGGAATTACAGACTAGTTAGTCTAACATCGGTAGTGGGGAAACTGCTGGTCAGTTATTAAAGATGGGATAGCAGCACATTTGGAAAGTGGTGAAATCATTGGACAAATCAGCATTGATTTACGAAAGGTAAATCATGTCTGACAAATCTTATAGAATTTTTTGAGGATGTAACTAGTAGAGTGGATAAGGGAGAACCAGTGGATGTGTTATATCTGGACTTTCAGAAGGCTTTCGACAAGGACCCACATAAGAGATTAGTATACAAACTTAAAGCACATGGTATTGGGGATTCGGTATTGATGTGGATAGAGAACTGGCAGACAGGAAGCAAAGGGTAGGAGTAAACGGGTCCTTTTCAGAATGGCAGGCTGTGACTAGTGGGGTCCCGCAAGGGTCAGTGCTGGGACCCCAGCTATTTACAATATATATTTATGATTTGGACGAGGGAATTGAATGCAACATCTCCAAGTTTGCGGATGACACGAAGCTGGGGGGCAGTGTTAGGTATGAGGAGGATGCTAGGAGGCTGCAAGGTGACTTGGATAGGCTGGTTGAGTGGGCAAATGCATGGCAGATGCAGTAAATGTGGATAACTGTGAGGTTATCCACTTTGGTGGCAAAAACAGGAAGGTAGACTATTATCTGAATGGTGGCCGATTAGGAAAAGGGGAGATGCAATGAGACCTGGGTGTCATGGTACACCAGTCATTGAAAGTAGGCATGCAGGTGCAGCAGGCAGTGAAGAAAGCAAATGGTATGTTAGCATTCATAGCAAAAGGATTTGAGTATAGGAGCAGGGAGTTTCTACTGAAGTTGTACAGGGTTTTGGTGAGACCGCACCTGGAGTATTGCGTACAGTTTTGGTCTCCAAATCTGAGGAAAGACATTCTTGCCACAGAGGGAGTACAGAGAAGGTTCACCAGACTGATTCCTGGGATGTCAGGACTTTCATATGAGGAAAGACTGGATAGACTCGGCTTGTACTTGCTAGAATTTAGAAGATTGAGGGGGGATCTTATAGAAACTTACAAAATTCTTGAGGGGTTCGACAGGCTAGATGTCGGAAGATTGTTCCCAATGTTGGGGAGGTCCAGAACAAGGGATCACCGTTTAAGGATAAGGGGGTATTGCTTTAGGACCGAGATGAGGAAAACATTTTTCACACAGGAAGTGGTGAGTCTCTGGAATTCTCTGCCACAGAAGGTAATTGAGTGCTATATTTAAGAGGGAGTTAAATGTGGCCCTTGTGGCTAGAGGGATCAGGGTGTATGGAGAGAAGGCAGATACAGGATACTGAGTTGAATGATTAGCCATGATCATATTGAATGGCGGTGCAGGCTTGAAGTGCCGAATGGCCTACTCCTGCACCTATTTTCTATGTTTCAATGTCCTCCCATGCTCGCCTATAAATCTCAGAAGGTGGGATATCAATATTTAAGAGAGTGTTATAAATGTAAGATATCAACATACTTGTATCAGCATGTCTATTCAAACAATCGTCTAATATATCTGGACCCATAAGAGGAGAATCTTGTGTGTATGTTTTCACATAATCTCGGATTTGAAGATATCTAAAAACATTGTTGACGTTCAAGTGATATTTCTCCTGTAGTTCTTGAAAAGAAAAGAGAGTCCCCTTCTTATAGAGGTCTCCCATAGTCTTAATTCCCTGGTTCTTCCATTGAACAAACACCATATCTAAAGTAGGCAATTTAATCGAGGGATTGTTGCAATAGGAAGAAGTGAGACATGTTTCTCAATTTAAGACTGTATTTCTACTGTTTCCAGATAGGGGGCGAGTACTATGTATTATCGGATTTTGCTTATACGTTGACATATTCAAATAAGTTGGAGATAGGAGGATAGAGCCTATACTAAAAAGCAAACATTCTTCCCTCTCCATTTTTAACCAATTTACATGTTAACATGTATCGTCCAACCAGAAGGTTATATTTTTAATGTTAGTTGTCCAGTAGTAAAAAAGAAAATTAGGAGGAGCTAATTTTCTTTGGATTTGCACAAATGTCTTTTATGTATTCTATAAGTTTTGTAGTCTCAAATAAAGTTAGTGACAATAGAATCAATTTTTTTTTTAAACGTTTAGGGAGATGTATCGGTATTGATTGAAATAAATATAAGAGTTGCGGAAGGAAGATCATCTTTCTTTTTTTTGTAAATTTTTTTAATTAGAATTAAATACATATTAAGAGGGAATAACATAAAATCAAAAAAGAAAAAACATATTATTCGTAACATACATTCTTAATATTTTTAAAGTTTACAGTTGTTCTTATTTATACTTCTATATTTTTTATTATTTTATAACAGAAAGAAAATAGTAAAGAGAAATAATAAAAAGAAATAAAATAGAAGTAGAAAATCTATAAAATGTGTGGAGTATAAAGCAAGATATTCTTCATTGGAGAGATATGTGGTCTATTGTATATAGTTCTTCATCCATTCCTTCATTCAGGCTTCAGTCAGTCCCTCGAGTCTTTCCAGATGAAGTGTCTCCGACATTTCTGTAATCCACATTTTGATTGTGGGGAACATCATCTTTATGGCATTTAATCTACCTATAAGGTTGATAGGAAATTGAATGTAGGCATATAATTTAGTGATTAATGGTGGAAAGTTTATTTTAAACAGAGAGGAATACTTTCTAGTCATGTAAATTCTGAGATATCTGAACTTTTCAGTAACAATTCTGAAAGGTAATTTTTGGAGTTGAGAAAGGTTATTTTATTGGTAAAATTTCACTTTTATTCTAATTTATTCTATATCCCGAGAAAGAACCAAATTATTCTATAATGTTTAGAACATTTGGAATACTAACTTGGGGATTAGTAATGTATAGAGTACATCATCTGCATATAACAAGATTTTATTGGTGGTATATTTGGTATTATATCCATAAATGCCTGAATGGGACCTGATACTCTCGGCAAGGGGTTCTATGGCTAAAGCAAATAACATTGGAGAAAGAGCACATCCTTGTCTATTATCCCTAGATAAATAAAATTTAGGTGAAAGTATTTGATTTGTCAGTATTCTGGCTGTGGGATTAGTGTATAAAAGCTTCACCCAAAAAGTAAAGTTTTCTCCCAATTGAAATTTTTCCAACACTGTGAAAAGATAAGACCATTCCACTTGGTCGAAAGCGTTTTTTCTGCATCTAAAGAAATAATTGTTAAATCTTCATTTGTCATCCTCTGCGAATATATTATGTTAAGCAAAGTCTCAAATTATAATACGAATATCGTTTAGGTATAAACCCAGTTTGTGATTCTGGAATTAAAACCCTACTCACTGTGCGTGTTGGCCCAAGTGACCCCGATTTCATCGTGGTGATCACGTAGCGGGAAAGGCGGGAACCTCAGGTTTACGGAACTCCAGTTAAAAAATGATCGTAACTTTAATAATCTGTTCTTTTGCTCGAGTAAAGACTGAACCAAAGATTAATAGTCGAGTCCCTTCTTCAGACCGAACTAAGTTAATCCAGCATTTTGTGTTCAATCTTCGCTTTCTGCGATGATCTGCAAGTTTTAGAAAGTTTTCTCTGGAGTATGCTCCATCCACCCCGGCAAAATAGTCTTAGAAATTTTCCATACGGTAGCTAAAATGAGTAAATGAGTCGACCTTTATATTTCTTGTTTTTTGTTTAATTACAGGCTGCTTCAAGTGAGGCAAGTTGTTATTTTCAGTCCGAGAAGGGTCTCGACCCGAATCGTCACCCATTCACCGCTGGAGTAACTCAGCGGGTCAGGCAGCAACTCTGGATAGAAGGAAAGGATTAGGTGATTTTCGGGTCGAGTCCTTCTTCAGAGACGAGCCCTTATCCATAAACGTCTCCGTCTCCAGGAGGTTACCTGGCCCGCGTTACGCCAGCTTGTTGCATCCTCGTCCAAGCCTTGCGGTCGTCGCCAGGCCGTAGCCCCCGCGCCCCGGTGCAATGGTCGGGGAGCGGAGAGGGGAGGGATGGGGTACACACATGGCGGGAGATGGGGATCGGGTGGTTAACAATGAGATGGAGAATACAGAAACACCGACGGCAAAGAAGACCTACAATAGAGCATGATCTCTCTCGGCGGTTATGGCGGGTGTTTGTCGCCTGTCCGCTGTTTCTGCCCTTTAAAGGCCTTGCCCTTTGTGTGCGCGTGAAGGGGGATGGGGCTATTTGTGATCATAGGGACAGGGAATCACTCAATGTAATAGTTGATTCAGCAGAGTGTTGTGACACTGTAATCATGTCACTCCTGTTAGATGTGAGGATACACTTGTCACATTTCAAATGTTTGTCATCAAGAGTATCGGGGACGAACTTTGTTTGGGAATACTTGGAAATACCGTGCTCGGTTCTTGGGATAAACTGGGGAAGTTTAGTTTATATCCCTCTCGAGATTTTTTGGAATCAATGTAAATAGCAAGAGTTTGTGGTAATGTCTGTTCTTTAAAGATTTGTTACTAAAACCGTCCGGACCCGGATTTTTTCCACTTTTCAATGATTTCATACTCTCTACGATGTCTTTTGTTGTTATCTCTGCTCCTAATTGATCCCGTTCCTCCTCATTAAGGGATGGCAGATTGCAATTCTCAAGAAAACGTTTCATCTTTGCAGGATGGGCTGGTGTTTTTGATGAGTATAGTGTTTGGTAGAATTGTAAGAATCTTTGTTTAATATCTTCAGGCAATGTAAGCAGATCTCATTTTTCTTAAAAAAAAAAAAAATCTTTATTGATTAGAGGCACCATAAGTTACATCAGTGTACATCCCTTATATTGTATTACAGTCATTGTACCCCTTAACTTTTTTAAGGCTTTAAAAAAGAGAGAAAGAGAGAAATAACAGCAAAGAAAGTAGAAGAGTGAAAAAGAGATGTGAAAGTGAAAAAGTGTGACAGTGGAAAAGGATACCCTTGAAGAGTTAGAGACCGGAGATTAAGAGATAGACCCTGGAGAGGAAAAAAAAGAAAAAGGGAAAGAAAGAGAAGGAAAGAAGAAAAGCCAGTTACTTTATTATAAACATCTCGCAAAAGGAGTCTACCAACTCAGCAGTTTTTCTTACCCCTTTACCAAGACCCGACTCCGGTACTTTTTTGAGGTATTCTTGCACCTTATCCTTGTAGTAGATTTATAAATGCAGACCACGTCTTATAGAAACAGTCTGATTTTCCTGCTAGTCGGAGTCTCATATCTTCCAAGTGTAGTGTTTTGAACATAGTTGAAATCCACATATTAACTGTTGGTATAGGAGTATTTTTCCAGAATTTTAAGAGTAGCTTTTTTCCAGTTATTATGCCATATTCAAATAGAGTCTTTTGAAACGCATTTAATTCAGGGCTATCTTCCGATGTCCTGAAGATAATCCAGTCTGCTTTTGGAGTCAGTTTTATTTAAAATACTTTTGTGAAAATTTCAAAAATTTCAGTCCAAAATATTTGAATTTTTGTACAAAAGACAAATGAGTGCGCTATATTCGCTTCTTGACATTGACATTCATCACATATAGGAGAGATCTCCTTTTTCTGATCTAATTTTGTGTATTGTACGGTCATTCTCTAATTTGCGGAGTTGACGTGCCAGTAGCTTGTGTGGTTTATCCCAAAATTCAAAAATTTTTTGCTTAGTATAATGAAATACCCTAATAATTTTTGTAGAAGAATCTGATTTAATTGGGTTTTGTTTGTTATAGTTGTTTTATGTGCCTGTTATCCCTATCATGGCAAACTAATCTCGCCATCTAGTTCTCTGATCTTGGACTCTGACATTGCTGAACGCTCGCGCCTTTGCGTGAGTGACTACACTCACTACGTTCATATCTTTCATCGCAACAATCCTCCAGATGTACGTGCTTCTGTGTTACTCAACCTGGCTGGTCCTGAGGCAATGAAATGAAAACCGTTTTACATTTGAACCCTACTGTTTTAGACGCAAATGGACAGATCCTAGTGTCTGCAGAAATGATTGATGACCCTGCTGTCCTACTTGCAAAGTTTAGACAGTTGTGTGATCTCCCCTCGAACTACATATCGAACGTATCAGGTTTAATGTTCATTGGGTAGCCGATAGAATGTTTTATTAGCGACTTGAAACACATGGCTGTCAATTTCGAGATGGATGCAATGAACTGATCCGCGAGAAGCTCGAAGTTAAGACATGAATTGCTTCGTAACACTGAACTGACTCTTAATCAAGCCGAACACGCCTTTCGGATTGCTGAGATAATGGCTTCTCACACTAAGTCTGTGATCTCTGACCAGCGTTCCCAGTATAGTGTCAACCGGATGGACACCTTCTGCCATAACAGGCGTCTGCAGCCTTCCCGGCCTGGCAGCAGAGAAGGTCTGCTGCCCGATGCCCTAATTGTAACTATTCATGCTCCGGGTCGGGAGTTCGGTATAGCTTATGGTAAAATTTGCAATTTCTGCAAAAAACTCAACCACTTTGCAAAATGCTGCTGTTCCCGTGCGACTCAATCCGTCTCAAGGCCGAGTCTGCACCTGTTACAACATGAGCTTGCTGATAATGAAAGCCAAGAGCCTGAGGTGCCATCCTCCGTTCACCATCTGAAAGTGAAGGTAACAATTCAGCTATCCACTCTCTCCTCCCTTCCTCTGACGAGCAACTTGACCCTGAAGTAACCATGTTTGTGAATAACAAGCCTGTGATCGCAAAGATTGATACGGGCGCGAAATGCAATGTCATCTCGTAATCTGAGTTTAACAAAATACGTGATGCTAAACATGTTGAAAAGGCAGCGGCCACGCTTTGGGCCTATGGGGGAGATTTTCTACACCCGCTTGAACAGATTGATTTAAACTGCATCATAGACTCGCAGTCTCATACCCTAAAGTTTTGTATCATCAAGGGGATTCTGAAATTCTGCTTGGTATCAATGCATGCCACGATCTAGGCCTAGTTTACTTTGGCCACGCTGTCCATCAAATCTTTCTCACTGAGGGCCCCACTCAGCAAATACCCTTTCAATACAGAGAATAATTTAACGGAGAGCTTGGCAAGCTGCCTCTCAAGTACCACATTGCCGTTGATCCCTATGTCACTCCTGTGGTTAGAGCAAACGTTGTGTTCTGCATGCCACGCATGACAGAGTACACAATGAACTAAAGCGGATGGTATCCCTGGGTGTCATTGCTGAAGTTACTGACCCATCTAACTGGGTTTCCACCACGGTGGTTGCAAAAAAAAAAAGAAATCCATATTTGCATAAATCCCAGGGATCTCAACTCCGCTATCATACGCCCGTACTACCCTATGTGAATGGTAGAAGAGGTTGCTGCTCAAAAAAGCAACACATCAGTGTTCTATGTTCTGGATGCCAAAAGCTCGTTTTGGCAGATTTTGCGGGACGCAGACTCGTCCAACTTTACTACGTTCAGCACCCCCTTCGGCCGTTACAAATTCCTGAGAATGCCCTTTGGCATCAACTCTGCCAGCGAGGGTTTCCAGCGCATGATGGAACAACTGTTTGCGGGGTATCCATGCGCAATCATTGTTGATGACATTCTCGTCTACGGGCGTGACTTGGCTGAGCATGATGCTGATCTGAAGAAAGTGCTGGACCGTGCCAAAGACATTCAGCGGAAATCAATCCTCTTTCGTGCCAAAGTCCCGGAATTTGCCTACATTGGACGTGTTTTCACAAGTGATGGTCTCAGACCAGATCCATCAAAAACTGCTGCTATCAACGAGATGCCGGTTCCTACTGATGTTACGAGTTCCTTGGAATGGTCAATTACCTGGGGAAATTTATTCCCAACCTCATATCTGCCCCCTGCTGGAAGTGACACATAAAGACACTGCATGATCCTGGTATCCGCAACACTAAAGAGCTTTTGATATCCTCAAGTTGCAGTTGGCCAGCGCACGTACCCTCGCCTATTTTGCTTTGGAGTTACCAGTAGTGCTCACATGTGATGCGTCCCAGTACGGACTTGGTGCCGCTTGCCTGCAGACCGATGCTGATGGCGACTGCAAGCCTGTTTCATATGCATCTTGCACACTAACTGATACTGAACAACGTTACGCCCAGATTGAAAAATAATTAATTGCAGTGGTTTTCGCCTGCACAAAATTCAAAGACTGTGATTATAGAAACAGATCACAGGCTGCTGGTCACCATCTTGAATAAACCCATTCACGCTGCTCCGGCTCGTCTGCAACGGATGATGATGCATCTGCAGCGGTTTGATTTCAACATTGTCTATAAAAAAGGCAAGGACATGCACATAGCTGACACGCTATCAAGGGCCCCATGCAAAACCAGCGAACAACAACTCTCTAAACAGGACCAGTTCTCAGTAATGAAGGTATTGTATGTTCCTACTGATTGCCTAAGCAGCCTGGCAGAGCACACGGCTGCTGACAAAACTTTACAATTGCTGTCCGCAGTCATCCGGACTGGCTGGCCGGATAAACAACACAGCACTGTGAGGCCCACAGGAGCCGTTGGAAGAGGAGGAGGGGGAGGAGCGACACTACCGCGCGGGGCTGAGGCCGCCGTTGGAAGAGGAGGAGGGGAGGAGCGACACCCGACCGGGTAAGGTTAAAACTTACCGGAGCCGTTGGAATGACAAGGTTTAAAAATCAAGCGCGGGGCTTGTTTTTTTCAGAGGCCCACAGGAGCGTTGGAAAGAGGAGGAGGGGGAGGAGCGTTGGAAGAGGAGGAGGGGTGTGGGAGGAGCGACACCCCGACCGGTAAGGATAAAAATCAAGCGCGGGGCCTAAATCCATAACATTCCATTTGGAGAAGTGGGTTTTTTTGAGGAAGCCGCTGATTGGTGGGAAGTGGACTAGGGTAAGCAGCTGATTGGCAGTCAGATTCCAGCAGTTTGTTGTGTGTTACTTTGTATTGTGTTGATATTGTATCCTGTGTAAGGGGGCAGTATGAAGGCAAGGGCAGTGTACTGTTCTGGATGTCAGATGTGGGAGGTCAGGGAATCTGATAGCCCTCCAGACATCCACATCTGCGCCAGGTGTGTTGAGATGGGGCTCCTAAAGGACTGTGTTAGGAACCTGGAGCAGCAGCTCGATGACCTCCGTCTGGTCAGGGAGAGTGAGGAGGTAATAGAGAGGAGCTACAGGGAGGTAGTCACTCCCAGACCACAGGAGGCAGACAAGTGGGTCACAGTTAGGAAGGGCAAGGGGCAGAGGCAGGGGCTAGAGAGTACCCCTGTGACCGTACACCTGGAAAATAGGTACTCGGGTTTGAGTACGATTGGAGGGGACAGCCTTGCTGGGGGGAGCAACAGCAGCCGGGCCTCCGGCACAGAGACCGGCCCTGATGCTCAGAAGGGTAGCAAAAAGAGTGGGCAATTGTAATAGGGGTCTCTACAGTTAGGGGGTCGGATAAGCGATTCTGTGGATACAGTTGGGAGACCCGGATGGTAGTTTGCCTCCCTGGTGCCAGGGTCACGCATGTGTCAGAACGTGTCCAAAAGATTCTGATAAGGGAGGGAGAGGAGCCTGATGTTGTGGTACACATAGGTACCAATGACATAGGCAGAAAAGGTGACGAGGTCCTGAAGGGAGAATTTAGGGAGTTGGGGGGAAAGTTAAGGAGAAGGACCAAAAGGGTAACGATTTCAGGATTACTGCCTGTGCCGCGTGACAGTGAGAGTAGGAATGAAATGAGGTGGAGGATAAATGCGTGGCAGAGGGACTGGTGCAGCGGGCAGGATTCAAGTTTCTTCATCACTGGGACTCTTTTGGGGAAGGCATGATCGTGTACACAAAGGACGGGTTGCACTTGAACCCGAGGGGGACCAATATCCTGGCAGGTGAGATTTGCAAAGGCTACTGGGGAGACTTTAAAACTAGAAAAGCTGGGGGGAGGGACTCGGGTAGAGGGGGCTAGGGGTCAGGGTGTGGGGCAAGAGGCAGAGAAGGGAAGCACTCGGACCCAAAATGTAGGCGAGAAAGATGGAAAACGATAATAGACAGAGAATAAGGGACGGTGGGTTTCTAAAATGTGTATATTTTAATGCTAGGAGCATTGTTTTTTATTTTTTTTTATTTTTTTTTTTTTTTTTATTATAGAAACAAAGTAAATTACAAGTAAACCTGTTACACTCTTTATACAACGATAAAAAAAATATAATATTAATAATAAATTGATACTGTTTATTATTATTTGTATAATATTATCAATTATACATATCAAGGTTAATTATTTTGTATAATTTGGGAGTGTGTTAGTACATTCCTAAATAATTTAGCAATATACTCATTACTACTCATAATTATCCATATTTCCTCTGATTTCAAAAATACAAGTCCCCATGTTATAATTGTATAATACACAATATTAAACCGAACTTCTATATATTCATTATATTTTCATAATAATAAGAGTGTTTGTATTATTATTGACTTTATATTCTAAATTATTATATAGTTGAAAACTACACAATTTTATGTAATTACAAATACAAGACATCAATAATATTTTCATACAGTAATGATATCTATATTCGCATTAATATTAAGAATTTAATATAATGTGTTTCTATACTTTTTTTTCTAATTAGGGATAGAAAAAAATTAAAAATATTAGAAAAATAGAAAAGAGAGTGTTGAAAGTTTGATGGAGATTGGAATATTACTCATAATCCGTCTTGGAGATATATTCTTGATTTTTATATTATATATATTTCTTCATCCATTCAGATATTCAGGCCTCAGTCAAGTCTTCGCGCCGAACCGTTATGACCAGTAAATATTTAATTTATGGAGACCAAATCGCTCTGAAGAGATCTCTAACCTATCCATCATAAGGACAAGCCTCAATCTCTCCAAGTGAGTGTCTCCGACATTTCTGTATTCCAACATTTTAATTGTTGGGGATGCAGGGCCTTTCCAAATTTTAGTATTAATTTTTTCCCAATTATTAGACAATAGTCGTTAAAAAATTATTTGGTTCATTGTTATTAGTTGGTCGTTTCAAGTATTCAAGTATTATTAACTTTGGATCAGAAATCATAGTAATATTAATAACATTCGAAATTATCTTAATTATTTCGTTCCAATATTCTACAATCTTTATAAACAATTAGTGAATGAATGTGACAAATTTGCTTCTGAGATTTGACATTTATCACATATAGGCGATAATTTTGGAAATATATTATGTAATTTAGATTTGGAGTAATGTAGTCTATGTAGAATTTTAAACTGTATAAGAGCATTGTTTAGCATTTAAACGAACAATGATGTATGTGTTGTAAGCTTTCGTCCCATATTTCTGAGCTTTATTATTTGACCTGATTCATTTTCCCAAATCTGTCTATGTGTTTCCGTTGATGGGATATCACTTTCCAATAAATATTATAAAATATATGATATTCATTTTTTCTGTATTTGGATGTTTATTCAAGCATTCATCTAAAATTTCAGTCTTTCTATTTCTAAGTTCTTGTGTATTTGCAGGAGATATTAGTTTCTGATTTGTAAATATCTAAAATATTCATTGTTATGTAGTCCATAAGTTTGTTGTAACTCTTGAAATGAAGAAAAGAGCTTTCCTTATAAAGATCCCCTATGTTTAAAATTCCTTTATTTTTTTCCATTGTAAAAAAGCCTTATCCATCGTTGAAGGTTTTTAAACGTAAAATTGTTGGCAATGGTAAGACCTAACGGTATAGATTTTAATTTTAATGTTTTCTTTATTTGTTTCCAAATGCGGATTCCGTTTTCTATTATCGGTTTTCACTATAAATTTTTCTATAGCTACGTTAGTGTTAGCAAATATTATAGAACTAATTTCAAATGGAGAGCAATCTTCTTTTTCCATTTTTTAACCAGTTTTGGTTTGTTATCTTTTCTTCTAGCCAAAAATTCATATTTTTGATATTAACTGCCAGTAATAAAACATAAATTGGTAATGCTAATCCCCCATTTATTTTAGCTTTACATAAGTGTTTTTTATTTATTTATGTGGTTCTTATAATCCCAAATAAAGTTAGTAACTAGGGAGTCTAATTTTTTGAAAAAATTTTTAGGAGATATATCGGGTTAATTGAAATAAATATAATAATTGTTGGAGAAAAATCATTTTTATCGCGTTGATTTTACCTAACTTGAAATAGGTAAACTTTTCCAGTATAAAATATTCTTATTTAATTTGTTCAGTAATAACCGGGAAGTTAGATTTAAATAAAGAATCAAATCTTTTTGTAACGAAAATGCCAAACATATTTAATATTTTCATTTGTTATCTGAAGGAAATTGTTGTAATATCTGTAAATTATTCATCGTTATTGGCATAAGTTCACTTTTATTCCAATTGATACTGTATCCTGAGATTAATCCAAATTCCGTTATTAGTTTTAACAAATTTCGGATACTTATTTCCCGGTTCAGTGATATAAAGTAATACATCGTCCGCATATAACGAGATTTTATTCTTAGTATCTTTAGTATCATATCCATGTATTTCCGGATGTAATCCACCTTTTTGGCGGAGAGGTTCTATTGCTAGGCGCGAACAATAAAGGTGATAGTGTAGACAGCCTTGTCTACAACCTCGAGATAAAACTAAATTTAGTAAGATAACATACGGTATCTGTTGTTATTCTAGCTGTTGGGTTTGCATTTAATAAACAATTTAATATCCAAGTAGTAAACTTCTCACCGAGCTTGAAAGCTTCCATCACCGAAAATAAATAAGGCAATTCCACTGGTCAAAAGCTTTTTCTGCATCCAGCGAGATAACTACTAAATCTTTTTGTAGATCATTCTTTTCGAATATATAATTGTAAATAACCGTCTTAGATTATATGAGGAATATCTTTAGGTATAAATCTGTTTGATCGGATGAATTAATTAATTGTGACAACTGTACTTAATCTTTGTGCTAATATTTTTTGTTAGAATCTTTTGATCCGTATTGTTTAATAGAGCTATTGCTCTATATGATCTGGTTCATCCAAGTCTTTATTTATTTTGGGTTTATAAGTGTTATAATAGACTCGTTCAGGCGTATCTGGTAATTTCTGTTTGTGTATAATATCTAGTTCATATAATGATTTCAAATATGGGACCATATGATCATGAAAAAAATTTTATAAAATTCTCGCACCCCTTACCATATTCCGCCACATGGTCCCGGTGTTTTACCATTTTTTAATGATCTACAATGATTCTTGGATTTCTTTTATTAGAAATATCAGCATTTAATAATTCTTTATTTTGTAAATCCAATCCTTTTAAATTACATATTTTTTAAAAGCATCTATTTCTGTTTTTTTACTGTCACTTTAGCGTATAAGATATTATGGCGGCTTTTAATATTGCATAAATCTTTCATTAATATCTTTATAATCGGTTGTATTAATAAATCACCATTTTGTGATTTAAGATCCTATGTATAATTTTTTGTGTCAGCTTCAATTTTCCTTAATTGTCGAGCTAATAATTTTGGGGTTTGTCTCCAAATTCAAACTGTTAATTGTTTAGTAGGTGATAAAATTTTAAAACTTGATCAGTATATATTTTATTTATCATTTTTATTTCAATGCTACAATTTTATTATGTATTATTATATCTGGTTTTGTTGGAGAGAGCATTCTGTATATCTAATTGTCTAATCTCCTTTCCAAGTCCTGTTGTTCCTCCGAATCTTTTTATTATGGAAAGCTTGTGAAGAAATCATTAATTCCTCGAAGATATGCTTTAAATGTTTCCATAATAAAGATAGCGAGATATTTCTGGTTGATCATTTATTTCAAAAAAATCTAATTTGAGTTATAATATATTCCTGAGTGGTTTTTATTTTTTGTAAATTTGTGGATTAAGTTTCCATTGTCACAATTTTCTGTTTTACCATTTATTTTAATTTAAATTGTTAATGGTGCATGATCTGAGATTATAATATTATGATATTTTGGGTTCGTAAGTAAGTGATAAGAAAAGCAGCTTTGCATCTACCAGAAAAATAGTGCCGCCATCTATTCTTGAATAAATATTATGTACTGGTGAGTAAAAAGAGTATTCTCGACCAGTAGGGTTTTCTGTTCTCCAAACATCTTTAATATTTAGTCGTTTGAATATTGCATTTAATAAATCACTAGAATGTGATTTAGTTTTTCTTTGTTTCGAAGATTCTGTCTAGGTAAGGGTCTAATGTACAATTAAAATCTCCTCAATTATCAAATTTAATGTGTTAATTCCGGAATATTGTTAAGTTCTTTCTTAAAAAAACAAAGGGCTATCAAAATTTGGTCCATATATATTAACAAAAATCATTTTTTCTGTGTTTATTTCTCCTATCACAATAATGTATCTGCCATCTTTATCTCGATATAGTGATGTATGCTTAAATAAAGTACCTTTACGAAAATAATATTGACTACACCTCTTGATTTTGCGTAAAAGAAGAATGATATATTTTGTCTATCCATTTAGCTTTCAACTGTTTTTCAGCGTCTTTTTTTAAGTGGGTTACTTGAATTTAAAATTACGTCAGCTTTAATTGCCTTTTAACAAAAAAAAAAAAAAAAAAAAAAAAAAAAAAAAAATGTGTCAATATTTTTCCTCTCTTTATTGGTTCATTAATACCTTTAACGTTCCAACTGCAAAACGTTAATCCCTCATTCCCCGTGTTTCTTTTTAAGTCTTGCATTTTAAGTTTGTTTTTTTTTTTTTTTTTTCCCTTACCACCCCCCTTGGGAATCTGCAATAGAGTCTAAGGGTCAGCGCAGTAGACACCTAACTTCACACCCGAACACCGAATAGATGAATTTTAAATCTCTTTTATGTACTCACGAATATCTCCATTGGTCCAATGTGTAACTCCATTCAAACTGAAAAAAATACAATAGATATAAAAGGATTAGTAAAGAATAGTTAAAGAAAATAATAGTATGTGTAAAGAAAGAAAAAAACTACAAATAAAGTATTTGTAGTTTGTGTTAGCCATATTAACTTGGCTATCCATCTAAGGACTTCCGGCATTGTTGTTATTAACTTGGCCAGCTCCTAGATTTGAGGAATTATTATTCCATAATATATTTTAACGGGGGTATAAATATTAAAGGAAAGAAAAAAGTGGTGGTAACGTCATATAAGGGTTATCTATATCTCAAAATTAACTTAGAAATCTAAGCAGTATTAAACATAAAGAATATAAATTTAAAGTACAAAATAAAAATTATTATTAGAAAAAAAGGATCTCAAATGAGATCCATGGCTAAATTTAACTCCATTCATTAACGAGACATTAGTGATTAATTATTAATGTGATATTAATTAGCAATAGTGAGCAATCTTGATTAATAATAATCATAGTGATAATAAAACCGCGTTGTGATTTTAGTATGTGTGTGGAGCATTGTAAGTAAGGTGGATGAACTTAGAGCTTGGATTGACACCTGGAAATATTGATGTTGTGGCAATCAGTGAAAATGGTTGCAGGAGGGCTGTGATTGGAAAAACTAAATATTCCAGGATTTTGTTGCTTCAGGTGTGATAAGAAATGGAGGGACCAGAGGGGGAGGGGGTGTGAAAAAAGAAGTGCATTGCTTGTCAGAGAAGATATTACAGCAGTGCTTTGGCAGGATAGATTAGAGGACTTGTCTAGGGAGGCTATTTGGATGGAACTGAGAAGTGGGAACGGTGTAGCACCACTTTTAGGGGAGTATTATTAGACCGCCCAAATGGGGAGCGAGAATTGGAAGAGCAAATATGTAAGGAGATAGCAGATATTTAGTAGTAAGCACAAGGTAGTGAGTTGTGGGAGATTTCAATTTTCCAAAAAATTAGACTGGGAAACACAGTTCTGTAAATGGGCGCTGGATGGTTTGGAGTTTGTAAAATGTGTGCAGGATAGTTTTTTGCAGCAGTACATAGTGGTATCGACCAGCGAAGGGGCAGTGCTGGGACCTGTTAGGGAAATGAGGCAGGTCAGGTGACGGAGGTATGCGTTGGTGAGCACTTCGGGACCAGTGATCACATACCATTAGTTTCAATATAAATTATGGAGAGAGTCAGAACTGGACCTAGGGTGGAGATTTTTGATTGGAGAAAGGCTAAATTTGAGGGAATGCGTAAGGATTTAAAGGAGTGAATTGGGACACTTTGTTTCATGGAAGGATGTAGAAGAGAAATGGAGGACATTTAAAGGGGGAAACCCCGTTGTAAGAGTACAGAATCTTGTATGTCCCCCTGTTAGGTTGAAAGGAAATAGTAAAAATTGGCCGCAAAGGCCATAGGTTTTTACAAGGGGAAATAACGATGGACACACGTGTTTTCGAAAAAATTGAAAGATATCTTCTTCACAATAAGCTTATAGGAGGCATGGAGTAAATGACAGGTGCTAGAGGAGTATAAAAGAATGTAAAAAAGAATCTTAAGAAGAAATTAGGAAGGCTAAAAGAAGATATGAGGTTGCTTTGGCAAGAAAGGTAAAAGTAACCAAAGGGTTCTACAGCTATATTTAATAGCAAAAGGATAACGAGGGATAAAATTGGACCATTAGAAAACCAGAATGGACAGCTATCTGCAGAGCCAAAAGAGATGGGGGATATATTAAACAATTTCTTTTCTTCGGTATTCACCAAGGAGAAGGATATTGAACTCTGTGAGTTAAGGGGAAAAAGTAGAGTAGCTATGGAAACTATGAGATTCAAAGAGGCGGAGGTAAGTACTGAACTTTTGAAAAATATAAAAGTGGATAAGTCTCAGGTCCTGACAGGATATTCCCTAGGACATTGAGGGAAGTTAGCGTAGAAATAGCAGGAGCTATGACAGAAATATTTCAAATGTCATTAGAAACGGGAATAGTGCCGGAGGATTGGCGTACTGCGCATGTTGTTCCATTGTTTTAAAAAGGGTTCAAAGAATAAACCTAGCAATTATAGACCTATTCGTTTGACGTCAGTGGTGAGCAAATTAATGGAAGGATACTTAGAGATAATATCTATAAGCATCTGGATAAACAGGGTCTGATCAGGAACAGTCAACATGGATTTGTGCCTGGAAGGTCATGTTTGACAAAACCTTCTTGAATTTTTTTGAAGCGGTTACTAGGAAAATTGATGAGGGTAAAGCTGTGGATGTTGTCTATATGGATTTCAGTAAGGCCTTTGACAAGGTTCCCCATGGAAGGTTGGTTAAGAAGGTTCAATCTTTGGGTGATTAATGGTGGAGTAGCAAGATGGATTCAACAGTGGCTGAATGGGAGATGTCAGAGAGTAATGGTGGATGGCTGTTTGTCAGGTTGGAAGCCGGTGACCAGTGGGGTGCCTCAGGGATCTGTGTTGGGTCCATGTTGTTTGTCATGTACATCAATGATCTGGATGATGGGGTGGAAAATTGGATAAGTAAGTATGCAGATGATACTAAGATAGGTGGTGTTGTGGATAATGAAGTAGATTTTCAAAGTCTACAGAGAGATTTGGGCCATTTGAAATGTGGGGGGGACTGAAAAAGATGGCAGATGGAGTTTATGCTGATAAGTGTGAAGTGCTACATCTTGGCAGGGAACAAAATCAAAATAGGATGTACATGGTAAATGGTTAGGGAATTGAGGAATGCTGTGGAACAGAGGGATCTAGGAATAACTGTGCATAGTTCCCTGAAGGTGTGAATCCATGTAGATAGGGTGGTAAAGAAGCAGCTTTGGTGTGCTGGACTTTATAAATCAGAGCATTGAATATAGGAGTAGGGAAGTAATGTTAAAATTGTACAAGGCATTGGTAAGACCAATTCTGGAGTATGGTGTACAATTTGGTCGCCTAAAAAAAAAATATAGGAAGGATGTCATCAAAATAGAGAGAGTCCCCCCCCCCCCCCTCAGAGGAGATTTACTAGAATGTTGCCAGGGTTCCTAGCAGACTATGTTACAGAGAAAGGTTGAACAAGTTAGGTCTTTATTCTTTGGAGCGCAGAAGGTTTAAGGGGGGACTTGATTGAGGTCTTTAAAATGTTGAAAACAGGGATAGACAGAGTTGACGTGGATACGTTTTTCCCATTGAGGGTAGGGAAGATTCAAACAAGAGGGCATGACATGAGAATTAAGGGACAGAAGTTTAGGGGTAACGTGAGGGGGAACTTCTTTACTCAGAGGGTGGTGGCTGTGTGGAATGAGCTTCCAGCAGAAGTGGTGGAAGCAGGATTGATTTGAACATTTAAAAGTAAAGTGGATAGGTATATGGACGTGAAGGGAATGGAGGGGTATGGTCTGAGTGCAGGTAGATGGGACTAGGGAAAAACAAATGGTCGGCACGGACTGGAAGGGCCGAGAGTTTACATGTTTCTCTCTGTGACCGTACAGGTTTCCTCCAGATGCTCTGTTTTCCTCCCACATCCCAAAGATGTGTGGGTTCAAGGTTAATTGGCCTCTGTTAAATTGCCCCTAATGTAGGGAGTGGATGAGAAAGTAGGATAATGTAGAACTAGTGTGAATGATTAATCAAGGGTCAATGTTGGTTTTGTGGGCCAAAAGGCCTGTTTCCATGCTGTGTCTCTAAACTGGTGTGGTACCCAGCTCATGCCACTTTTCCTGATCTTTTACTTCTAGCTTTCCCACCATCCAGGGACTGTAGTAAAAACTACACTTATCTGGCAAATGTAGCACTAAGGTTTTTAATTTACAATGCACTTGTAAATTAAAACAATCTCAAGATCTGAGTGAGTGAAAAGATTAGTTGAACCATACACTAGATTCACCTTTTAAGATGTTAATTGAACATTATATGATTCATTGGATCCTTTTGAATTTTTAAAAATTTATTTATTAATTTATTTTTGTTAGAAGTAAGTACAGTAGTGTGGTATCTAAGTACCTAATACATACATACACATTACCATTATGGTACAACTTCTTATTTTTAATTTAATAATAAAAGAGCAGCGAAAGAAAAAGAGAAATAAAGGGTGTCGAGATAGATAGACAAGCGAGTAGAAAAAGATAGTGAAAGAGACAGAGAGCAGAGATAAAAAGTGAAAGGAGATTGAAAGAAAAAGAGCAGAGATAAAAAGTGAAAGGAGATTGAAAGAAAAAGAGAAAATAGAGAGAAAAGAAATTAGGAGAGATATACCTATTTCGTATCTTTAACCATCCGTCACCCGGTTCTGAACCATTTAATTTCTAAGGTTATGTTATGTTGCACCATATGCTTGTAAAAAGTCGATAAAAGGAAACCAAATCTTTAAGAATTGGTCTACTTTGTCTAAAAGGAGGAATCTCATTTCTTCAAGATGTAGCGTTTCCGGCATATTTGAAATCCACATTTTGAATGTTGGTGTGGTTGCATTTTTCCAGAATTTGAGTATAAGTAATTTTGCTGTTATTAAACGACAATTAAGAAGAGCTTCTTGGAATGTAGTTAATTTACATTCCTCTTCTATTGATCCATAGATAATCAGTTCTGTACTGGGGTTCAATTTTGTGTTGAATAGTTTTGTAAAAGTTCCAAAGATTTCATTCCAAAATGTATGCAGTTTTGTACAAGAGACAAAGGAATGTGCTATAGTGTCATTTTGAGTTGGACATTTATCACAAATGGGGGAAACATTTGGAAATATTTTATTCAATCTGGTTTTCAAGTAATATAATCTGTGTAAAATTTTAAATTGAATTAGGTTATGTCTTACATTAATCGAACATTTATGTACATATAATTAAAAAAATTCCCATCTGTCATTCAGATATTTGAAATATTGGTTGCTTTTCAAGTTATATTTTAGTTGTAATTGTTGTAATGATAAAAGTTTTCCCATTTCATACATATCTCCAATCATTTTAATTCCTATTCTTTCCCAATGGATAAAAGTTTTATCAATAATAGATGTTTTGAATGAGGGATTGTTAGCTATTGGGGAAAGAAGCGATAAATTTCTTAATTTTAAAGTTAATTTTATTTGTTTCTAAATTTGTATTGTACTGTGAATAATTCGATTCTTCTTATATATTATATTGTTCAGTTTCATCGGGGAAAGAAGAATCAATCCTATATTATAAGGGGAACAATCCTCTTTCTCCATTCTTATCCAATCTATTTGTTGGGCAGAACTGTCCAACCAATAGATTATATTTTTAATATTCACTGCCCAATAGTAGTACAAGAAATTAGGGAGTGTCAGTCCCCCTGAATCTTTAGATTTTCACAAATGTTTTCTTTGAAGTCTGTTGTGATTTATAGTCCATATGAAGTTTGTAATATCAGAGTCTAGTTTTTTAAATCATTGTTTTGGTAAATATATATTGGTATTGATTGAAATAGGAACAGTATTTGTGGTAAGAAGACAATTTTTATAGCATTTATTCTGCCTATTAAGGACATCGGCAGTGTTTTCCAGTGGGAATTTAATCAACCCATTTAATTTAGTTAATAAAGGCATATTGTTTTTTGCGTTGAGTAATGATTTATATTTCCTAGTAATTTGGATACCCAAATACTTGAATTTTTCTGTTGCAATTCTAAAAGGGAATTTCAACAGATGTCGGCTCTTGAGGTTTTATTGTATAATTTTGCTTTTGTTCCAGCTATTTCAATTATCTGAGAAAGACGCCAAATTCCTCTATTAAATTTAGTATATTTGGTATGCTGATTTGCGAATTTGTAATATATAATTAGTAAGATTAAACGAGAACTTATCAGTTCGAAGTTTGATCTTTATTTTATGAGGAGTAACGATGAGGGATTAAGTGAAGAAGGCCCGCCTGGCGCTGGAACGGCATACTTCAAAGCAGCGGCATGAAAAACACAGAAACACAAATAGCCGGAGTAAGATAGTAAGGCTCATCATAGATTTAGAATACCAGATGATCATTCATTTTATGAGGGTGTGGAGTGGAGGGCACGTATCCCTCATGGTTACTCCTCATAAAATAAAGATCAAACTGCGAACTGGTAAGTTTCTCGTTTAATCTTACTATTTTTACTTCGGAGTCACGTGAGTGGACTACGTGAAAGAGTTTGAAGCTTTCTGTGTTTTTCATGTCGTAGATTTATTCCATACGACAGTCCGGCTCATTTAACACAGTAACGAGCGAATAACACATTTTTTCCCAAACCTTGCCTCAAGTTATGTGTGATAAATTATTTCACATTATTGAAAGAATAAAAGTAATGCCCTTTCCATTGAAAGGCAAGTTTATCACAAAATATCAATTGATATATTATTTTGATGGTTTGACAAAGCAACAATTATAGAGAAACCCAACTCCGTGTCCAGTGTCGCTAACCTGACACCATGACTGGTTCCTTTTTACTTTAACCATTAATTTACACCCTCCTGCGTCCTTGCATCTTTGCTCGAGTGGCTCATCCCGTGCCATTCCTGTGAATGTATCTACCTCATTAACAGAGTGATTTTCCACCTTTCAGTGGTCTAGTTCCATGAGTGTATCCAATTTCTAACCATTAGAATACATTCCTCTAGAACCATCAGTTTTTACTGAACCTCGTGTGGTTTTTGTGTGTTAATTAAGCAGTCTCATTACCACAGAGACTCTTACCTACTTCAACATATTTCATCAATGTTCACACACACACACACACCACACACAACACACACACAAACACATCACACACACACACACACACACACACACACACACACACACACACACACACACACACACCACACACACACACACACACACACACACACACACACACACACACACACCACACCCACCCCTTAAGGCCGACAGGATATGCTTATAGGTTTACCTTGGTTTCAGTCCTCTTGGTGTGCTTTGTTTGGTAAATTCATAAACTATATGATAAAGCAATCTGTATCCACATGCAATTATAACGTAACATTTGCAATGTTTGCACTCTTATATTGATACTAAAGTCATCAGCATTATTATTTTCAATGTTTAACTTTTTTGAATCATAGATAGAGTTAGAGTCCATTGCCTAAGGCAATTCAGGATTATTTATCTCCCGACTTATATATTTGACAATTTTTGGACAGATTATATATATATATATTTATAGTTATATATATATTTATATATATATTATATATTTTATATATATATATATATAAATATATATATATATATATATATATATATATATATATATAAAATATATATATTTATACATATATATATATTTACACATATATAGTATATATAATATATATTTATATTAATATCTACATATATATCCCTTTCCATATCGGGATATTATGAATGCACCTGATAACTTCTTGGTTAATATATTGTCCGTTAATAGGACGGTAACACTCTGAGCCCTATTATTGGCTCTATCAATTAGATACTCAGAAAAATGCAATCCACAAGGAACTCACATATATCTAATATGATAAAATAACTTTACTGTATACACTGACTTCCAATTTCTTATAACAAAATATTGTTTTTTAGACTTATTTCTGCAAATTGCAGGTATAACACTTTTTTTTATTTTTTATTATTTTTTTAATACATAATTATTTTATTGTTATGTTGTTATATTAGTTAAACATTCATAGACTTCTTTGACCATCAGCTGTTGTAATGGTCTGGTCAACCTGCAGAAAGTCAAATTCATATTTTCATGTCATGGATGCCTTTGTACAACAATAAATTACTGCAGGGTTACACAAACCTGGAGACCCCAGCGGGTGCAGCAGATCCAAAGAGCGAAAGGAGACAGGCAACGCCTCTAAAAACGAGACCCTCTCAGACTTTCAATAAATTACTGCAACTATGATCATCACAAGCAGTTCAACATCACTCAATATTTATGAATCCTGAAGGATCCGTTATTAGGCCACCAAAATGCCTCTGGCAGTGTCCTGCTACATTTTCATCAGACACTGCCCTATCAACAAACAAAATGAGGAACCACAAAAGAACATCTTTTCCTCATGTAATTGGGAGAAAAGCATCCACCTTCCCTGTTCTTGGTTTACCCACAAGAAAACATTCGAAAGATCGGTGATTTTATTCTGTATGTAACAGATTAATCGTAAGTAATCCATATTATTGACAATATGTTTTTCTCCCAAATTTGTTGTCACCGATACCATTGTCTCTTCTTTAGAGATAAACAGCTGGACTAAACTTTAAAATATGCCACATCTGTTTACTCAGATAATCCCATGATTGTTATTTGACTTATCTTGTGTGTTTTAACATATTCCACAGCCGTGGTTATTGTTCATCTTGATACGACATGGACACTTCATAATAAAAACAATCGCGATTATTTAATCCATAACTCCTTATACTTCAATAATTAATACAAATGTTTGGAAA
This sequence comes from Okamejei kenojei, assembly GCA_035221665.1. Classification (NCBI taxonomy): domain Eukaryota; kingdom Metazoa; phylum Chordata; class Chondrichthyes; order Rajiformes; family Rajidae; genus Okamejei; species Okamejei kenojei. Next base: position 60,063,656 of record CM069138.1, read on the forward strand.
ATTTCTTAGGACAATCCATTATGCTCACCTGGTATTATTGTCCGCAGTCCAACAAGAGAAGTATCAATTATTCTTATAATAATAGATAATTATTCTTATCTTTACCAACATTCACAAGAAGCTGTACGTCATCTGTAACACTTGCTTCAGTTGCAACAGCTGTTAATCTTATAGTGAAAGAAGCAGCTTGTGAACCTTTTTTACATTACTTTAATAATGAATAACGTTATCATTTGATATTTGCATAAGCCTCTCACAAAGGCATACTTCTTATAAGCTTCTGTATTCCTTCTTTTGGAACTTTTTTATTCTTTACCTAACCTAATGGAGGGACAAAGCATGTAACAACAATGAGACATATTTGTATCATGGAACAATTTCCCCTTTATGGTGCTGAATTACTTCTAAATTCAGATAAGTAATTTATGAATATTTTATTAATGCCTAAGCTTACGCTTTATGTAATGGGTCAGGTCCTTGCCCTCCACCAGGTTTGTAATTGCAGCACTAATTTGCAGCTGACTCTTTATAACCTTCCAATTTAAATATAACAAGATAACCATGACCATGACCTCATTAGTGCAAGTGCTGATCTTTTTCAGCATAATTGTTCCTCCAGTATTCTGTTTAACAGCCTTGAACTGGTTTAATCCTTTGGACAATGTTTTAACTTGCACAGCTTGACCACTTTAATTAATTTCAAGCACCTGTAATATTGATTAATCTTTGTTAATAGCAACTGTATTTCCATGTTCTAGATGTTTCCATTTTAATAAATGTTCTCACACTGTGAAAGTGTATATAAAATGATGTTTTGTATGGTTTATACCATCAAATCTTACACTGAGGTAATTTTATAATATATATGTACGTACCCCTTCTTTATTTGGAGTTTACTTTTGAGTGCAAACCTAAAATGAATTTTTAAGGTTTTCTTATACAGGTGAACCAATCCTTCCTTAGTTATATTAAATTAATGATCATAATACTCCTGTAATCCCCCACAATTGGAGATTTCATGAACTTATTTTGTAACCAGATGTTTGCACCTCTTCAACGTACTTCAAGCCTTCTTTTCCCCAATTATATGGGTTTGGATAAGGCTATGTTGGATTATACCACTTCTGCCTTTGTTTTGATCCATTATCAAATCTTTCATTGGATCATAGTTTTCCCCACCAAGTTTAAATATCTTTGCCTTTGTTTTGATCCATTATCAAATCTTTCATTGGATCATAGTTTTCCCCCCAAAGTTAAAGATCAGTAGTCTGTTCTTTTGGATAATCAATATCGTTTGATTTATCATAAGGCAGGTTTTATTCCATAATAATCAGGAGTTTAAACATAACCTGATTTGTATTGATCTGCGAATCTATAGTGCAGATTGGTAAATTATATATATTTCTGTCCCATTGAGCTCCACAAAGTGATGGCAATTTATTTTATTTTAAAAGTATTAGTTATTTGCACAACGTTTTATTTTATTTTATTTTTCTTTTTGAATAGTAATGCCATGCACCAGTTTGAAATACTTTGAAATTGTATTTCTTTATATCTCATATAATTTGAGACATGGATATCATAAACGGATTCACCGTGTGATATCTTTATAAAACATAAAAGTTTTATCATATCTGCTGTTTCAATCATTACAGCTTTGGTGAGGTTTTTTCCATGTTTATTTTTCATGGCCTCACTCATCATTAGTTCTGCTGTTTTAACCATAACAGCTTTTAGTGAGACCAACTATTTTTGGTTTCCATGGTAATTTTCCATGGCCTCACTTCTTATTCAGGTGTTGTGCATACACCTGTGTGTATATATATATATATATTTTGGTGCTGTGGTGGGTACTTCATGACCAGCCACCACTATCAGTGCATTTGTAGGGTCAGTTTTTGCATTTTATTTTTCAACTGCCCTTGTTTCTCCTGAGTTTTTCCCCCTCAAGGAGTCTACCTTCAGAATATCTGTGGTAGATATTCCTCACATATGTCATCATATATTGTCCCTTTTTTTTGTGAAACCCCTTAGGGTTTAGGGCTAGGGAATATTTCCATTATTTACAGTCTTGAAGGCCTTTATTAACTTTTTAATTTATGGCCTTCTCTGACATTTTTTTAAATTTCCCCCCCCCCCTGCCAAAAGTTTGTGGAGCATCCATAAACTCCCTAACGTATTTTTAACGGTCCCCCAAAAAAAACAGTTTTCGGAACCGGCTCCTTTATTAATCTCCGTCCCGATCGGGGGTATTCCCCGGGGACGTTCTTTTTCAAACTCCGTTTGTTTTATACAGAGTATTTCTGTTCTATTTTGAATCTTTTATTTTACTTTTGTTTTAAAATTCATTTTAATTCCTGGTTCAATACACCAGGCACGAGTTTTCCAGACCGAAAAGTTTTTCAGCTGACTTACCTGCCGGTTCCATAAGCCTACCGCTGTCGACGAGCTAGCTCTGCTGCTCTTCCTTCTGCCGTCAGAGTCGGCGGTATGCCGTTCCAGCGCAGGGGGCTTCTTCTCGTAGTCATCACGTGTTCCGAAGTAAAATAATATGTCGTAGGCATATAATTAAATTTTATTTTTTGATGTGTTTGGTTAATTTATTCCATGATATTAGGATGACTTATTATACTTTCTGTTAATGCTCTTTCACTAGTGCAAATAGCAGGGGCGATAATGCACACCCTGTCTATTGCCCCTTGATAATTGGAAGTTCGGGGTTAATATATTTTTAGTCAATATTATAGCCGTCGGCATTTCGTTAAATAATTTTACCGATGAGATAATATTATCTCCCATATAAAATTTTTGCAATACTTTGGAATAAATTATTGCCATACTACTTGATCAAAGCTTTTCCTGCAGCCAATGAAATATTGCTAAGTCTTCCTCTTCGTTTTGTCATGTGAGTTCAATATAATTATACAGCGTCTCTAATTGGTGATGAATATCTTTGGGTTATAAAATCCTGTTTGGTCGGGTTTATTTTATTAGTTTGCTTAACATAATTTAATCAATCTTCTTGCTAGGTCTTTTGCTAATATTTTTGATTGTAGTTAGGTGTGCTATTGCTCTATTGAGCTTGGGTCTTATGCTCTTTATCCTTTTAGTATAAGTGTAATTGTTGACTCGGTTTGTGTTTCTGGTAGTATATTTTCATTTCAAAGCTTGTATAATATAAATTTGGTAAGCGTGGATATATTATCTCGTTGAATCTTTTATAGAAATTCATTATTTGAAAAGCCATCTGGTCATGACGCGTTTTACCTTCTTCAAAAAAATTTATTGTGGCTTTATATTTCTGGAAGTGTATTCTGAGCTCCTAATTCCTCTTGTTCCCGTATTGTGTTTGGGAAGATTTACAATTTACTAAGAAATTTGTTATTTTAGTATTATTTGCAGAAGTTTTAGAAGTATAGAAGATTTTGGTAAAATTGAGCCAAAGCTTTTATTAATATCTTTAGGGGAATGTTTGTAATTACCTTTTTGAATTTAATTTTAGTGTTTGTATTTTTCTGTTTCCATTTTTCGTGACGTGCTAAGAGTTTATGTCGTTTATCACCGAATTTTCAGTGTTTTTAATATGAAATAATCTTTATTATTCTTGCCGATAAAATTTTATTTAATTTATATTTTAATTTTGTTATCTTATTTTGTTTATCTTATGGGTTGGTTCTTTGGCATTTTCTAAATCTAAATTGTCTAATTTCTTGTTCTAACTGCAATGTTCAGTGTTATTCTTTTTATTGGAAAGCTTGATATGAAAATTCTAGTTTCTAATATGATTAATTGGATTCATTAAAGATCCTTTTCAGAACAGAAGTCTATTGGTCAGTCAGCAAAGAGATTGAAAAGTATCTTATCCTGCTCTTCTGGATGCTAAAATACATTTATTGCATGCACAGCAATGTTCCTTTGATTCGCTGAAAGACAGATTGGATCAAATGGCAATGTCACTTCTTTCAGGCCTATGTGTGATTGAAATAAAACACAATTAGTTTTGTTCAGAAAGAAACTGGATAACAATGCAAAATGGACCAGATTCAAGACATCAATTGTGAAGTTTAGTTCCAGGATGACTGTGTGGAAACAGGCCCTTCTGTCCCAGAGTCCGCGCCAACCAGCGATACACATAACTTTGCTCCCTAAACACTCGGGACAATTTACAATTTTTACTGAGGCCACTTAACTCAATCTGTAGGCTTGGTTGTGGAGCGGAGGAAACCAGAGAAAACATGCGGGGTCACGGGGGAAAACGTACATATCAGTAGTCAGCACCCATAGTCTGGATCAAAATCTGGGTGCCTGACGCTGTTAAGGCAGCAATTCTACACGGTGCCACCAGGCTGCCCTATTTTTGTACATTTATCTTCCAGAAAATCAAGTGGCATCAGTGATGAAACTATTATTACCCAAGTGCATGGCTTCTTAGTGGCCTTGTAGGCTTAGATCAATGTTGCAGAAGAGTTTATTGCAAGGCGACTCTATTTAGCGGGCATCTGGAATAAAAAATGTGGAAGGTTCTTACCACATTCTACTTTTTCTGTCTACCACCCTTCTTAGTTTAAAGTCTCAAAGTTTAAATAGGACCCTCAGCCCCCGAGTCCCACACCGGACCTTGAGTACCGGTCATATAGTTCTATGTTATCCCACTTTCTCATACACTGCTTAAACTTTAGGGGAATTACAGAGGCCAAATAACTACCAACTGCAGTGTTATGGAGGTTAAGTAGGAAACTGCGCACCGGAGGATCAGGATATCCACAAGGTCACGGGAGGAAAAGTACAAAACTCAACATGTCAGCACTGAGATAACCATGTCCCTGGTTGCCTGTGTGGCAGCAGCTCCCAGCTTCACAGCCATTTCTATTGATTCAGTAGGGGTTTAAAAGACCATAAGCTGGAGCCATATATTGAATTATGACACGTGAATATTTTTTTGATTATCTAATTATTACTTAGCCATGAAATGATGTAAAAGAGAAGCAAAGCTCTGATAATGAAAAAAAGGGCTGAATTGGCAAATTGATGTGGTGCTGGTATGTCTTGAGGTTCGGATGTCTTCTTCTAAAAGTTTTTATTGACAGAGACCTCATCCATAAGAATGGCCGTCAGTAAATTGATCGGTGGGATTTTAAAAAATGCATTATTATATGGACTATACAACTTGGCCTCAAAGAGGACAGTTAGAATCATTCTTGTTACATTGTTGCTACAGAGGAAGAGCAAGGATCAGAATCTGAATGGTGTAACTCCAAAACAATTCACATCATTTTCGTCAGAAAATGATGCCTGACTATCGAGTTTACTCCAGCTTTTTTGCTATCGTTGGTATAAACCGCATTGCAGTTCATTCTATTAGAATAGATCAGAATCTATCGGGGGGGGCGGGGGGGTGGGGGGCGAGAGGATATACGTATACGTACCCCCCCCCCCCACCCCCGATGTTGTAGCGTTTCTACCAATGTCAGCAACCAATGAATGTTGTTGAAATGTCCCCACGACTGCAAAAGCGACTTCTTAACATCTTGTCCTGTGTATTTGATTCTGATGTTTTTAATGCCAGTACAAGGTTCCTGCTGTAGGTGGCAGGCATGGGCAACATTCAACCGGGGAGAAGATTAATATCCAGGTGTCAATGTGGTGATACTGAAACATAAATGCCTGTGGTATGTTTCCACGTGAAGGAGGATTTCCAGAATATTGATGGAAAATGAAGTGTAATTGTATAAAAATACTCCAGATGATCTTTTAACAGTCTCCAATCATTGTAAGGGAGGTGCGTGAATACAGGAAAGTTATTTGTTTAATGAGGCAATGAATTCATGTCAATAACACTGGTTCCTTCGATGACGAACAGAAGGAAATGTGCTTTAGGAGATGGGAAAAAAAAAAAAAAAAAAAAAAAAAAAAAAATAATCATTGGTTCATGATTTGTAACTAAGCAATTCACAAAACTCATAAAGTGAGCAACATTTATTATGATAGCACAGGGTATTACATAATCCTCAAAGCACTGGCTACATTCTTTATGAACTGTATCAGGAAGGGGACGGCGTCGTTTGATTGATGTTAACGAGGCGGGGGGTTAATGGTACTGAGGTAACTATGTTAGCTGGATGAATATAATAAACCATCTACATCTTCCCCTTAGAAAATCAAAACAGATTGTTGTCCACACAACAGAAATAAAACAGCAGTATTTAACAAATCGCCATAACGATTAGTTGGCTTACTAATAAAAATTCAGGGGGGGGGCGCGAGCGGTTATGATGTCTCCCCCTTCCTGAACGAGCAGAAGAAAAGGAAGGGACACGAGGCAGTGGGGAACCAGGAAGGTCGTGGGGTGGGCGAAAACAGGAGAGTGAGAACCGCGACGGCCAACCAACAGGGGACTCAAGAGAGTGGGAAGGGGGGGGGGCGCTCGGTATGGGGAGATCGAGGTATGCAGGGAACATGGCTTGGACGGCAGCGGTGCTGGTATGAGAGTGGTTGGGCATAGGGCCCCGTGGCTGCGGCTTCGGTCATCCCCAGCAAGCAGGTGTTGTCGTTTCTTGGTATCATTACCCCACAAATACTCCCCTCACTAACTATTATACCACCTCCCCCCAAGTATATCCCTTTATCCCAATTCTTTATTCCCCCTCCCCCATACCCTCCCCCTATTCACTATATGAACCATCCCTCCTCACATTTCCCTCTATATACTTACTATTAAACAATCAATCTAATCATCCCTTCTTATTTCACCTCCCTCTTAATCTATTCTCATTCCACTTTCATTACTCAATTAAAATAAAATCCCACTTCTCATCTCTTATCATTCTTCTTCCCAACATCTTAAATT